>CM053598.1:109248644-109267279 GCA_028646575.1 Pseudocheirus occidentalis | reverse complement strand
CAGCCTTATATCAAGTTCAAGTACAGAACAGTGCAAAGGACATTGTATTTGAAGTTGGAGGACCTGAGTTCAAGTCCCAATTCTTCTACTTACCACCTGGGTGATCTTAGACAACTCCATTATTCTCTTTCAGTTTATTTATCTGTAAAATGAGAGGAATAGATGATCTCCAAAGTCCATTCCAGTTCTTGCATTTGACGGTGTTGGTCTTGTCCCTTCGTATAACCTGTTAAACATTTGAACTAGAAAAGAGGTTTTTTTTTTTTAATATTCCTAAATGTAATTGATGATGTTAGTATGTTTTCTTCTAAATTTTTGTTTATTCATCCTGTCCTGTTCTTCTGAGATGTATTTTTGCTTTTATTTGCTTTCATTTCCTTTGGAGTTTGTTAGTGATGCACTCATCACTTGGTTTAGTAGACCCTGCCAAATTCCATTTATCACGAGGGCACTTAGCATTTTCCTGATAAGTAATATAAATCTGTCCCTTCTCAACCTCCATTAAGACCTAAATATAACTGCATTTAGTTCTCTTCCCTTTAGGTACTATTTCCTTAAAAGATATCTTGAGTATCTTAGGATTTGCTGGCTAGATTTCTTTATTAAGGACCATGCCTTAAACCCCAATCACTCGGGCTCTTATTGACTGGTCAACAGTAGGTGCCATCCCAAGGCTCACTTGGTTATTGTTTGGGCCCCGTTGGCTCTACATTAGTGTAAATAGTAATTGGTTCTGTTTTGGCCAGAAACCCCTGCGGGTCTTCCCCTCCCAGTATGATTTTTTTTAACCTAGTAAAAGAGTCCATTCTTTGCCTCATTTCTTACCTAGCCTTAATCATTGAATAGTGTTGCTTCAGTTAAATTGAGAATTGGGAAAGATCTTAACTTAAAAAGGCCAAGGTCTCCTACTGCATCTGGGGCCAGCTCCATTGGTCCTGATCTGTATCTTTCCACTGGCCCCAGATGACTCTGGAGGAGAGAGTAGGTTTGCACATCCCTCCCTTCAGTAAATCTGATTCACTTGAAAGTCATGGCATCACTTACCTGATGTCATGGTCCTCTTTGAGAATGAAGGACAGGACAGCTAGGTTGCACAGTGAATAGAGCACAGGCCCTGGAGCCAGGAGGACCTGAGTTCAAATCCAGCCTCAGACAGTTAAACACTTACTAGCTATGTGACCTTGGGTAAGTCCTACCTTCCCCCCTCCAAAATGAAAAAAAGAGAATGAGAGACAAACAACAACAATCATTTGAGCAAAGTGATAGTCTGGAGTTTATTGTTGTTTGCCAACTTAGCATTACCTTGTGGAACACAGAATAGCTCAGAAACATTTCCCCTTCACCCCTTTGAATATAAGATATAAGAACACAAGAACAGAAGACATACCAATATAAGATATGCTCTTTAAGCTTGTATAACATTTTATTAAACTATTTAGTTGGATGGGGTTGGCAGGTGATGCAAGATGGCCAGTTAAACAGAAGATGCTTAATACTGAACAGTGGATCATAAAGTAGCTGGTTTTATACCAAAGTGGAAGGAACTTTGGAGATCATCTAGGCCAATTTTATTTTACATATTAGGAAATTAAGGTTCAAAGGAAGTGATCTGACTTATTCAAGCTTATCTAGCTAGTTAAGGACAGAAATAAAGAGTATCCAAGTAAACCTTTAGGATAAATCTAATAGTCATCTGGAAATGGGGTTGAAATAGAAGAAGAAAAATTGAAATGCCAGAAACATTAGCATCCACAGGTGAAAACTCACTGATTTGCATCTATGTATAACTATATTCAAATGATCAGAGGGACCCTGCTTAGGTTTAGCGAGTGTTTAGAGATATGTTGACATATTATGGATTCATAGAACATGAGAACAAGAAAAAGCTTCAGATTCTTGTTCAACTTCCTCATTTTGTAGGTGAGGAAACTGAGGCCCAGAGAGACTGACCAATTTACCCAAGGCTGCAAACTTAGTAGCAGAGTATCTACTCACAGGTCTCTCAGCTCCCACGTCAGTACTTTTTTTACTTTGCCTTCATACTCTTATATAACCAACAATAACAGCCACTTTAAATGAATCCTATGTCAAAGGAAGGAATCCATGGAAAGACTTTTGAAGAAATGAAGAAATGTAGGACATGAAATTAAAGAACTAAGTACTAAAAATAATTGAACATAATTTATAGAAATGAAATTATTTTTATAGTTTGCTAATGAGAACATTGGGGTCATCAGTGGCTTTAAGAGCAAATCTTTTATTTGTTTGAAAGTCAGATAAAAGTATTAGAATTGGTTTATTCTTCCTAGCTCAAGTCAGAACTTCTAGTCTGTAAGGTTTTTGATGGTCATAAATATTCTTAATCTTGCCTACAGAGATGTGGCCATTTACTTATTCATCCATTGGCAGATAATTCGATATAGATCATAAGGTATGTTTTACAGAAAAACCTAGCTGAACAAAGAATGTACTAATGGCCTATTAATAGCTATTTTAAGTAGTAAGTCAAGTAAAATCAACAAACATTTAGTGCCAATTGTGTACAAGACACCAAAATAAGCACTCAATACATACCTCAGTACAGCAGTATGCTGTATACACTCTAGTATATACGGACAACTTTGAGTGAGAGTCTCTACTTTAAAGAAACTTATAGCATAGTTGAGGAGACAAGAAAAGTTAACAATTCAAGATTTAGATTACTGTTTTTAAAAAGTAACTGACATTTATATAGCCCTTTACATTTTGAAAGTACTTTCCATGCCTTATCTCATTTAATCCTAACATCAGCCCTATGGGACAGATAATATAACTATTATTCTTCTCATTCTACAGATGAATAAACTGAAGTCCAGTACAATTAAGGGATTTGCCCTGGGTCACTGGATAATAGAGGAAATGTCATAAGGCAGTGTATAATTAATGGCCAGATTAATGGTGGTTGCTACAGGAATTGAGAAGAGGCAACATTATTTTTAGACAGTTCATAGAGTACTTTATAGAGACATTGGAATTTGACTTAGTTCTTTTTTTTAAAGGAGGATTTAAATAGGTAGAAAGGAGGGCATAAGAAAATTGGTATGAGTAAAATGGGCATTTGGAAGCATAAAACACATTTGGGAAAACAGAGAATAAGTTAGGATGGCTTTAGCAGAGGTTTTAGGGAAATGGGAATGAGTGTGAAAAGGTAGGTTGAGGCTAGATGGTCAAGACCCTTCAATTCCAGACTGAGTGGTTTGGATTTTGTGCTGTCAGCAACAGGAAACCATTGATGGTTTTGGTTTTGGTTTAGGTGGAGGGAGGAGAGATTGGAGCCAGGGAAACTAGTTAGAAGTAGCTGGTAAGAATATAAAGGCCTAGAATAAGGAGTACGTATAATGAAGAGTGAGGGAAAAGGATGTCTCCATAAAATATACACTGAAGAAAAAACTAGAAATTTTGTAATAGTTTAGTAAAGATGAATTACAAGTAAAGATCACATTACAAGTTCACATTATGTGGAAAAATAACTACTCTCTCTCGTAATCTGGAAACCATAGAATAGTTAATAGAACATCTATCACAGTAAATGCCCTGCATCTAACAGATCAATGGTATCAAATGGGGGCCACTAAACTTTACACAAGAATTCTTATGGGCTGTATATTGACTTAGAAAATCACATATTAACATTATCTATATCCTATTGCATTTTTTTGGTCAATTTTGTTAAATACTTCCCAGTTACGTGGGCTGCAATGGCAGTCAGATAGCATATTTGACACCACTATGGTAGACCTTTAGTTCAGAAAACTTGGTCATTGTGGATGATGCTGAAATGTTCCTGAGAAGAAAATACAGTAGCAGCCTGGTTCAGTGGTCAGATGTTACTCCTTGGGTAACCAGAAGCTTTTCTAATTTGAAGAAGTAACAACATGGCCCAGTGGAAAGACCCAGAGTCACAGAAACTCAGTTTGAACCCCAGCTCTGCCATTCACTACCTAGGTCATCTCAGATAATTCACTTGATGTCTCTGGGTCGTGATTTCTTTATTTGTAAAATGAAAAGTTTAGAGTCTAAACTTTAGACTGAATGACCTCTAATGTCCCTTCAAGCTCCAACGTTGTGATCCTAAATCAAAGAGACTGATGCAACCCCAAGAGACTTGAGGACTTGTACGCAAAAAAACCCTTCAGGATTCACTTTGAAGGACATTCACATGCTATTTACAATCACTGAGGGTCATAAAGTAAGGTTCTTAAAATTGTGGCTAATACAGGAAAATCTGTATCATCTCTGGTTTGCAGATTAGGTTACAAACCATTTATTGATCATTTTCTTAGTTTCCTGAACACTTCTTAAGTTTTCTGTTCCTACTTTTGACCTATGGAGAACACAGTTTTGATCAGAGGGGGAAAATTGATTCAATGTCTAGTTTAGATTAATTTTTCTAAATAGAAGGTCAACTAAAGACAAGATGGTGTTTTTTATCTTCTCTTTTCAGCCACCCCACTGTCTTTTAGAACTATCCCTTAATGTTCCAGTCTAAACTGTTTAAATTTTTTATCAACTTTCATTTTTTAGCTGGACAACATCTAAGGAAAGATAATATTTTCTCCTTTGGGTTTATTATGTTTAGTTAAAGCCACAAAAGATATCCTTAATTTCATATTTTGAAGCAGTCTTTTTCAAAATATATTGAGCATGAGATTCATGGTATCTACTAGAAAATTTGAAAAGTGTTATATTTCTAAATATATGTAATTGAAAGATATCTTTTAAAAGCAGAGTCTCAGTTGTAAGTCCCTATATTCCTGTCCTCACAATTTTATTACATAAATGTCCTAACTAACCCCTGTTATTAGAACAGTTACTTAGAGTCACCCAACTATCCCAGTTAATCAGTGTATTACTGGAATTCACTCTCTCCCTCTATCTGTCTCTCCATATATATGTACGTACATACACATACAACTATGTCTACATATTTATACTTCTACCAAGAAGATAATTTGGAACTTTTGTTTTCTCTTAATAATTTTTTTAAGGCTTTATTATTTATCATAATAGGTTCTGGAAGTTCTAGCAGAAGCAGACAAGAAGACAGCACCATTACCTCATGAGTAACAAACACAAATATGCACTTAGAAGTAGCAGTTAGAATAGAGTTTTTATTAGTTCAATACTTCAGATTATCTGTGGTGTTTTCAATATGGATATTCCCTTTGTAAGATGAGATCACAGCCTATTTATGCTTTCTGTATGATTCTTCTCGTGTAGTTCTTCTCGGTATTCTCCTATACATCCTACATAGAAGATCCATTCAAGATGCTAGGAGCTTTTTCATAGGTCTTTTTAAATTTAGTGGCTACCAGTCATCATGCTAGCTATCCTTTACTTTAAATACAAGGCCAGCTCTCAACTTTCCCTGACAATACGTTTTCTTGATATTTCTAATACCCCTTCTCACACATAGCTCATCATCAGAAATATGAACCAGCCAACTTGCACCAGCTACCCGTGTCTCCATTGTCCTCTGGGTAAACTACAACTTTTATCCATTGGCTATTATAAGATATGAAACCATACAGAGTCCTTGGGAGAACATTTATTTTGATTTTCAAAAAGATGGGTCTTTGAGCCAGCAGATGACTTGGATAAAAAATTTGCAATACCTGTTCCAGTTCTAAATACTGCTTTACTGACTCAAAGAATTTGCTATCCTACTGTGTATTGAAGTATGGTAAAAAAGCATATTTCATCCATTTAGTTTTTCCTCTATGGATTATTGGGCTGAATGATTTTGAGTGACCATAGAGCTTATTGGTGAGGCACTGTAATGTTCTAGATCAGCTGTTCTCAACCTGTGGTTTATGTTCAGTTTGTAACAATGAAAATACATCCTGCATATCAGATATTTACATTATGATTCATAACAGTAGCAAAATTACAATTATGAAGTAGCAACAAAAATAATTTTATGGTTGGGGGTCACCACAACATGAGGAACTGTATTAAAGGGTCATGGCATTAGGAAAGTTGAGAACCACTGTTCTGGATCTTAGTGAAATTATAGCACAATATTAACTCCAGATGGCATCTGGAGGTATGCATTGTGATTAAGGAACCCCTCTTTCATTTGGATTTTGCTCAAGACATCTTCCATTTTGTCTTTTGGTGAGTATGTCTATTAATAATAACAGAAATACTGTTAATGTTAAAGACAAGTTGGTGTTTTTTATCTTCTCTTTTCAGCCACCCCACTGTCTTTTAGAACTTGTTAATAATTGTTAATAATTAGCAGAGATATTCCTTTATTTTATGCTTCACATGTTAATAATCATAGGTTAGTTGAAAAGAACTGTTTCTGGGGTTGCGTTTATCAAAGAATCTTGTCTAATAAGAATAAACATTGACTTCTAGTCATGTGTGTCTCCCTAATATTTTTTCATTGATGATGGCAATCAGAGCAAGCTTTCTAGAGGAGGTGGCATTTGATCTGGGCCTTGAATGAAAAGAATTTCTTCAGGCAGAGCTGTAGAGAGAGTGGATTCTAGAAATAGCTTTTAGTTGGCAGCTGTAGCCACTTTTCTTGACAGTGCAGGCTACTTAACCCTTGCCTCACTTTGCCCTGAATGGCAGCATTCCTTGGGAATCTCTCTTAGACTTTTTGAGTTGCTACCTCTCCTCCATAATGAATTATTCTCCTTACTAGTTTGACATTAGTGAAGTTTTGTGTGCCAGGCCATTCTATGGACTGCTCAAGATTTTGGTCATAGAGAGCATTGAAACATTATGAAAGAGATGGCTTTTTGTTAAAAGGTCAACAGCAACTCATCCTTAACATCTTCTGATCTATTCCATATTCCGTGGGGCATGCATGCATCAGAAGAACTGCCGAGTCTTAGAATTGGAAGGGACCTGCAAGGTCATGTAACCTAGCTCATACCTGATGCTGGAATCCTTCATGGAGGTCAGAGTACCTTGACATTTATGACCTTCTACCCAAGAAATTAATTGAGAAATAGGGAGGACATACTGACTGCAGTAATTCAGGGTATCTTTCCTAAGTACATAGGTTTTTAAAAGGACTTTAAGAAGTAGAACATTTTGTTTAATTGTCCTATACCAATTAAGGTATGTCTTATACAGTCATGTCAATACAGTCAAATAAGGACTGTCAATATCTAATTAAAGATCCTTTAAAGAACTCTTATGCCTAATATTTTTTCATATTTGGAACTTTCTAGATGGTTTATATTTATCATCTGGAATGACAGACAAATATTTATTTGTGACTATAGTACCCTACTTTCTAATGAGAATCCCCTTTCCTGGATACTGCCCACCATTAGTCTTTCATATGCTTATTCTCTCTTTTCCCAGACTAGGGGTTGTCCAAAAGCTAGTATTTGCAGTGTTTAGGCAGGATTTCTGTAGCTCTTCCAGTAGGCCTGAATCAGTTAAAAAGATCAAAATTGAGCAACAAAAGGCTGTCCTTACCCTTACTGTGATATATGCCTAACCCTTCCTGACAAGTTGACTGAGAGAGTGAGTCTGAAATAGAACTTGGCTACTCTCACTAAGTCTCTGCGTCAGACCTCTGCCTACTATTTAGGGCACACTCATTTTGCTGATATAATATGTTATAAAAGAGCACATTATTTTTTATGAAAATCTGTAACTTGAAAGCATGTCATATAATGCTGATGTAGCTATGTTCTCAGTGAGTAAAATTTTGCCCATCCGGGAACTTGTATGCTGCACTGTCTAGATTTATATATAAGAGGCTGGCCAAAAGAACATCAAGTTTCAGTTGAAATTAATGATTTCACTTAATATGAAAATCTAGAAATATAAACCCATTCGGTTAAATCTATCTTCCTATGACAAGGCATATAAGGATATATTCACATATATACATATATACACACAAATATATGATATATACAGAATACATATCTAATCCTCTTGCTTTTCCACTAGCTTCTCTGTAGAACTATCTTCTATAATATATTTTTTCCAGACATGTATTCCATGAAAAATACAAACAGCATATATTTCCTTCAAGTTTCCTGTTCCTTCTTTTTCTCTCCTGGTGCTCATTATTTTACTTTAAATTGCTAAAAATGTTCTGTTATTCATAAGGTGAAATCATATTTAAATGAATGGAAATAAAGTGTGTGACATCTCACACAACATTGAGTCATTCTTCTGATGCAGGCTTTGAGGGATCTCGGTTTTCCACTGCAGCTCATTTTCAGTAGTTGTATTGTCAGCTCCAAGTTGGCCAGGGTCCCTGATGCCCTTTGCCATTTTCAGTGTATTTCTTGGAACTTATTTTTAATGACTTCATACATTCCTCTAGCAACTGAACGACTGTTGTCATCACAGCAGTCAAACATCCTCAGTCAAATTCTCCATTTTCCTGATTTACATCCTTCTATTTACTAAGTGATGAAAACCCCCCTTTTCTGTGTTTTCTCAGGGTCCTGTATCAGACACTGAAGAGCCTAAGAGGAGGCTTTTTTGTGCATGTTGAAGGGTAGTGGTGTTGGGGCTTGGGATGGGAAGGCAGAGACAGGAAGATGGGTTAGGGAGAATAAGGAAAGAAGATATTTGCCATTTTCTCTTCCCTGTACTTTGCTTTGATAAAATCATTTCTGGTCTTACTATGTGCCAGGCACTGTGCTAAGCGCTTTACAATTATTATCTCATTTAATCCATACAACAACCCTGGGGGGTGGATATTATCCCTGTTTTACAGGGCAAACAGAAGTTAAGTGACTTGCGCAGGGTCACACAGCTAGTTAGCGAACCCAGGTCTTCTTGACTCCAGACTCAACATTCTATCTACTGCATTACCAGCTGCCCCCAAATAAACTGAGCACTCAGAGGATGTATCTTGTTCAGTCATTCAGTAATGTCTCACTCTTCATGACTCCATAGACTGTCTATGGGGTTTTCTTGGCAAAGACACTGGAGTGGTTTGCCATTTCTTTCTCTAGTGTTTCCATTTTACAGATGAGGAACTGAGACAAATGAGGGTTAAGTGACTTGCCCAGGGTCACACAGCTAGTAAGTGTCTGAGGCCACTTTTAAACTCATATCTTCTTGACTTTAGACCCAATGTTATATCACCGCACTCCCTAGTTGCCCCTAAGCAACCAAGCAACTCCAAAACCCAGCTGGAAAGTGAGAACTCATTCAAGGAGGATTACTTTGCACCATGTAAAACAAACAAAAAAAGGTTTTTGAACCTAGCTAGAGGTATTTTCTTTATGGCCCTAGAAGATGATATGGTGAATGCAGCCCTACTTTATTCAACTCACTGGAAAAACAAAAACAAAACAAAACAACTTTATTCTAACCAAAAAGCAAACAATAAATACCAAAGCTCAAATTCTGGTGGAATTTTTTTTCTTTTTAGTTAGTTTTGTTGGCATAATTTGACCACAGCCTGGATCTTGGCTTAGTTAGTACTGATAATGTCGCCAGAAACTAGGTCATCCAGTTGCCCCAAGAAGTATTGAATGAATTTAAGTTTTAATAACTTAAAACTTTTGAGACATTCCGTATAATGATAGTGTATCCATATTCATGTATCCATTTGCAACAATTAAATTACAATTGTAAATACTCAGAAATAAATCCATTATGTTTCCCTGAAGGGTTCTCTAAAACTAAATTGATATGTACAGTGAAGCAAAATATGGTCACTAAGAAATTTTTTAAAATTCCTTTTAGGGGTTAGTAGGAATAGCAGAAGGTAACAACTTATGTTAAATGATGTATACATATATAGCACATAGTTTAAAAATGTTAGCATTTTATTGTTTTGGGAGGGGTGGGGAGGAGGGTTGTGGGAAGAGATTTATCATTCCTTCTATAGAGATAAATTAATGCTGTTGTAAATGTAATCTAGAATACATTTTTCAGTGATTAAAGATCAAAGTCAGAATTGTATTACCTTGTCAGAATTGTATGTTTCTTTAAAAATGGCAGAAGGAAACCCTAAAATACAAGAGATCATCTTTCAATGGAGACTGTATAGCAGTGAGGAAAAATTAACTATTAAAATTATCAGAATGTTAACTTTTGAATTAGCTTTTCTCTCTAATTTAGTTTGCAAGTAATAATACTAATAACTTCCTTCCTTCCTTCCTTCCTTCCTTTCTTTTTCCTTTCTCCTTTCTTTGTTACCTTTTCCCCTCCTCCTCCTCCTCCCCTTCCTCCTGGAGTTTTCATTCTCCTGAGGGATACAACATGTAAAGGGATAAATTAAAAACATACTAAGGGGAAGAGTGAGCACTGACAACTCAAGGACAGAGGTAAGGAAGGCTTTTCACAGGAGGTGGTGCCTAGGTGAAACTTGAAGGAAGGTAAGAGTTGTATGAGGAGGAATGAGGAGGGGGAGTGCATTACAGGCAGGAAGGACATCCTCTGGGAAATCACAAAAGCTAAAGATGACATGCCAAGCCTGGGGAATGGCCAGTATGGGTGGAACTCATAGTGCCTAAAGAGGAATGATGTGAAGTAAGTCTAGTTAAACCTAGAGAGTTATATTGTGAACAGCTTTAAACTCTAAACTGAGCAAGGCATTTATATTTTATTCTAGAAGTAATAGGGAGCCAGTGAAGGTTCTTAAGTACAGAGTGACATGGAGAAACTTGTGGTTTAGTTGGCTTATTTTGCCAGCTTTGTGAAGGATAGGTAGGAGAGACTAGAATCAAGGAAAACAATTAGGAGGTTATTGCAGCTGCCCAGGTGAGAGGTGATAAGTGCTTGAACTAGAGTTGTGACTGTGATAGTGGAGAGAAAGGAATGGGTGCAAGAGATATTGTGGAAGCAGAATTGGCAAGTCTTGACAGTGATCAGATATAGAGAATGTCCTCCCTCTGATACCATTTCGAAGTGACGTTTTTTCCAAGAAGAAAAATTTTCAAATAATTTTCTGTTGTAAATTTGGAATTGTTCATAATCAACAATCAGGTTTTTGTTAAAAGTGTGTATCCGTTACCATGTTGTCGCTTTATGTCAAACTTTGCCTTTAGCCAGACACAAATTATTTAATATCTCATGTTACAAAGGAATTTTTAAAAACCACACAAATAAAAACCTAAGATTTCCTAAAATATAGCTCTTAGAGTCAGTTTTTCAGGCATTAACCCTACAAAATCATGACAAAACTGGACAGTTGGCCAAATCTTATATAACGAATTAATCAATAGTACATGTCTCATTGTTTTTATGATAATAAATTTAATTTTTCCCTTCACAGAGCCTTATTGGAAGGAGAAAGTAATCCAGAGATACTAATATGGACTGAGCACATACAGAATATTCCACGAGGTATAAAAAAATTTCATTTTTTCTTTTTAATAGTTTTTTTATTCTATACTGTTAATTTATAATTAGGTTAGTAATAATTTTGAATGTTATTGAAATGGATAAAATGCTAAATGCAACTAAAATGTGTTAAGTGTTTGTAGCATGATGTAGTGGATAAAAGGCTGTTCTTGGAGTCAGGAAGACTTGGGTTCAGGTCCTCCCTTTGTCACTTATATGCTGTGTATTCCTAGGCAATTCACTTAATTCTACCTCACCCTAAACAATACTCTTAATGTGCAATGGAGCAGGTAGCTATCAGCATTAATGGAAAAAGTTTCCTTATCAGGAGTTCCCTATATCAATGAACTTGCAGGTCCATCCTCTCCCTACACCTCCAAAATGTGTGTGGCATTGTTCTAGGGGGCTGACTGGTTCTAGAGGAAATGGAAATAAATGGGATCAAGGGTACAGCTACAGTTACATATTTGACTTGACTCAGAGGAAAGCAACCTAACCTTCTGAGTTTGGAAATAGGAAGAGAATGAATGAGGACATTTGCTCTCAAATTTTATAAAAAGGAATTTTTCATTAAAGCATATTCTAAGATTCACCTAAATGATGGATAATGTGCTTCTATGCATATCCTTATTGATTTTTATGAATGTTGGTATGCATTTGCTTGGACTGTGAAAAACAGATAAAAAAAATTATGCCAAGGAGCATGTGAAACATTTTGAATATGGTGAATGTGGGAAAGGCTATATAGACAGAGGGGACACCCTGTTATTATATATCAGAAAATGAAGCTTCATTTTGTTGTTGTGGATTACCTCATTTAGCACTCAGAATGAAATAAAATAAAAACAACATTAAAACTGAGGACACTGAAGACTTGATTTATTATTTCAATTCAATCACTGTTACCTTTTAGCAATTAGGGTATTGGGATTATTACAAGTATAGGAGTCAAAGGAACTTCTGAAACTAAAATTCTTTGTTCTCATTCTGTGATAATATGCCGATAGGTATTGCTATCCATAGGCATCCATAGGTACTTGTGACTGAAAATACTGAGTGGTGTGTGTGTGTGTGTGTGTGTGTGTGTGTGTGTGTGTGTGTGTGTGTGTGACCTGAAGTTAGATTTAAAAGTTTGGCTTTATTTGTGAACAGCATTTGTTCAGTATCAAGATGAGACTACTCAATGTTGCATCAGAAACACTATCTAATTTGGCTTAAACTTTTGGATTATTTCCTTCCTGTGTTGACTTTTCCAAATGCTTCTGATATCTTATGTCCTCTTTCTCAAAATGCCCCCTCAAGAAGTTAGACTGCACCATAGGGCTATATTTTTTTTTATTGAGTTATCATTGCCTGGTAGAAGATGATTGAGAATCTCTCAGCAACAGATAGGATCTGACCTTGTCAAATAGATTCCCATCTGCATATTTATCTGTTGCATTTAGAAATTTATTTATTAAGCTGTTTATCATAATTTATCAAAAATTGTCTTAGGTCCTTTTAGAAATATGTAAATGTATAATGCCACTTAATGATTGTTATTTAATGATACCCCTATCATTAGAAAAACTGTTGTTTTCCCCCCTAAATGTACCCAATTAGGAAAAATTGATGTAATTATAAAAGCTGTCCCATCTGCTGGGATTCCATTTGCATTTGCACATAGTAGGTTCTTAATTAATATTTGTTGACTTAATGAATACATAGTAATTCAAATGAAACATCCTTTAAAATTAATTCATTCAGATTAACTGTGCCTTTTGACATCAAGACTGAAAAGGTAGTCATTTTCAATCACATGGAGAAATTACAAGAATTGTCACTTTCTTGGGGGGATTTGTTTCTTATTGTTGTTTCCCAGCAGAATGAACTAATTCCATTTAAAATGCTATATTTTATGAAAAAAAACTTACCCTGTCTAGATTTCTTCTTTTCCTTATTAGCAGCAGCTTTGGTTTGAGGTTTATTACAATTGGTAAATGCTGTTACGTTTTTTCCTTATGTAGATTCTATGCTCCACAAGTAATTGTTTCATTTTTCTTGTTGAGTTTGTAAATGCTAGATCATGATTGAGGAAAGACATTTTTTCATACTGAAATTATTTGTAAACTTGAATTTAATTATAATAGCTCAGTAGTATTGGTATTATTAGATATTAGCTGGGATTCAGAAATGTTTGCATTTGATGCAGTTTGTTTAGCTCTCCCCTCCCCACAGTCATGTGGGGTATATACAGATAGAGAAAAGCAGATAGAGTGACTATGGAATATCCATGAGTGTAGCTGCAGACTCCAAAGGAATTCTACTAAGGCCTGTGTTTAGCTTTATTTAACCACCTCAAAGTTGGTACATTTAAAGAGACTTCAATTCCATTTGTCAAATTCAGTATAAAACTGCACAAAGCCTTAGAATCTGTGGATCATTTTGTGGTTGGGTTATTATTACATAGAAAGTACCTACTTTGGGGTGGCTAGGTGGCGCAGTGAATAGAGCACTGGCCCTGGAGTCAGGAGGACCTGAGTTCAAATCTGGCCTCAGACACTTGATACAAAAAAATTAGCCATGTAACTTTGGTCAAGTCACTTAAACCCAGTTGCCCTCCAAAAAGAAAAAAAAAGTACCAACTTTATAGGAACAATTAAGTAAGTAACCTTATTTTCCCAAGGTAGACAAAAGGTGAATGTCTAAAAGTTTCAGTTAAGCAACCCCAAAATTTACACATCTTCTCATACCCTCCTGGTGTAAGTGAAAAATCCATATGGGTTGTATATTATTCAGTAAATTCTATAGTTATATCATCTTAGTGTAAGGATTTGTCTCTGTCCCTGAAATACTAAACCTAACTTATATAGCATTATATTGATTTTTTCGGTATTATATTACTTTTAAGATAAACAGTACTATGATTATAATAATTTTAGTGCATTTTCTGCTTAATTTCTGCAGAAGTCAGGAATACATCATGCCAATATACCAATTCCATATTACAAAGAGAAAACAAACAGAATATATTCTCCAGGGAGAAAATAACCTCATCAAATAAAAACATCTCAGTACCGTATGCAAATCGATCAACATACTTTGGCCCCAAGACTACAATAGTAACTGGAAGCACTCCAAGAAAAGATTTCCTGGGTCCAAGCTATTCTTCTTCTTCCAGTCTTAGACAAGAAACTTCATATGAAAGAACTGCAAAAGATCATAGTGAGCTCAGAACACTTCCTACGACACATGGCCTTTTAAGAAGCACAGAACCTCAGGTGAAAGTGATTCCTGACAGACAGAAAACAGAAAGTAGAAGTAGCTTCACCACATATTTAACCAAAGAATCAACGAGTGCTCAAAGACCAAGCCATGAACATAAAGATGTAACGATGAATACATCTGCAAGCACTCGATCACATGAAATGAGTGTTCTTCAGGGAAAGAAAACAGAGGAGAGAGCATCTACAGAGGAGAAAAGACATAAAATAGAACTAACTAAACCAAGACAAGAGGAGAAAATGTTTGACTCTAAAGAAAAGGCTTCTGAAGAAAGAAATTTAAGATGGGAAGAAATGACTAAACTAGATAAGGAAGCAAGAGAGAGGGAAAGTATGCAGTTGAAGGGAAAGGCTAAGGGAGGTGAGTCAACCAAGGAGAGAACTACAATATTTGGAGAAAAAAGAGAAATACAGATACCTGTTAGCTTTGAGGGGCAGGGGCATGGAAAAGTACCACAAGATGAAAAAGTAGAATTATCAGTAAAAGATGTACAAACATTTCAAAAAAAGAGTGCTGGTGACAGTAAAACTAAATGGACAGACGAGAAAGGGTTGAAGTTCAAGGTAGATGCCAGTGATGCTGTTGATTCCACTAAAGATTCCACAAGAAAAACCATAGCCGAAAATATTGTTTCCAGTATTCTTCAGCAGTTTGTGCAGCCTTCTGACTTGGAGACATCTGCTAGTCCTTCTCTGGATACAAAAGTCACTTACATGGAAAGGAAAGAACTTCCTGGTGATGGGAAGGCAAAGACTGAGATTATTGTGGAGTCTAAATTGCTTGAAGAGATAGATGTTTCAGATGAAGATAGCCTGAAGCATCTGTTAAGCAAGGGTACTAAGGAAGTAGAGATTAAAGGGAAATCGGCAGAAAGCATGATAGGAGATATAATAAATCTTGGCCTGAAAGGAAGAGAAGGGAAAGCGAAAGTAGTCAATGTTGAGATTGTTGAAGAACCACTAGGATACGTAACTGATGAGAAGGCTGATTTTTCAACACCATTTGAGGTAGAGGAAGTAGATGATGTCTCTTTAGGCTTTGAGAGGCATTACAGTGATGAGGAAGGTGAGGAAGAAACAAGTATCTCCTTCTCAGGTAATCAATTTAAAAAGACAAAGCAACCTCATCAGAACATAACTCACTTTGAAGAAGTAACTGAAGCAGGTGAGTCCGAAGGAGAGCAGAGATACTTTGTGTCTACTCCAGATGAATACTCTGGGAGTTACGACAAAGATGAAGATTCTGTCTATGGGCAAATTCACGTTGAGGAAGAGTCAACTATCAAGTATTCTTGGCAAGATGAAGTTTCACAGAGTACAGAGAAAAGGAGAAAAAGAAATAATTTTCCTGGAGATGAATTTTCAAGTACTTCAGAAATATTTTCTCCAGTAGAGGATGTAGATTCCAGTCACTGGAAGGAATATCCAAAAGGTGATGAATTGCATGCTGAATCCATTGTCATTGAAAAAGAAATTAAAATACCTCATGAATTCCAGACCTCAATTAAGGAACTCTCCTCCAAGGATCCCAAACATCAGCTGGTGGAGACAATTGAGCAGCTGGAAGAGAGCCTCCCTGAAAGTGTGAGAGAGGAGCTTTCTGTTCTAGCTAAGGAGAGCCAGGGGGACACTGACAATATTTCAGTTAAAAAATTTGAGAAAACCACTGATGGTGGATCAGTCACGATTGTTGCTGAAGTCAATCTCTCGAAAACCCTTGATGCAAATCAGTTTGATCTGGAACAACTAAGTAAAGACAACTCTAGCAAAGTAGAGAAAATATTACAGTCAGCAGTTGTAGACAGTTTTGAAAAACACCAAGCCCAGGAATCTGAAAGCCCAGATGGTAAAAATGGTGTAGAAGTTTCTGGTTCTAGTATTAAATCCAAGCGTTGGGCCAGTAAAGAAATGTACAGTTCATCTAGTGACAGAAGCGGTGGTGGTGGAGGACTTTATTCTGCTGAACAAGTTTTTTGCCAAGGTCCAGTTTCTGCAACTGTGGAAGTTAGCAGCCCAAGAGGTTTTGCTCAATCACATGTCTTAGAGGACATAAACCAGTCTGTAAGGCATATTAAAATAGGCCCCACTGAAATTCGGAGGACAGAGCAAATCTTTTATGAAGGACCCACTTCAGAAGTGGTAGAGGTAAGTGGAAGGATAACTTAATCAGATAGAGGGCTCCAAAAGTACCTGTAGGTCTGTGAGACATTCTAAGTTGGGACTTCAAGAAAATCAGTTGGCTAAAGAAATTATTTCTATAGGTCTTCTCTCTACATCTCAAGAAGTGGGTGCCACAGAAAGTCTTAGGAAGAATTTTCCAAAATACTAAAAACTCTTTAGGACAATTTTCATTAGGTTCCAAACAATCTCATATTAATCAAGAAGTTATTTTACGTGAGTCCTTTCTGAACTAGAGTGTTCCTAGACAGAAGGATCAGTAGTCACCCAGAGTTCTGTGAGGCTCCTTAAATTACCTTAAATACCCCAGCAAAGTATATACTGAACAGATTATTTTCAATGCCCCTCTCTCTGACAGGAAATTCAGCTTCAAAGGAGACAATTCTCATATAGATGACTCATCAGATAGTACATCAATGAGGCACATTAGAATTAGTCCCCAAGAGTTCCAGACAACCGAACAGATAATTTACTGTGGACTAATTTCTCATCATGTGGAGTTTAGTGAATCTGGAAGCATTTTTCACACAGCCGGTTCCTCAGACACAAAAAGATCAAAAAGAAATTACAAATTAAGTCAGAAAGATGTTCTTGTATCTGAGAAAAATACCTTCCAGGAGTTTGTCTCTGACTATCCTGAGAGGGGGTTTTGTAGAAGATGTACCAGAGGAAGAAGTACCATCAGGTGTTAGCAAATCTTTCAGGCATATTCAGCTAGGTCCCACAGAAACTCAAACCACGGAAGAAATTATCTTCCATAGGCCCATCTCTAAAACTTTCACACTGACTGGCTCAGGTTACACCTCTGAGTCAGAAAGGTTAGCAGAGAGCAACCAGTTTACACAGCATATTAAACTGGGGACCAAAGAAACTTTGTTTACTTTTCAGATGGATGTGACTAATAGAGAAGAAACCCCCAGCACTGCTAGAGGCACACGAGAAACTACCATATTCTTTCCTGCAAAGAAGGAAGCAAAAGTTCACATTGTATCTGATGATGGTGACTGGAGAGACAGTGAAAGCAAAAAAGACAAAGAAGCAAGTATGAGTTTTCACATTTCTGCTGCTCAAGATAACCAGGCTCATGGTGAACAAGTCACAGAAAAAGTTATGTTTGATAAAACAGTACAGCTGCAGAGAATGGTAGACCAAAGGTCAGTGATTTCTGATGAAAAGAAAATTGCTGTCCTCTATCTAGACAAGGAGGAAGAGGAAGAGGAGAATGATGGACATTGGTTTTGAAAATTAAAATAGATTGAGTTTTAACAGCACCTTATACAGTACATTAACCAAACACTGATAGTTAAAATTGATTCATTTTTCAAAGGGATTCACCAGTTGGGATTGCTGATCCTAAACCCTTTTTGTTGCACAAATTAATTTAAAAAGAGAGCCCCAAACACTTTAAATTTACTTCATGGACCCCTTCATGGAGGAGTCATATTAATATGTAGTATATTTTGAAATTTTGAGAATTTTGAAAAGTGACTATTTCTCTAATCTTTAAGAGTTTTTTTTAACTGGAGTTTTCTGTCCATTACCTGAGATAGCTTTATCAGTTTTGTCTTTGGCCATGGAAATGCCAGACATCTATTTAAATGAAAACCTCTTATCTGTAAGTAAGATAATTAAAAGTAAATATATTGGGGCGGCTAGGTGGCACAGTGAGGGGCGGCTAGGTGGTGCAGTGAATAGAGCACCGGCCCTGGAGTCAGGAGTACTGAGTTCAAATCCGACCTCAGACACATAACACAAAAAACTAGCCGTGTGACCTTGGGCAAGTCACTTAACCCCAACCACCCTCCAAAAAGCAAAAAAAAAAAAAGTAAATATATTGATAACATTTAAGAGTTAATTAATTTGCAT
>CM053598.1:109234117-109248544 GCA_028646575.1 Pseudocheirus occidentalis | reverse complement strand
AGACAATTAGTTTGAGTATCTATGAGAGACAACATTGTACTTTTGGGCTTAGAGAAGATAGTTTTTACAGAAAAAGAATTTTAACTATAAATTGCAGTATTTTCAGGAAAACATTTAATTTGCCATAAAAGGAAAATTCTGTTCTAGGATGTGAACCAATAGATTTCAATTTTCCTAACTTTAAAAATGTCATATTTATTTATAGGATGACCAACTAAATATTCTATTACAATATTTTTAGTCAATATGCCTGTTCTGTATTGTAAAGCTTTAAGGAATAAAGACTAGAAATGTGTATAGGTTATAGTGTTTGGGGTGTTCAGGGAGCATATAGTCAACATGTTTATTTTGTAGCTTTGTGCTGCCACTTCCATCATAACTCTAGCAGAGGAAAAGCTCAGTTCAAGTCATATTATGCTTAAATTTCTCTTTACTTTTATGAAGTTCATAGATCCTCACATTCAATACCAAGAAACATTTACTAAGCATCTATTTTGTGCAAGGTCAGGGAAGACAGATAAACAAAACATGGTCCCTGCACCCAAGGAGCTCATAATCTAGTTAGGTATTTGAATTCAATTAATCAAACACACAGTAGGGATATAAGAGGTACAACGATGATTCTGATGTAATTAGAGAGTATAAATGCCTGTAACACAAGGAGGTATAAACAAAGTATTTAAAAGTAGCTTGGTGCTACAGAAAGTGCACTAGATTTGGAATTGGAAGACGAGAGTTCAGTTTCCATTCTGCTACTTATTAGCTAAGCATCCTTCAGCCCGAGATGCAATCTCTGTACATTTCAGTTTTATCATCTATCAAATGGGGATTATATATATATATATACTAACTAAAAGGATTTTTGCGAGGAAAAGACTTTGACATAGGATAGGCTATATAAATGTTAGTTTTTACCATTATTTTTGTAGAATGAAGTTTAACTGGACTGCAGTCAAATGATATTCATCTAAAAGGTATGTGATATGAGTCTGTAATGATATAATATATATTATGATGAAAATGATACTGATATGGAAACCAAACATTAGGTGAAAGGTCTGCAGTGTAGCTGTAAAAAGTAAAATATTATACCTTACGGAAACGACAGACAAATAGCATACCTCTTTCAGTACCATTACTCAGGTCTTTTCCTTTCCAAATTCAAAGATGAATAAAGAATAGGAATCCTTGGTGGAGATTTTTGCACTTTGAGAATAAATAATAATTATGAATTTTGTTCAGAAAAGTAAATAACATGTTAGTAACTTTTTAAAAAGTGTGTGTGTGTGGGGTTTGTTAGGGAAGAAATTGGCAGGAGCTCCTAGATCCCAACGCAGTACAAACTCCCTGTGGATTGATGCAGGATTGAAAATGCTCCATGCTACAGACTAAAGAGATGTATATGAGTACGAATAATACATAGTGGAGATAAAGATATGATAATTGATATTGGATCAGCTTTATCATATGCTCTAAAGATATGATTTCAAAGCTGCTATCTTTAAAGGTACAAGGGTATCTCATAAAAGTGTCTCGAGCAGCACAAGTTGTAACATCAAGAAAAACAGTATTTTAAGCAAGGAGGCAGATTGTTTTTCCTGTATGTTTCCTAGCTGTTTGCAATGGTTTCATGTAACTGTGTTGGATAGGAGTAAGACATCAGGAATAAAGTGCTAAGGTCAGTTTCAACTTCAGTGCCAAATTATCTTGATTTTTGGTTGTAATTGCATTTCAAATTAGATTTACCATCCTCAAATATTTTAATCTAAAATGTGTGTGTAATCATAGAAATCTTATTTTTAATCACTTTAAGGTGTCCTTTTAGAACCAATTTTTTTGGTATCTGAAACAGATAAGATTCATGAAATGTTATTTATTTTAACCTGCATATTATGGAGAGATATACATTAAATACAGCCCAACTTTTAAGACAGTCTGTTTGTTTCTTTTTTTTTTTTAATAGCCCTTTCTGTATAAATGGAAGTAGAGAAATGTGGGTAATTACTTTGAATTGCAGTGTTTTATTGCATTCTTTTTCTTTGGCATAGAACCATAGGATTTAGAGGTATCAAAGGACCTTCGAGACCATTGGGTTCATCATTTGGTAGATGATAAAAATGAGGCTCAGGAAAATCAGATGACTTGCCAGATGTCACCCAGGTGGTAAAGCAGTAGCAGACCTGGAATTAGGATCAGAAGTCGGATCTCCTGACTTCAAACCGAGTGCACTTTCCATTTTACTACACTGCCTCTCCTGTGGCCAGAAATTAAATGACAATATAGCTCACTATTCTACAGTTAATTCTGTTTCAAAGTTTTATTTCAAAAGTGCATGAGAATCTTAGTTTCAGTTTGTACTATTTATGTAATCAAAATATTGGTCAGAATTCTTCATAAAATATCCACCACGACAGTCTGGTTTATTGCTATGAGAGATCATTTCTGCCTTAAGCTTATTTTACTTATACAACTCTTTTAGTTGACCATCTTCAAAGTATATGTTTATTTTTAAAATGACATGCACACATTTAGTTATTTTCTTTTCCAAAGCAGACTTTAAAAAATTTAATATTATTCTTGAAGTTGAAATACACTTTTCAAAGAAGTGAAAATATCCTTGAACAGTGGCAGGGTTGGCAATTTACAGGCAAAATATGAAATGTTACTGTTACTTTGCCTTATTACCTAGGAACACCTCATGCCTATTTTAACTGTATGACGATATATCACAATAGCTTAGCGTAGCCAACACAAATACACTTACGCAGTTTGTTCAGAAGAGCAGTCAATTTTATTAAACACACACATACACATAACATATACAAAAAATGAGACAGGACTACAATTTTGCAACATTTAGGCAAAACACAACACTGACTTATGGAACTTTTCACTTTTCAACGGATTTATCTGCCACTATGTAGACATAACCTATGATTATTTGAAGTGTAACATTAAAAAAAACACAAAAAAATCTCTGAAGAGCATGTTTAGAAACTGTTTTGCAAATTAGCAGTAATTATGAATCTATGTATCTCTTCCAATATCAGAAGACCCTGGATTTAGGTAGGGAAAAACAAATCAGGAGTGATGAGACTTCAATAAAAATCTAATGGCAAACAGTAATAGAACTCACTAGGCCCCAAGTTAAAATGAGAGGTCATTCATGTTGATATCAAAGAGAATGCTTTTCAAAGATTTTTTTTTGTTCTTATTGCTACTTAAACTATAATTAAAATAATTTACTAAGCGCATGTGGTCATGTAAATGTTCTTATTGCAGCAAATATTCACAGCTTGGGTGAAAGGTACTTAGAGAGATTTCCAGTGTCTCAAAAATGTTTAAAATCGATAGTGTATCAACAGTAAACAAACATATAGTGTAAATTTTTGAGCCAGAACTTGTTAGTTACTTAGAACTTCAGAGCCTGCCAAAACGGGTGAATTTGCAAGACTTGTTTAACAATTGTCCATAATTGGAGATAGTCAGGTCCCCCTCTAGCCCCAAGGTAATTCTAGTTTGCAGTCACAGATAAATGGGAAAATGCAGCCAATTATCTGCCTAGTCAAAGTAGAAATTTTTTCCCCATTAAGTATCTAGAGAATTACAACAAAAGAATTTTCTTTGGCCTGGTGTATGCCAAAATGAATAAAGGATTTAAATTGGGATTATAATCCTTGACACTTCATTTGGAATTCTAAGAGAAGATTCTCTTCTTCTATCCCCATCAGTAGCATTGATAGTATAATAATCACAGTGTTATAAACATTGCCATAATTCGATTATTTTAGTTCATTGTCCAGACTTCCATGAGAAACTAGGTCATCTCATCCGATAACAGCAATGACAATCAAAAGGTCGATAAAATGTTATCTTTGAAAATCTTACCTGTTAACTGTACTTGGGCATCAAGTCAGATGTACTAATTGTGCACAGAATTCAGTTAATGTCATTTCACACTGTTACATTTTCTGTAAATATACCTATCAGTTTGAGAATTTTTGATATATGTGAAGTTTCACAGGTTAAGGAATTCCATACCTTGCACACAGAAAGTATTCAAATGTTTGCTGAATGAATAAAACCAGAATCAGTTATAGGGTCTATTTTAGTAGCAGAGCTAATATAGAATATGAAATATTGAAAACATTTTCACAGCTTTAAAATATGCACTACAGATTTTTAGTTAAAACCGAATCACAGAATTTGAAAGTTAAAAAGTAATAAACTAATTTTCTTGCACAGAATCTTTGGTTTCTGAGCTTAGATCTGCATTGGCAATACTGGTTTCTCTGACACAGCTCTAGATTAGCAACTATGAATGAGTATCTGATAAAGATAAATACTTCAAAGAGTAACTACAGTATCTCAGAAGTTTACTACTGGAGACTTTTTTCTTTTAAGATGAAAGTAATAGGAAAATAATTCGTCCAATTCAGGATATGCATGCAAATTGCATTTGTGCAATTTTATAATGCAATACACATCTTACTAGTATTTTGTGTGCTTGTGTTTTTTATTGACTCCTTCCCATTCCCATTATTCAAGAATGAAAAGAAATTTGTATGTTATTTTCTCAGTGTTGTGTAGTACTTGAAACTAAAAGGGAGAACATTTCAGTAACTGAATCTTATTGGTCTGATCAACATCTACAAAGGATCACAACCCTGACTTCTGGTCCAAAGAAGGAAGGAAAAGTAACACCAGTGGAATCTGCCTACTAGGAGAGGGTTGGGAAACATCCAAATACAGTCAGTACACATTGTTTGTGAAAGGTAAAGGGTGGGCAAAGGCCCTATAGGAATTTCCTTGGGTTAGAGAAATCTCTATCTGAAGCTCTGCTTAAGGCATTTTTTCCCCCTAGAAATAGAAACGAGAGGGAGAAGGAAAATATGAACAAAGAAGAGATGAGAAGAGTACAAACAAGGCTAGGAAAGAAGAGTAGAAGAATGATAACATGGAAAGGACATAGAATGATGCGAGGGATGAGAAAAATTAGGAAGAGGATGAAGGGCTATTTTGCGAAGTAATGCTACCATCATTGTAAGTGTTCAAATACAGAATGGATGACAAGTAGATTGAAGAAGTGATTCATGAGATTAAGGTTGATGGAGAGGAACTCAGACTGTTTCTGTTTCAAATTTTGGTATTTAGAATATATAGAAGAAATGGAAAAGGAAGAAATTAGTGTATCGTGATACATTTCTTTAAAAGTCCACATTTGTAACCAAGGGCATCCAGTATTGAACCAAGGTTAAAAAAAGATGTAGAGGGAAAAACAAGCCATTACTACAGTTACACAAATGGGAATTTTATATAGCAGTGAAGAGCAACCCCACTTTATTTTTTTATTTTTATTTTTTTGCTTTTTGGAGGGCAGTTGGGGTTAAGTGACTTGCCCAAGGTCACACGGCTAGTTTTTTGTGTTACGTGTCTGAGGCCGGATTTGAACTCAGGTACTCCTGACTCCAGGGCCGGTGCTCTATTCACTATGCCACCTAGCCGCCCATAAATGGGAATTTTAAGAAAAAGAATAAATTTGCCACTTCCAGTGCTTCCCCCCGCTAAATTCCATCCCACAAAAGGAGTCAACTACAAAATTTATATCTCGTTTGAAATGCAACTAGGAAGCCATGGAGTTGATACAGTTCTAAGATTAGGCTAGGAAGAACTAGATTTCAAAACCCCATACCTGCTAGCACTGACTCAATCTCCCTGTTGTCTTCTGGACCAAGACTGACTGAGCTATAATTTTCATGGACATTCTGGACCCTCAAAGCAAGCTTTAAGAGTTTTTCTTGAAGACTTTTAGGTTTGTACCTGTGATTTTACCTCTCTTACTCATTAACCCTCTAGTTTGTTTTTCTCTTCCTTCTGCCTTCTCCAAAGTGATAAGTCTAAATGAGGGGAGAAATAAGTTGAAGTCCACATCAGAAGTGCATGACAAACGAGTGGGCTTTTTGCTTCTACTGTCTTTCTTCTACTTGTACTTTGTTATTCTAGGAAAAGTTTCTCTCTCCCATTTTTCTCCCCTATCTCTAGATGATAGGAAAATGAATTCTAGAGAATGTTCTCCTTAGAACCAATTATGTGATTCTAGCATTCTTCATCCCCATAGGAGTTAGGAGAGAAAAGTCAACTACCCACCAATGATTTTTCTTCATTTCTCTCTCACTTTTACAACCTAGAAAACTAATGTTTCTGCCACTACTTTCTATAGACAAGAAAAAGGAAGATTTGCAAATTAAAATTCAAAAATTTCTGCAGCCATCTTAAAGTGACAGGGAAACCTCTAGGTGTCTAATTGCTGGGAATAAAGGTAAGGATTTTTCAAGGTATCTTAGGGCTTTAAGAAGCATATGAAATGCTAACTATTGGATATCTCCTCTAAAGTTACTAAGTGCTAAAGTCCCTAAACAGATGAGAGGGAGGAAGGGGACATAATTATAGTTTTTATGTATCATTATCTTTAATGCTTCCTGGCTAGCAAAGGCTACTGAGTCTGAGAACACAGTGAGAAGTATACCACTACAGATAAGCTTGGTGAGGCAGGGGACCACATCAAAGACTTGAATCAAGTAGAAGTTTTAATATATCACCTGAAAGTTTGAGTCTTTTTCATTGGCACAAAAGCCTCTCCTAAATCAAATATGGTATAAGCTTAAGGTCAGGCATTTATTAAAGGGAAAAACATACATTCACATTCCTACAGTGGTAGTTTCAAGTTCCTTTTTTATTAGCATTTCATTCTCAGTCACTATTGCCTTCTTGTAAAAAAGCTTTTTACTGGATTTTATTGCTCCAAACCTGTACAAGAAGCTAATGTGTTCAATGAGATGAAGTACATAAATGGCTATAACTTAAAGCTCAAAACATTTTATTTTATTACTTAGGCAGTTCTGAATGTTGAAAGGATTGGTTAGAAAGAATTTCCATCAGCAAGGAAAAAAAAAAACCTCTGAAGTAGTTCCAAGTCTTTTATAAAAACACCAAGCTATCCTAAGATAGTCAACCGTAAAACATGACCCCTGGGCAATTCACTATGTCACCGTTTCCTGTCAGTACATGTTATGGCAATGAGGCCATTCTTAAAGTACTTTTGCTATACAGTGCTATACACATAGTAGGCACTTAATAAATGGGCAGTGAATTATATTGTACTCTTTACTCTTCTAGCTGGAGAGTGCACACATGGCACCTAAAACATAAACACTTGGTTGTATGGCAAAATCAAATCATACTTGGAAAGGTAAGAAATATCAATCAAATATATCTGTCTTAGTCCCTCCTAAGATGGTGTGTTGTGGAACAACAGCACAAAATGGTGGTCTTGCTTTATTTGATTGCTTCTGTCTTGCTGTACCCTCTGGAATCCTGTAAAAAAGGGAAAAAGACTGGGTAAACAAGATTCTTCTCAAAATACAGTCTTTAATATTTACAAGATGACTGACTTTACTTTTCTAGCAGTTGCCAAAGCTACATTTAAATAAAGTGATACAGAAGGAATGCCAAGAACATGGCAAACTCGGCATCTTTCTCCTAATTTTTTTTATCTTTTATGTTGCTGCTAGCTTATCCAAGATGATAATCAGTTATTGATCAGACTTTAAAGGACAATTAAATTCTTGAATGAAGTGGTTGACAAAGACTGTTTTCAAGTTTTAGTGTTATATCTCTGAGGCCTTACCATCTCTATTGCAGAAAAAGAACTTCTGACTGCATCTATTGTAATACTATATCCTGACTCCTTTGTCTTCTGTATTTCTTTTGCAAGTGTTAAGGTTCTTTTTATCTAATTCATAACTTTTGGTGAAGTCTGGGTGAAGTTAATGGTTTGCTATTCACAGATAGGATCTGCTCTTTCATTCAGTGTGCAAGAAAAGATCTGGAGTGAAGTCAGAGAGGAGATTGGGATTAGATAATCGGCTGTTAAAGCTTCCTTAGTACATCTCTCAAACTCCCAATGAAGAAGAGCCTTAAGATCTAAAGATCTAAGGCTCAGGACATTCAACAATGCTCTTTGTTGAACTCCTGGTCTTAAGGGTATGTTAACTGATGTTGCCAAACTGAAGAAAGAGAAAGACTATACTCTTCTTAAGATGTCACTAAAGCAAAGAGCTAAATTCTTCAGATAAGGTGATACTTTGTCCCTGGGGTTTCAAAAGATCTGATCCTGCACGACTTGTGGGTAAGTAATATAAGTTGAAGGAACTTTCTAAAACAGTAAGTTGTCCATTTCTGTAGGACTTTTTATAAATCACCTTATCTGAAATTCTCAAACAGTTAATAGACAACTATAAAAGAAGCAAAATAGAGGACAATTCAAACTCACTTTGATAATGAGTCAAGAGTTTGCTGGGTGGCTGTTGTCCTTTTATCTTGAGATCCGTACAAGAGAGTCTGAATCTGAAGACACTGCAAAATATACCATTTACCAAGTTAAATATGGAAATATAACCAAAAGCAAAACTGTAGGCACTTAACATTTCTCTTGAATGATAGAATCTCTTCCATATAGCCATTACATGATTAAATTCATGACCAGGAATACTTCCATGAAGAAACAAAATTTTCTTCTGGGAATTTGGAAAATGGAGGAATCTATGCATAAAAAATTAAAAAAGGAATATTTTAAAAAGCAGTATCATCATAGAGAAAGCATTTGTACATAGAATATCCAGTTTTAGGTCTTAAGTTCTGTCATTCAGTAGCAATGTGAGTCTTGGGCAGTCACTTAATTTTTTTTTGTTTTAGAAATTCAGTTTCTATATTTAAAAAATGAATATATTACATCTACCTGAATAGAGTTGATGTAAGGATCAAATAAAATTATGTAAAGCACTTTTAAAACTCAAATATGCTACATAAATATAGTTATAATTACTTGAGAGGCAGCTTGGTACAATGAGACAAATCAAAGGATCTGGATACAAATCCCAACTTTCCTTGTAAGACCTGATATCATTTTCAAGTCACCTGACTTCTCTAGCTCTCAGTTTCCTCATCTGTAAAAATGAGAGGGTTAAAGTCCCCTGCTGCTTAAATCTATAATCCTATTTATTGATCAGAATGATTTATTCTTTTTCCTAAGGTTAGACATTTGTTAAAGAAAAACAACTTTTATCTTTAAAAAAGCATCTAATAAAAATTAAGATGAATAATATTCTGTATTCTTTCTATTTTTGTTAATATACATTTGTGCCAACTTGTAATTGTTATGTTGACTTGATCTTGTGTTCTTTTTTCTTTTAACATTTCATTTATGATAGCTAGCACTTAACATAGCATTTTAAGGTTTTCAGAGTGCTTTACACCTATTATTTCATTTAATATATATCTCTACTTCAATGTAGAAATGAATAATTCTTCAGAAATTCTGAAGGGTATAAAAAAATAACAGTACTAGATAGCATTGTCACTGACCACAGTAGCTGAAATAAAGCTGTATGATTCTACCTAGCACTTATCTCATTTCAGTTTAAATGAACACCCACAGCCTTCTAAGCAGAAATTTAATATTAAACTTTTTTTTACCATCAGGAATAATTTTGTAACATGCATTATTTATATCCTATAATAAAGGAATATTAGATACGCAAAATGAGGATAATAGCATCTAATTCATAGAACTTCTGTGAGGATCAAGTTGAGTTAACACATGTAAAGCTCTTTGCAAACCTTAAAGTGCTACATAAATGCTATTATTATTGTTTTCAGGAAAATAAGAAATATTAAAAAAAAATCATAGGGGGGCAGCTAGGTGGCACAGTGAATAGAGCACCAGCCCTGGAGTTAGGAGGACCTGAGTTCAAATCCAGCCTCAGACACTTAACACAAAACTAGCTGTGTTACCTTGGGCAAATTGCTTAACCCCAATTGCCCTCCAAAAAAAAAAAGCAAAAAATAAATCATAAAGTCCAGTTTACTTATTTTGCAGATGAGGAAACGGAAGCCCAGAACCTGAAGAGACTGACTCTTCTAAAGACTTTTAGAATTGTTATGTTTATTGTTATATAGAAAATTGTAACTAAGGGTGAATTATCCATTTGTAGATTACCTAGCCTCTATTTTCTCCTTCTTCTTTCCTGTCTAGTCACTTCCATCTTAGTATTCCTACCAGAATTTGGACAAACAAAAGGGAAGTGAAATATTAATCAGTCTATAAACATTTTGGCAGCTTCACTTGAGAAAAAAATGGTGGAAATAACAGTTAAAGTTAACAGCTAAAACAATATCTGGGGAGTAACTGTAGAGCTTGTTTATTTATTCTCTCTCTGGCAGCCATTTTCATATGCTCAAGATAATTATACATCAAGCCACCAAAATGTTGTGTCTTTATGGGCTCGAGCCTCTGGAAATTTTGTTGGGTCTTGATAAGACTCCAGGAATGCTGCTGTTTTGCTTATAGTTCATGATTTGGGAAGGAACATCTGGTAAAAATGAGATTTTTAAGAACTTAAAAAAGTTTTTAGATTCTCCTACTATCTTTGCAAAAAGACTTGACCTTTGAGAATTTATAGCTCAAGGAGGCTTTTATCTGGAAATGTAATTTTTTTTTTTAAGTTTGTGCCTGGCTGCTATAGTCTTTTCTTTCTCTCTTAACAGCCTAATATTCATTCCTACACTGAAGGAATATGACTTCACTTGGCATCAGGTTAATGACTGAACAGAATATTATGGACTTGGAAAAAGAAAAACTTTAGAAAATTATTTATTGTTTTAGGATAACAGAAAAGAATCTTGTCATTTTTTTGTATTCAAAACATCCACCAGAGTCTTCTTTTTATGGCAGCTGACACTTCCTGCCAAAATAGACTTTATTTCCTTTCTCTTACAAAACAAATACTTCTACTCGGCTTTAAAAAGGTGAGGTACAATTTTAAATATATACTGTCTTTTGTATTTACATATTTATGAGTGCTTCTGATGCACTTCTTTTTCAGAAGGGCTGATGTTAGCATGATTTTCTGTTAATTCATTCACCATAGCACTTAAATTTTACTGACAAATGCTCAGATCAAATGCCACTTCTTGAGGCCTTTTTTGAGCCCACCAACTGAAAGCCACATACGCCCAGGTTATCTTGTATTAATTTATGTTTTATATACATTTATATGTGTACATGTTGATTTCCCCTTCCAAAATGTATGTATATGTCTGTGTCATACATATGTGCATATACACCTATAAGGGAAGGGGTTGTTTTGTTTTTGCCTCTATATCCTGGTGCCTAGCAGTGTTTGGCCACATAGCAGGTGCTTAATAAATGTTTGTTTCTTGAGTGACAGTCTACACAATGTATTTGTTCTGTTTGACTTTACTTAAAATTTCCAAAACTCTAAGGAAAGAAAACTCAAGTCATCTCTAATATTTTCAGTGTTCATCATATACTTCCACAAAAATGATAAAGTGTTTGACAGTTTGTTAGATTCTTCATTCTTCTCTTGATTCTTTGACAGTCTTGATGACTGAGCTGGCGATGATTCCCTATTGCTCCAAAACCAAAAGGTCAAGAGAATTAGAACAGGTTACAAAATTAGAACATTTTGTAAAATATATGGAGCACCAAAAAACACATACATGCAACATCTCTGTTCTCTAGATTTCTTGACCAGGGAAAGAAATTATGCTGCTAATTATTATTCTGTATCCTTGGCTAAAATGTAGCTCAAACAGTCTTAAGAGGATGCTAGATTAGAAATTGAAAGAGACAAAGTAGATAACCTTTCTATTAATCCGACAGAATATAAATTAGTTAAGGGCAGGGATTATTTTTGTTTTTGTTTACACCAAATGCTTGGCCTCATACCTGGCAGACAGGAGACACCTTAAAAAAATGGCTGCTTAATGAAGGAGTGGGTAAGTGTATGTAGTAGTTGTTTTTCCTTTTGGTGGGGGGAAGGCAGGGCCATTGGGGTTAAGTGACTTGCCCAAGGTCACATGGCTAGTAAGTATTAAGTCTCTGAGGCTATATTTGAACTCAGGTCCTCCTGACTCCAGGGCTGGTGCTCTATACCCCTAGTGGTTGTTTTTCACACCAAATGTTTTCATCAGTGATCTGACTAGGGAATATTTTAAATGTCTATAGCAATGTTAGGCAAGAATCCAAAGTGAATTAACTATAAAATGCTGTACTGCCATAATTTCATTTCCAATAAAATGTATTTCCATTTTACTTTAAAAACACAGACAGTGACTGAGACAAAATGAGCAGAGGCTACCAGAAATCTTGATGTTTGGATGTCCCACAGTTCTAATAGCTTGCATTCTCTGCTCTCCAAATCTTTCCTACCAAGGATTCAACTGGCAACCCTTCTTTGGACTCAGCAACACAAAGTGAATTTCTCACTTTGGTTTGAATCTGATATAAAATTGGAATTAAAAGAATCCATATGGATTAAAAATGCTGCTAAGTTTTTTTTTATTTATCTGCTGTGAAATAAATGTGTTAAGTCACATATGTTTGCATTCTATGCCATAAAAATCAAGCATTTAAAAATTAAATTATTCAATAAATATTTTATTAAGTGATTGCTATATGTATTATGTGCTGAAGATACAAAGATGAGAGTGAAACCATCCCTGCCCATAAGGAGCTTAGATTCTAATGGGAGATATGACAAACACTTATATAAGGTATATACAAAACACAATCAAAACAAAGTTACTGGTGGGAGCAGGGGAAAAAAAGCACCAGAAGTTGGGGGATCCAATATAGGCCTCACATAGAAAGAGGTATTTTTACATATTTCTGAAGGAAACCAAGAATCCCAAGAAGCAGCAATGAAAGAGAGGATTCCAGGCATGGAAAAGTAGCTGATACAAAGCCACGGAGGAAGGAAGATAGAGTGTTGTATGTGAAGATGAGACTGCAGAATGTGTGGAGGGAAGTAATGTGTAATAAAGCTGGAAAGCCTCAATGAAACTAGATTGTTAAGGCACTAAATGAGAAACAGGAGTTTATATTTAATTGTGGAAGTAAGAGGGAGCCACTGGAATTTAATGTGTATATGTAGCAGTTGATAGTGAAGGATCAGATATTTTAGGAAAATCACTTTGGTGATTTTAGGAAGCTATTGCAATAGACCAAGAAAAAATGATAAGGGCCTGTACTAGGGTGGTGGCTATGTGAGCAGAGAGAAGGTGATATATGTGAGAGATATTGTGGAGGAAAAAACTATAAGATTTAGCAATTGACTCAGTATGTGGAGCAAGAAATTAAAGAGCCATGAATAGATGACACTAAGTTTCTGAATCTGGGTGATTTAAAAGGATAGTGGTAACCTTAAGAAATATAGGGATGTTTGGAAGAGGGCAGAGATTGAAGAGAAAGATAATGACTCCAGTTTTGCACATGTTGAGTCTGAGATGTGTATAGGGCATTCAGTTCCAAATGTCCAGGAAGCAGTTTGTGTTGTGGACTTGAATCTCAGAAGAAAGACTAGGCCTGGATATATAGATCTGGGAATCTTCTGTATAGAGATAATAATTATATCCATGGGAATTATGAGGTCATCAAATGAAAGGCTGAAGAAGGTCCAGGACAGTCTTAGGGTAGACCCACAGTTTGTAGGCATAGCATGGATTATTTTTTTTAATTTTTAAAATTTGTTTTCTTGTTTACATCGTTCATTTTCATGACAGTTTTGAATTACAAATTTTCTCCCCGTCTTGCCCCTGCCCCAACCCTAAAACAGCAATCCCACTGTAAAGCCCCTCCCCTGCTCTGCTCTCTTACTTTCTGGTAGGGCAGGGAGGGTCTCCCTATCCCAGCCCCTGTATATCTTAATTCCTAGCTGCAGGTATTACAAAACTTTAAATTCTAGATTCTTTCGATTCCTCCCTTGTTCCCCACCCCCACTGGAAGGACAATCAGTTCAATACAGGCTGTGGATGTGTGATTATACAGGACATCTTCATAGTGGACATATTGTGACACTGATCATCTGTCTCTCCTTCCTATCTCTCCCCCCCCCTTGCTCTGTTCTCTACCCTGTACCTTTACTGAAGTGTGTGCTTCCAGCATCCCTCCCCCAGACGCTGCCCTCCCCTCTGTCCTCTCCCCTCTCATCCCCATGCTCTCTACTCTCCTGTGTGGCATGATGCCCAGTTTAGAATTTATGCCATTTCTTCCCTAAGCGAAATTCAATGAGAGTAACTGAAAGTAAAGTTGTAACAGTTATCCCTTGCTGCTTCTATATGGGATGATTAACCCCATTTTGTCTCTCCTTGTCTCCTCTCATTCTAGTCCTCTTTCACCTCAAAATTTCACCTTTTAAAGTATCCTCCCTTCATATTCAATTCATCCTATACCCTATATACACATATACACAAATGCTCAGATATGTATTCATACACATAAATAGCCTCCTATATGGACATATGTGTAAGTATACATATATATATATATATACACATTTGTATTCC
>CM053598.1:109190479-109233617 GCA_028646575.1 Pseudocheirus occidentalis | reverse complement strand
GGAGCTCCCTACCCTGCTGGAAAGCTAGAGAGGTGTTGGAGGAGGGCATAAAAGGGAACAGATTGTGGGAGGGGTCTTACAGTGTGATCAATGTTCTGGGCTGGGGGGTAGGGACAAAAAGGGGAGAAAATTTGTAACTCAAAACCTTGTGGAAATGAATGATGTAACCAAGAAAATAAATTAAAATTAAAAAAAAAGATACACCCATATTCTGAATCATATGATTCTAAATAATTTTCTGAACCATATAGTATAGACAGTATATGTGAATTTGAAATCAGAAATATATTTATCCCTTTTAATTAACAACAATAAAACCTCCCCCAGGCTTGATATCCCGAGAAACATGGTTGCTTCTAACTCCTAAAATGTCTGGAGATCCACAAATGAATTATTTTCTATCTTTTTTCTCTTCTTTCCTCAACTTTCCCCCAGAAACATAGTAAGACTATTTCTGGCAGTAGTACGCTAAAGAGTCACCCCTTTAACAAGTTTTGCTATAAGGTCCAGAATTTAAATTTATGTCAAGGTCTGAAATGTACCACACTCATGAAAGACTTCTTATAGACAATGTTTGCCACCCAAATTTTCAGCAGGATAAGTACTTTCAGTTAGGCATTTTAGGTAAAGTTGCCACTCTGGGGAAAATTTGAGGCAAATCATGAAAGAAAAATGATTGTAGTCTCATTATCAGTAACTGTCAAGAATTTTAAAGAGTTGGGCCCATGGGAACAGCAAGACTGTCAGAATTCACTGAGCTATGGGTTCCCTGGAAATCTTACACACATTATCCCTGCTCTTTGTAAAGCAGAACTGTAGAAAACCCAGAAATTTCACATTTTAGACACATTTTAGAGGGATTTTGAATCAAGATTTCTGAAGAACAAATGCCCCTTGAAAATGGAAAAAAAAGTCAGAACTGCATTAAATGGACTTTGGCACAAAACTAAATATTCATCTATTCTTATGAAGCTTTAGCAGACTCACTAGAAAGAATGCTCTCTGTGGCCCTGAAACATTAGATTTAGATCTAGAAGGTACTTCTGAGATCCTGACGTCCAAATTCTCCCAAAAAGGAGAGAAGTGATTTGCTCAAGGTCACAGTGCAATTTAATGGCAGAATTGGATAAGCACCCACCTCCTAGGCTGACATTCTTTTCTATCTCACCATTCTGTCTTCTAGAAGGCAACACAAAATGAGAGGTGGGAGGTGCAGAGAAGGTAAATTGAAATCAGGTAATCACAGGTTAAAACAGGGACTTCTCATCAGCATATAAATCATTTTAGATGTCTTTAATCCTTGAGTATAATAGCAACCCATTACTATTTAATTTATGTTCATTTGTCTGCATGTCATTACCTTGTTCTAAATCAGTGTTTTCTATCTTAAGCTGTTAGTACTGAACGCTTAATGCTGGCCAATAATTCTGATAAGGATGATGGCATATAGATAAGTAGGCTTATATCTGTACCAGGCTCTTAGGTATGGAGATTAGATCTCTCATTAGAAAACCATGTGGAAAAAAATGAAGAATGTACAACCAGTTATATCAATCATTCATTTCCCTGAAAACGCTGATGGCTTCCTAATTTATTTATCAGAGAGCAAAGTCAGCATGATAATTGAGTTATAAAAGATCATCAATACTAAGAAGAAATACAACTCTGCATCCTATGTCTGCTGCCTGTTGTTTTAGCAACAGTGGTTAATGATAAATGCCTTCAAAAATAATCCAGCTGAAGTCCCCTGAACTCCAGAGCCCTTGTAGACACGGCTTGTATAGTCTCGGTATTCTCAGCAGAAGGAAACAAATAGCCCAAAGTCCCAGTAAGCACAGAGCATATAGGTCTCCTGACTCCATCCCAGCGACCTACTATTAGCAAATGGTAAAATTCAAATACTTTTGTAGTGAAATGCATCCGTAAAATAACCCACCTTACCCAATGAACAATATGTCAAATACCAAGTCCTCATCAAATATTGAAAGTGAAAATATAATCTGACCTTTTGGATTTTACCAATTAATTTGTCAGCACACTTTAAAATGAGCTATTTGGTTTATAACTGTTCAGCTCCAGGGAGTTTTCAAAAGTACAATGGGTGCCCTGCTTGGGAGTAAAGGGGAAAAAAAGTCTCTTAGTCTCTTAGTCTCTGTTATACAGTATATCTCATCTTCACACCAGAGCACCATCAGGGCTGCCTGCTACAAAAGGGGTATAGGTTATTTTAAAGCCCACGTAGGAGGTGCTGGGATATTTTCCCCAACACCTCTTTCTGACATTTGAGTATGAGGATAATGAAATAGGTTTGCCCTACAATATGATGTGCATGGCAATGGATGGGGCTGCTAACTAGGAAAGATTGGAGAAGAGAGAGAAAAAGGTATGGAAGAGTCAAAAGGGAGAGCAGAAACAAGTGGGGTAGAGGAAGAAAACTGGAGGTTTTTGTTCTCACTTGATATAGGGAAAGGGCCCAGAAAGATGGGAGAACACTCAAAACTCTCACTTTCTCGGCTTGATCAACTGGTGGGACAGGTAGCCATGTTAAGGCTCTGGAAACACTATATGGAATTCTAGGAAATTAGAAAGAGAAACCTTCAAAGCCCCCAACTCTAAATCAGCAACTAAGAATGGAACAAGAGAGAACCTAACGAAAGGCAGAACCCTATGCTAGAAAAGCTCTTAGATTTGGGACTGGGAATTATTTAGGAAATTTACATATAACTTTGGAACTAAGTGTCAGTTATTCAAGGACTTTGGCTTTCTTTTTCGCCTGTTAATAAAACTTTATTCTGCAATATTGTGAACTGTATTTTTGCAAGTGGGAATTCCATCTTAGTATACTGGGTAGGGAGAGGAGTGGTATCACACATACACATCTTACTAGGTTTCTGAGGTAAAAGCTGTAGGCAAAAAAATGAGAAAATTCTCTAAAGGCTATTATCTGACATTAAGGTCTCTAATAAAGAACTTAAACACTAGTAATATTTCACTTTAGAAGTCTACCACAGCAAAGTTATCAAGTATTACACTCAATAAAGCCATAGGGTAATATCTCTATCCTGGGTCATATTAAATAATTTCCTTTTTGAAAACTCCATGGCTTCTATGTGGACTGTGATGCCCGAGGGAAGAATTCCCCATCCTTATTGCTTCTGATACGGCAGTGGTTCTCAATCTGTGGGTCACCACCCCTTTGGGGGTTGAACAACCCTTTCACAGGGGTTACAGGAGTCTCCTAAGAAATAGGTCTTAGGAACTGAGACACTGTCCTCCTCTATACATCTCCAGGCAGGGCCACCCACATGCAGACATGCCCACATACAAGTATTAAAAGGTTGTGACCTTAGGAAGGTTGAGAATCACTGCTATAAGGGTTCATAAAGATGACCAAAATTACAACCTAACTTCTCCATTTACTAATTAACTTCTCCATTTACTAAAAGAAAAGAATTGACTAACGTCTAACTAAGAATCTTTTCTGAGAGAAGAAAATGAGAAAGTCAAAACTATAAACTTTCAACTCAACTAAAAAAACTACATTTTAAAAATCAATCTTGCTTTTTTATAAACATCATAGCAACCAAACAGATCTCAACAATCAAAATAAGGAGTAAGATTAATAACGTAGTGTGGAAGGAAACAATGAATAGGATTTGGAGTCCAAAGGCCTTGATTCCATTGCTGACTCTACCAGTAAATAGTTATATAACTATGAACTAGTCACTTCATGCCTCTGGATCTTGGTTTTATATGCAGTGGGGGCATAAATCTTTGCCAGCCTTTTGAGAGCAGGGCTGTTTGTCCCCTGTCTTTTCCCAGTATTTTCCCAAAGCAGCCCTGGAATAATTTGCATGACCCAGACCAGGTGTCTTAGGTGAAGATCAGAGTGGAAACATAAATGGAAAGGGAGTGGGCTTACCCCCTTCAAGCTACCAAAGATTACACGGAAGGTACTGATGGAAGGGTAAGACATATCACTTTGACACTGGGAGATGGAAGAGATACATTTGGCAGATTCGCCTTAATTAAGCTAGCAATAGAAAATAGGAACTTAACTGAGGACAGTAGAAGGCAGTTCCCATAGCATCTGAAGAATCCTTTGTTTATGGAATGTGGTTAAGATATTCAGTTATTTAAAAAAGAAAGGAATTAAGTAGACCAGAAACATTTTGTTTTCAGAGGCACAAAAGAGATATAACAATATCAGCAAAAAGTCTGGCTGGGACTTGAGAGGTGAACAAATAAACAATGCAACCTCCCCCCTCCCTGGAGCCCATACTAAGTCATAGGGAGTTTTGCAGGTCTTTGGAAAGAAGTGTCTCCCAAATCCACCCAAAGAAGGAGGAAAAAAATTCTCCTGATCCTATGGGATTCCTATATCCTTTACCATGCACATAAGACTTGTTCTGTACAACCCCTTTCAAACTTGAGTTGCTTACAAGGACAACTATGACTATCATTAGAGAGTGCCAAATATTGACATTTTTCTGTTTCATCTAGGTGGGGTAAATGAGCCAGAGGAGTTTAACAACCCCTAAAGCAGTGGTTGTCAACCTTCCTAATGCTGCAACCCTTTAATACTCGTATGTGGGTGTATCTGCATGTGGGCGGACCCACCTGGAGACGGATAGAGGAGCGGTGTCTTGGTTCCTAAGACTTTTGGAAATATGTGTTTTCTGATGGTCTTAGGTGATTCCTGTGAAAGGGTCGTTCGACCCCCAAAGGGCTTGCGACCCATAGGTTGAGAATCACTCCTCTAAAGTATAACCACATTTTTGTGTGTTCGGAAATAGCCTCTGTCACATCAGTCATATGTAAAATGGAAGTTTGTGGCTTGTCAGTGCCTAATGTTAAAGAAATCTAGGATTCTCTGATTTTTCCCTATGAGCCCTGAAAGCTTTATCAAAAGCTCTCTCAACCCTCCTGAGAAGCTCAACACTAGCTTTACAAAAGTATGGCTCTCATAACAGCCAAAAGAGAAGATCTACATTTTACAAGTGCATTATACACTAGTGCAACACACGCAACATATATGGTACACATATGCCCAAGGTCCCATCCTGACAAATTCATCATTATGATTTCTGTTGTCATTGTTGATAACAATTTTATTGCAGATAGCTATAATATGCATCATGTTTTACGGGTTACAATTCTCTTTCAGATACATCTCATCTGATCCTCATAACAAATTGGTCGTATAAGTAGTAAAAGGATTTTCAAGAGAGGAAATTTAGGTTCCTAGATGCTGTAATTCACACAAGATCACATGGCTAGTACACAGTGGGACTAGACTAGAAGCCAAGCTTTCACACTCCTTATTAGGAGGGAGAATAGGGCCTAGATCTACAATTTCATGGAACTAGGTAACTCCCAGGTAAAGAAACTACCACCAATTCAGGTTAGCATACTCTCTGCAACTTACAGTCTTAGAGAGTTGCCTAGAGCACTGAGAGATTAAGCAGCTTCCCCAGTTTCAACAAAACCAGTATTGCCAGAGACAGGATTTGAATCCAAGTTTTCCTATAACCAACTTGCTATCCAACATAGATGCCTCGTCCTTTCTCTCTGACTCAATCACATACATGAAATAGGGAATTGTTTTTCCTTTCTAATCATGCTCCATGTGAAGGCACCTGTCTTTATGACAGCCCACTGACTTACATTTTAAGTGGGAAAGAAAACCAAGATTCCACAATTTTCTATTCATTTTTGGATACTCTAAATTTAAGACATCTGCTCAGAACTCCAAAACAACTGCCTTGTGTATGCTCTGAAGATATGTTCTAAGAAGCCAAATCTTCAGAGCTAAAACAAAGCAGAGGAAGGGTTAAATCTATCTAGTGCATCTGAAGAAGAGAGATAAGAAATTCATAATCTGTATTAATGAAGGAGAAAAAAAGACAAAGCAAAACCAATTTTCCAATATGAATGATACTGAATCCATTGGATAATTTACTTGGCATTGTTTCATTTTGACTATATAGCTCTGGCCTTGAAATTCAAAGAGATGCTTTCTACCTTTCAAAATGTGGCAGTGATAATAACAATGATGTTTTCTTAGGAAGAAAAATGTCTAGGTGCATTTCATATTTCTATCTTCAAAGAAGAAAATACAACACCATTTTTCCTTACCGGTAAGTTGCAACTTCAAGATTTAGGCCTGTTTTCACTTGCAATAGTTCCTGGTAGTCCTTTAGTTGATCTGTGAGGGTCATAGTCAAATTCTGCTTTTCATCTTCCAGGAAGTCAATTACTCTCTAAAGAGAAAGAAGGGCTTTTACTTTGGAGGGAAAAATGTTTTCTTGAATCAAAAACTCATGCTGACAAATTTCAGCCACTATATGAGATTAAAACCCATTAGAGTTTGTTAAAGATGTAGGCCAGCCTGATTTTGAATATGGTCTACTATACACATACAAATATTTTAATAAGGGTCAAATAAAAATCTGAAAGTATATTGCAATTGGCTTAAATGTTATATACTACTGATTATATAGCAATTTCTGTCAAAATTATGCTTTCATCAATATCATTTTTTCTAGTACACTATACTAAAGAAGGAAATTAATTCAATGAGTCAATTAAAATCCAGAGAATAGAGTGCAGATTAGAATTTAGAGATTAAAAAACTAATTTTTAAAAGTTCAAAATTTAAAAAAAATATTGGTAAAAGTTAAGACCCCAAATCTAAATCAAGAATTTCTGATTCCTTAAAAAGCAAAAACATGCTATTCCTCAGTTTTACACATATTTTAAAAATTGTACTACAAATCCCATCATATTTTAAAATCTCAGTTCATGTAATAAACAGTAACTGATTAAAATTAAATTATAAATTTTGAAGATTTAATTATACAAATTAACATTCCCGAAAACTTAGCTGTTGCATTTGCCAAAATTGTTGTTCTTTAACTCAAATGTAAATAGTATAATAGTTTCATTTCAGGCATTTTATGATTTTGTGCTTCTTACTGAATCTTAAATTGACTTTCTACCTTGAGAAAAGAGTGACAAGGGTAAGATTTCACAAATAGAAATAAATTCATTTGGCATTCAACACTTTCCTTTTAAAATTAAGAGATATCATTGTTTCCTAATTCTAAATGACATAAAATTGCTCCTTTAATCACTTACATTTGTAATACTGAATCAGACACTTGTTAAATGCTAGAATTAGGTTTCCTTTTCTATGATGCAATAGTTGCTAATAAAAGGGGCTTGCTAAATTGGTTCCTCAAAACAGAATGATGATTTATTATCACAAATCCAAGAGTCAATCCCTATAATGATAATCAGATAAGCAGTTTTTTGTCTCTTAAACCATATAACGGTTTACTGTTTAACTGATAGTTATGTTATTTTAATCACTTTAAAAGAAACAAAAAATTTAAATTTTGATAAGTTTATAGTCTCACAGTGATCTAATTGAACCACTTAATTTTACAGATGAGGAAACTGAGGCCCTCTCAGTTCCCATGATTCTATGATATCTCTGTCTTTTAAAAATATTTTATTTTATTTTTAATTTATGGAATACAAGAAGCATTTACACTGCATAGTACATTAAAAAAGATGATTGCACGTTAAACTGCAAAACTACTATGCAAAACTACTACATAACTTGTTATTCCTTTCAAATATACAACAAAATTATCATGTAAATTTCTTTTTTCCCCTTTTTTCTTCCCTCTTCTTCCCCCCTTTTTTTCCTCCCTTGTCCTAGAGATGGCTACCATCAGACAAAAATGTGTAAAACTATTCCGTGCATGCTTCTATTTATCATTTATTTTTCTGAATGCAGATAACATTTCTTCATATGTCCTTTAAAGTTAATTTGGGTATTTATAATAGTCAAAACAACTTATTTGCTCAAAGTCTCTTCTATATACCTTTCTCATGCTACTGCAACATTGACATGTTATCTCCAAAAGAGGACAGGGTCATTAACAGGTCAAGCAGGCCATAATGAATGAAGGTAGGAATCCCGGGTTCCTCATCTTTAAAATGGGGGATTTGGAGTAGAGATCTCCAGAATCCCTTCCTCACTGAAAAAATTCCCTTCAATTTGTCCAATTACATCACTCCAATTCATGGGAGTAAAGAAACCACACTCTGTGGGGATTTTGTATGCCTTCTCATCCCCTCAATACCCCTCCCTCTTGTTTTTTCACAGAAATTTAAAGGTCAGGCCAGAGGGGAAAAAAAAGGAAATCTTGGGTCTGTTCTATCGAGATTATGTTGTGTTAATCCAAAAAGAATGAACTCCCTTTTAACAGTACTGATTGATTCAGCATTCTGCTGTTGATGAGCACTGCAAAAATGCTAACAGCACACAAATACGATGTTTGTGTTCATATTCTCTAATGCCTATATCAGGATACATTCAAGAAAATTGATCAGAAAGATTTTCCAGACATACTTCAACACCCTTACTCAAAGAATTTACTGGTTACAACTGAGTGGATTAATACATTTGGGAAAGATTTGCTATTTTGTGCATATAGGATTTTCTGGTTAACAGTGACAACTAGAAAACTCAACTGGTCAGCATTCCTGTTAATCAAGGTTTTGTCATAAGAGCTTTATGACAAAAACAGTTTTACTAACTCAGAGGCTCTTAGGCAATAGGGGATTTGTTTTAGAGCCAGCAACACAACCTGATTCTTAATGATTGTCAAATTCTTTATATTGAAAGTTTGGGGTTGGGGTATGCAATTAGATTACAAATTGAGAGGAGGTGCCCTGTATTAAACTTCTGTATGCCTCAGGAAGCACATCACAGCATTGGGTACATGAAAGATACTCAATAAATATTTGCCAATTTGACTGACGCTAGACTGGAGGTGTTATATAAGGTTTGTTGTCATTTAAGCAAAGGACTACTTGGCCTGTAAAACTCTTAAAAAAGAAACTAAACGTCTTTTAAGGAAGGTTAATCTTAGTAATACAACAATAATTATGATAAAATATATATCATACTGACATTTGAAGTACTTTTACACTTATTCATTTGTAAGAATTCTGTGAGATTAGTAAAGAATATACTGTCCTCCACAACCTAGAAATGGAGATACTGAGACACAGAGAATTAGCTACTTTGCCAAAATTATGAGGTTTATTTCAAGTTAATGTTTCAGGAAAGGATCCCAGGTCTCCTGCCTCCTCAAAATATCCGGTTTTGTTTCTGTCTTACCTAAAAAGGTCACAAAATCAAAACAGCACAAAGAGTTTGCTGCAAACTGATCTTGTAAAGTATGCAGTTACATAGTTTTAAAATTATTGCCTCAGAAAACTGCTGCCCAAACAATTAGGATAATTTCTAAAAAGGTCTTGTGGAGACTAAGTTGGACTGTGCCAACTGCATCCTCTGCTAAATACTAGACAACTCCAGGAGTCATTATTTACTTTCAAGAAACTATGACTTTTGCTTTTCCTAAATATCCACTGCTTATATTAATCCAATGCAAGAGATAGGGTGCGATCTTGTAAAATGTCATACCTACTCACTATTTTTCATGATTCCTTAGAACTGAGTAAAGGGAGTAAAATCTGACAAATTTGTAACATTATCCAATATTATGTCTGATTAAGCTATTTATCACATATTCTGCCATTTCTGTCATTTCCAAGGACAAAGAAGGGAGTTCCTCACTACATATAATCAAATGATGAACCAAATGTTTTTCTTACAAATTAAGATGGAGACACTTCTCTATATGAAGGATTCATGGCTTCCAAAAGCCGACCCTGACACAGCAGGGAGAGCCCCACCCCCACTTGCTGGATGGAAATGCTTGGGACCACTGCCTAGTGCAGTTTCTCCCTACGTTTCTCCTTTCTCCGCCTCCAAACACTGACATGCGTGCAAGGGCGGATGAGAGAGCTTCCCAGCATTTGCCCCTAATTTGGTTTTCTCTGGGATCGTTCCCTGGTGTGAACACTCCCTGGTGATTAGGCACGTTTGCCAGTGAAAGAATACCCTTCGATAACAGACAAGGGGATCACTATACATTTCCCTCTAAAGAATCCTACTTCCCAAAGTGCTCAGAGACTAAAGCGAAGTTCCACTCCCCTGAACCATTGGTGCACTGACCCCGCCCAAGGGCGGCCAGAAAGTCGCCGACTCATGGACTGCTGTGGGGGAAGTCTTGGCTTTCCATGTTAGGATGGAGATGCAAGAAGAACCACAAAAAGCAGAGAAGTTATCCCAAAACCATCCCAAGGAAACGTAATTCAAACAGTGTGGGATAATAGAAAGAGTGTCGGATGTGGGTGTCAAGGGATCTGAATTCGAGTTCTGAGTGACATTTCCTAGCTGTGGGATCACTTAACCTCTCTGCGCCTCTATTTAGTCATCTGTAAAATGGGGCTAACCCCACTTGCATACCCTCCTTACAATGTGTTTCTGGGAAAAGCGCTTTGTATGCTCCGGTGCGCGATATCACTGAGTTTTTATTACACACCTGGTTCTCTTCCATCTCCAGGTCGTACTTTTCCCTCATTCTTAGGAGCTCTTCCTCCAGCCTCTGGCGCAGCTGGTCCAACTCTCGGGCCTCTCGGTGCAGGGACTCCACTTCGACCTGGCAGAGCCGCTTCTCCTCCTCCGCCTCCTGCCGACTCTCCTGCCCCAGCCTCACCTTCTCCTCCAGCTCGCGCACTTTGTCCTGGTACAACTGGAAAGTTTCCTGCCAGGACTCGGACACCAGGAGAGCGTAGCTGTCGTGCACCTCCTGCAGATCGAGCTGGGGATCCCGGGGCGGATGGCGCGCCCGGAATCGCATGGAGAAGGTGGACACCTGCTCCCGCAGCTCCCGCACGTCCCGCGCGTGCCCCTCCAGCAGGCGCTGGTGCTCGTCCTGCAGGCGGCCCAGCAGGGCTTCCAGGGCCGCCCGGGCGCCCAGAGCCTCCTCCAGCTGCTGCCGCTGCGCGCCCAGCTCGGCGTCCAGCTGGCCCCGGACCGCGCGCGCCTCCCCGCTCAGCCTCTGCAGCTCCTGCAGCTCGCGCCACAGGCTGTCCCTCTCCTCTTCCGCCAGGGACTTGTCCCAGCTAAGCTCTTCCAGCTGCCGCCTCAGGCTGCTCACCTCCGCCTGGTAGCGCCCCTGCCATGCCGCCCACCAGTCCTCCTCCCCTCTCCGGTTCTGCAGCTCGTCCAAGAGCTCCTGGTTCTCCTGCTCCAGCTGCCTTACCCGGGACACATAGTCGTAGAGGCGGGCGTTAAGTTCCTGAAGCTGAGCTTTCTCATCTCCCCCCAGCAGCCTCCAGTGTAGCATCGTGGCTTCGTTTTTGAGGGGCGTTGGAATTTTGGGATGAAAACTGTCCCCCTCTGGTCCAAGACTTGACCCCTCCCCCCACTTTTCCTCTTGCAGCGGAGGTGACGATCCTGCAGCTCCGGAGTCCTACCGACTCTGGGACTACAGCTGGGGAAGCAACATGACATAACGGAAGATTGGGTGGGGTTCCGTGAGGGGCCGGCAGGGAGCTGTCTCCTTGGCCAGGGTCTCCATCCAATAGCAGCTCCGGACGAACCCCGAACACTATAGCCGAACAGCGCCCTCTGCGGGAATGACCCACCACCAAGCCCCAATTCAGAACTTTTTACTTAATTTCTAACATCTGTAAGCGGTAGAACAGGTTTCAACACAGAACAAAACCCCACTGAGTAGTGAAGAGTGAAAGAAGGTTGGGGGGGGGGGGTGCAGGGAAACTGGACTCCAGTTGGAGACACATAAACACGCCAAGAACAACTATCCCATCTGCCTAAAAGAGTTGGTCTCTAAGGTTGACCCATCACACCAGACTTGGTGAGTCTAATTCTGGATCTCCGAATCAGGAAGACCCAGGTAGTAAGTAGCAGAGTCAAGATTCAAACACTTTGGATACAGATTTAGTGCTCTTACATCTACACCAGCTGAAGCAGTGAAGAATAGTAAATGGAAACTTCCTTTCCTGTCTTCCTTAACTCTCTGCAGTCTAGTTTCTCACCTCATTATTCAACCAAAGTACTGCTCTTTCCTAAGTTACTAATGATCTCTTAATTGTCAAATCTAATGGGTTTTTCTCACTGTATCCTTCTTGACCTCTCTGCAGCTTCTGACACTGTCAATCATTCCCTTCTTCTTGATATTCTCTTCTCTCTAAATTTTCATGTCACTACTCTCCTAGTTTTCTGACTGTCTGTCTCACCTCTCCTCTCTCCCCTTTGTTGGATCTTCATCCTTATCAGATCTGGTAACAGTGGAGGTCCCAAGGCTCTATCTCGGACCCTATTCTCCCTTTATATTATATTCCATGCATTTAGTAATCTCATGGGCTCCCAGGGGTTCAATTGTCATCCCTTCTGCTGATTATCAGAGCTCCTTACACAGCTCTAACTTCTTTTCTGATCTCTAGTCTCACCCCTCCAACTGCTTTTTAGACATTCTCCAATCGACTGTCCCATAGACATCTTAAATTCAGCATGTCCAAGACTGAACTCATTATCTTTTCCCCAAATCCCCTTCCTAAATTCCCCATTACTGCACAATGTATCACCATCTTCCAGGCCACACAGGTTTGCAACCTAGGTATCAGCCTCCACTCTTCCCTCTCTTACATTCTCCCTTCTCCCCCCACCCCACCCGGACATACATTCAGTGGTCTAATGCTGCTCTTCCTACCCTTGTATTATATCTCATATATGCCCCCTACTCTCCATGACCCTGGTGCAGGCTATCATTACCATATGCAAGGATTATTATAATAGTCTGCTGGTTGTATACCTGCCTCAAGCTTCTCTCCATTCCAATTCATCCTCCACTCATCTGCCAAATCCATCTTCTTAAAACACAAATCTGATCATATCACTCCCCTACTTAACAAGCTCCAGTGGTTCCCTGTTACTTCTAGGATAAAATGTAAAATCCTCTTTTGGGCTTTCAAAGTCCTTCATAACCTGACCACTTTCTACCTTTCCAATCTTCTTACACCTTGCATCTTTTCCATGTACTCTGTGATCCAGTGAGGCTTATCTCTTCGCTGTTCCTCAAAAGAGACATCTATCTCCCAACTCTGACATTGTCACTGCTTCTCCTTTATGCCTTAAAGATTCTCTCTCATTTCCATCTCCTAGCTTACCTGGCATCCTTTAAGTCCCAGTTCAAATTTTACCTTCTGCAAAAAGCATTTCCAGTCCTCCTTAATCTTAGTGTCTTCTCTCTGAGATCACCCCTAGTTTATTTCATATATACCTTGATCGTAGATGGTTGTTTGCATGTTGTCTCTAACATTAGACTGCAAACTACTTTAGAGCAAAGGCTGGTTTTTTGTCTTTTGTTATATCCCAATGTTTAATCCAGTGCCAGGGCACATACATAATAGATGCTAGTTGATAATATAATAATGATTAATAAATGCTAGTTGATTGACTCTCAGCCAGAAAAAAATCTGAGTTCAAATTTTTTCTGACATATTAGATGTGTAACCCTGGACTAACCATTTGACCTCTCGGTGTTCTAGATGATTCTTTAAGATTATAAGTTAAATGGATAGAACAGAATACTATTGTACTATAAGAAATTGTGAAGGTAATGGTTTCAGAGAAATATAGAAAGACTTGTATGAATTGATACAAATTGAAGTGAGAAGAACCAGAAAAACAATTTATACCATAACACAGTGGAGGCTGAAGCATAGTTTCTTCTCTTTCCTTTCTTCCTTCCTTCTTTCCTCCTTCCCTCTTTTCCTTCTTTCTTTCTTTTTATACCTTTATTCTTTCTTCCTTCCTTTCATAGTTTCTTCTCTTTCCTTTCTTCCTTCCTTCCTTTCTTTCTTCCTTTCTTCCATTCTTCCTCTTATTTTTGACATAGTTAAAATGGGAATTTGTTTTGCATAGCTATACATATTTGCTTTGCAATTTTTTCTTGCCTTCTCAGTGGATGGGGAGGTTAAAGGATGGAGAGAATTTGGAACAAAAATTAAAAGAAAAATGAATTTTTAAAAAGACTAAATGTTACAGAGAAGGTGCCAACCTGATTTAGTAGACACAGGGTCCTCATCTAGGAAATCCCTTTACAAACGAAATAAAAAGTCCAGACTTTGTCCTGATCCCTACCATTGTAGTATCATGTTTTACTAGAATTAGGGATTCCTTTCACTTACCCTACTTACTGTGAACAAAACTACATCAAAGTTCCTTAACCTCCTTAACAAGCACACCTGAAGAAAGAAACAATAGTCCTAAGATATGCTATTAGAGATGCAGCTTTCACGTTTTCTTCACAGTTTATCTGTAAAATATGTACTACAGAGTCATGATAGATTCTCATAGTGCAGACAGTCAGGCATTTTAACAACATGGCTATGGCATGTAAAACTTGCTTTACCATTTCCCTTCTTAAATGGGAAAAGTCCCAGCAAAACACAGTAATTCAAAGATATTGGAAAATACTTCTTAGGGACTGGACTGTAGCCATACTACTTCTCTCTCTTGCAAGGTCCCCCTTGACTCCTTTCCCTTGTTCCCTTGCTTCTGTGTCTGTGTCTGCAGTGTTACAAAAGTTCAGTTTTACCTACATTTGTAAGGGTTGAGTATCTTTCCTACTGCAGACAACCTAGATTGGGATGAACATATCAGAACAAACTCCCAGTACAAGTGACCATTCCTGGTCTCTCCTTGTTTCTGCAGCTGCTGAACTGCCTTTTTTGTTGTTATTCTAGGATGTTAACATTACCCTAGTCTTAGTTTCCTGAATCTTCCAAAACTAGAAGAAAGCTTCTGACATAAACATAACCGTTTCTCACAACTTTCCTTCTCATTCAATTATTCAAGTTTCCCAAAACACAGTGTGGCATAAAAGAAAGAACTCTGGGCTTGGCCTCCAATGACTTGGGTTTGAGTTCTTCCTCGGCCATTTACTGACTAGGTTTTCTTAGGAAACTCATTTAGTTTATCTGAATCCTAGTTTCTTTATCTGTAAAATATGAATATTAATATTTATGCTGTCTTTCTTTTTTTTCCTTTTTGCTTCTTTTTGGAGGGCAGTTGAGGTTAAGTGACTTGCCCAAGGTCACACGGCTAGTTTTTGTGTTAAGTGTCTGAGGCCAGATTTGAACTCAGGTCCTCCTGACTGCAGGGCTGGTGCTCTATTCACTGTGCCACGTAGTCGCCCCTTATACTGTCTTTCTTACAAGGATTTTTATGAGGATCCAGTGAGATAATGATTAGTACTTAGAGTGGTGGAGAATGTCCATTAATATTCCTTTTTACAACCTGACATAAGATCCCATGAACATTGATCATCAGGGTCCTACAGTCCCTGACATGCCCAAGAGAATAGAGAAAAGATCAGAAGATATTATCAAGGACATAAGTTGTTGCTGACCTTGGATCCAGAGTTCATTATCATCCTGTCTTTTGGTATTCTCTGTTTCTAAGGCTTTATGTAGTTTTCATCACTATATGATACCCACACTTTTCTAGAGACACATCTAGCACAGGATAAACCTCTATGGTAACATGAGTTCCAAGGGCATCATTGCTCTGACCGGAAAAGTTCTTACCTGCCTCTCTTTGCCTCCTTTCAGAAAAGCAGTTTCTACAGCTTCTGTATAAGAGTCATTTTATAAGATCATTGGATTTAGAGTCAAACGAATCTTAAGCATCATATGATGTGCAAATGGACAGCAAAGTAGATAACGCATTGGACCTGGAGTCAGAAAGATATGAGTTCAAACCTGGCCTCAGACATTTACTAGCCATGTGACCCTGATCAAGTCTGCCCTAGATTCCTCATCTAATAGTTGCATCTACCTCTAAAAGTTGTTGTAAAAATAAAATGAGATAATTTTCACAAAGTGATGTGCAAACCTTAAAGCTCTACATAAATGCTATAATCATAAATACAGTAATTATTATTATTGTTATTATTATTATTATTAGATCATAGATTTAGAGCTAGATCAACCTTAGAAGTCATTTAGGGCAGCCTTCTCATTTTGTAAATGAAGACACTGAGGCCCAGGGAGATCAAGCAATTTGCTCAAGGTGGTACAGGCAGTAAGAAACAGAGGCCCAGCTTTGCCAGGTTTTACATACTTCCTATAGGCAGCCTCAGAGTTAGAGAAAGTCTAGTGCCTTTGTTAGGCCTGTTAGTAACAACTGCTGCCAGCCTGTTCTTAAAGTTCCATTTTCCTGCCTCCCCGTTTTATGGCAACTGATGCCTGGCCCCTGCTGAACCCCTTTCTGATCTAGGAACCCCTGGAATATAGAATGGGATAGTAGTATCATCTTGTTGCCTCCCAGCCCAAGCTGGTCTAAAGAAACTCTTGGAAACATTGTGATGTCGCAGTATTTAAGAAGTTCATTTTCATTTCCAAAGACATTATTATGAAACATAAATAGCCCTAGTCTAGGGAGAAGAGAACATTTTCCACATTAGCCCAGTCGACAGCCTCCTCACATAGGCTTAGTGTCCTAGCTACCAGTAAGCGTGGAGGAGCATTATATATTGGGAAGGTATTCTGTGAAAACAGAGTTGCTCTTTTCACGGCTGTCTCTCTTCTCCCATCACACCATTCTATCCTGCCCATACCTCTGTATAGCTATTGTTAGAGGAAATTCCTCTGATTTTTAAAGCATATATTTGGTCTTATTTTCAATATTTTGACCAACTAGAGAGGTGACCTGAGTTATCTCCCTTCCCTCTCTGTCTTTATCTGCTCTTTTCTATTTTTCCCTTCTTTCCCTCGTCGCCTACTTCTGTTTGCCTTGCCTCTTTCTAAGATGACTCAGTCACTTACTCCCCAGAATAATTTTCTACCTCTACCCTGAGCACCTTCACAGATTGGAGATGCCTCCACCCCCATAATATCCTCCTCTGATTGATGAGTTCTTCTCTGGAACCTCTAGTTAAGGAAAGAGCCACACTAACAATGCTTCTAATTTGGCTCAACCCTGGCTTTCCAGACTTTTCTACCTTGCCCACATTTCCACCTCCTTTTTATGTGTTTTATCTGCTTCCCTTCCCTCACCAATTAAAATGTAAGCTACTCAAGGGCAGGAATTGTCTTTTTGCTTGTATTTTGTATTCCTGAGGTCTATGGGGTGTCCAGGAAGGACTAGCACCATTAGTGTGAGGGCTTGCTGAGCCCTTTTCATGACTGCTTATCCACCTCTGGTGTCCATCTGTCACTCAGGTGTCCTCTGTGGCTCCAGAAGCTATAGCATCTTGACAGACAAACTAAAGTGGCTTGAGGGTAACTGACAGGCACCAAACCTTCATTGAGTTAGGGGGTTGACTGCCCCAAGCATGTCAAAACTTCTCCCAGAGGAATGGATTAATGAGAATAATTTGTTCCAACAGCAATGAAGGCAAATTGTAGCAGGCACTGTGAAACATTTAGAATCTGGTCAAGGGGTAGCTAGGTGGCACAGTGAATAGAGCACCCGCCCTAGAGTCAAGAGGACCTACATTCAAATGTAGCCTTAGACATGTGACATGCTAGCTGTATGACCCTGGGCAAGTCACTTAACCCCGATTACCTTGCCTTCCCCTCTCCCCAAAAAAACCCCAAAGCATAGAATTTGGTCAGACATGAAAGACACAAAGATCATCCACTGTATCCTGGGTCATAGCCAGTTGTCCTGACTTTTGTCTAGCCACTGGACTTTGATGACTGTGATAATGAGAATGAGCCTGATGACTTGTGCAATTCTGTTTCACTTAAATCCAATTCACACACGAGTCAAGATATCACCTTGTGATGTCATTGGTCCTCTTTGAAAATGAAGGACAAATGACAATTTTGTATTCCCAGTGCCTGACACATAGTAAAAACTCAATAAATGCTTTATTTAATCTAATCCCTAATCCCTAACCTTTAAAGCCTCTACTTTTTCTTCCCTTTGGATTCTTTTTTGTTTTTCCTAATGCAAAAATAACAACTACTTCTAAGCCCAGGCTGAGGTGCTTTGCCCTCTCTTCCTTTGAAGGGCCCTTCTCAGTTCTCAGATCAGGTTCAGAATCCTGATCACATAGAAGATTTAGGCTCTTTTATGTAGAACTCTTTGGCCCTGTACATTTCTACTCTTGAGTCCTGGGGGAAATAAACCTTAGGTTTTAAATGATGTATACTCCTCAAAGCAGAGGAGAATAGAAAGATACTCAATATACAATGTAGATAAGGTATAGGACAGCTATTTATATTTCTCTACACAAAAGAAATAATTAAAAAACATAAACTCAAGGCAAATATTGACAAAGGCTTAAAACAAGAAGCAATCATTGTAATTATACAGTAACTATTATAACCACTCTACAATCTTCCAAGAGGTCAGAACTTATCCAAATATGAAGAGGTTTTAGAGACTGTCAAATAGGCATTTTATGTTTCACCTTGGTTCTGTACTGTCCAAACACTTCCTGCCATTTGCATATATTCTGGAAAGGCAGCCTACAGTTTGGGCATATCCTCTAGCAGCTAGAATCCAGCTAGATGTCTTCTCCCCCAAGGAATGTTATGTAAAGGAAGAGAAGACATTCCAGCAACATTTGAGGATTTCTGAGTCTCTCAGTCTAACAAAAGGGCCTCCAAGGTTCTAAATGTCTATCTTAGTATTACTTCTTGGTCATCTATTCAGACAAAGAAACACAAAACAAAAGGTGAAGCTAGGGCTCCAAGATCCAATTTCAAATGCACCCATTCAAGACACGTACTTTGGCTTCTATTTTCTTATAACCACCACGTGTCTGGAGAGAAAGGAAAGCCAGCACCCTGCCCCTGTATTACAGTAGAATTTCTAGCCATGTGTCCTGGATAGTCAAAGGATGGGAGAGATTCCCATAGAGGGCAGAGTCACTCTCTTTTTAAGGTATAGTGACTGAGCAGGCTACTCCTCCTGGTTCAGTAGCCAATCCTATCTAATGAAGCTTTGACAAAGCCTCCTCTGCTTTCAACCATCAGGAGTAAGGGACCAGACTTCTCAGCATTTACTAGGTCATCACAAAGCCACCAGTCCTGCAGAGGTGAGCAGAGGCTTCCCCAGAAATTTCCTAGATGCCACGGGATGGCCTCTGCAGTCCCATCCCCAAACGCACTCCATGCAATACAACCTCTTCCAAAGTGGGACGAATTGATAGAGAACAAAGAAGGCGGCATTGGTCTCATCCGTCTTCATTCTGCATCATAATGTTATTTTTGTGCAGCACTTTAATGTACAAAGTGCCCTTTATCTTTTTGTTATGTGATCTTATTCTCACAACAATTCTGTGTGGGGGAGGGGACAGGTATTTTATCCATTTTATAGTATGAGAAAATGAAGCCGCAATAAGTTAGTGATTTTCCCAAAATCATCCACCAGGTAATAACTGGCAGAGTTGAGACTATAATCCATTCTTCTGACTCCTACTCTAGTATTATTTCTGCCTCTCAATGATACCTCTCATATTTGTATTTGTGAGATTTTTAAATTTGAGAACTTCACTTCAGAGAAGTCTTTTCTCTTTGGCCTAACTAGATAGCATCCCTTTTGTAATAATACAAAATTGAGAAGTAGGCAAACATTGTCATTTTTACCCAGTTCTTATTTCCTGCCTTCATGCACTAGTAAATGTAAGGTAGCCTGGTGGGGTGGACAAAGAGCAGACCTCATAGCTGGGATAACCTGCTTTCAAATCCTGTCTTTGACACAAAGTGACTGTTTGGTTCTGGACATCTCTCTCTCTCTCTCTCTCTCTCTCTCTCTCTCTCTCTCTCTCTCTCTCTCTCTCTCTCTCTCTTCTTTTCTTTTTGGAGGAAGGAATGCAGGGCAATTGGGGTTAAGTGACTTGCCCAAGGTCACACAGCTAGTTTTGTGTTAAGTGTCTGAGGCCAGATTTGAACTCAGGTCCTCCTGACTCCAGGGCTGATGGTCTATTCACTGTGCCACCTAGCTGCCCCCCACCCCCCAGACATATCTCTTAATCTCTCAGTATCCTCTATAACTCTCACTGACAATAAGTGCAAAGGAAATGTAAGCTTTCACTGAAAAATTTCCTTCACCCAGGAATGCCAGTGCAATCTCAGGTCAAGACCCTATCTGTTATATTATAAGTAATATCACTCTCATTCAATCAACAAGCATTTATTGTATCCACAAGACATACATATTTAATAATATATAAAGATATATTGTTAATTGTATCTTTACTTATAATGATTTTGTAAAGATGTGAAAGGAGGCATAGACAGGCTATTATTGATGTTCACACAATGCCTTTTTATGGATAGTAAAATAATCTGTGATTCCATTCCTTTGGTATCATTTTCTTCCTGAGATACAGTTAGGTTGTAAAAGGATCACTTAATCCTTTCAAGATTGTGTAGCCTCTAGCACAGATTTCCTCTGTGTGTACTCGGTCTAGTCCAGTCATTCTTTCTGACTTCAGCTTCTAAAATGAAATTTCTATTTACTCACATAGCAAACCAGGAAAAAACGGTGTTAGATGGTAGCCAAGAACAATTGCCACAAGAGTGAGACTGGGTTAGGAAGCCAGTATATGCCTTGGAAGGAAGCCAGACAAATGGTTATACTTAGATGAGGCCTTTTACCAAATTCCTTAACTCATCTTTTACTGCTACATCTTCACTCATTGCTGGAGTAAGTTTTGCAAGGTCTATGACTGAATCCTACATAAGGAGAGAAACTAAGTTTACAAGTATATCTAGTACTTTGTGAAAGGGACTCAGACATGAGACCTTTCACTGTTATTTCCATACCTTTATTAAACTTACTCTGCATTAATGCTTTGAGATTTTGATGCTTGTGGGGTATTGGAAAACCACTGGAGAGACAAAGATTCTGTAGTTCTCAGGGAATACTTTTGGGTCAGGGCAATGATCTGTAGAGAGAAGTCCCCAAAACTGAAGTTAGTCCAAGTATTGCATTGACCCTCAGCTGAAAAACACTTTTTGTCTAGATTATATATGTGTGTGTGTGTGTATAGATATATATGTATCTATATATACACACACATACACATATATGTATATATTTGAGTAGTCTATACACCTGTGTATGTGTATATATACATTATATATTATAAATAGTTAATATATAATATGTATGTATATATATACACAAATGTATATATAGTTTTTATGTATATATGTATAGTACAGATTAAAATTTCAGTTCTTTAGAGGTTGTGGTATTTCATGATTTGTAAACACAGCTTTACCAGGAGTACAATGGTATTAATAAAGTCAATTTTTGTTTCAGAGACATCTTAGAATTCTTAAAAAAAAAACTGCAGAATTTCTCAGATTCAGTCCAGCCCCATAGATGAATAATGGTAGGGAAAGAAGTTACAATGTACTGATGTTATAGACACACATTATTAAAGTTTAAAATTGCTCTGAAACTATTATATTACATATAATATGTGTGTGTATTATATAATATGTGACAGGCACTACAGACAATGATCTGGGCCCATAATTGAATTGAAGGATAAACATGGATTGAATTGCTTCTGGTAAATTACACAATGCTTTCAGGAATTCCAAGCTATCTCTGACATAAAACGCCATTTTGTCAACATTGCTGTATTCTTAGTAATGCTGTATGACTATGAATCATGAGAAAATAACACAATCTCCAATGAACTGAAGTTGCAGTCTGTACCAATGGAGAAACATAGTTCTCCCAACAATGGGGGAACTATCAGTTCACAGATCCACGGAAATATTAAAGTATACATGAGTTATCTGTTAAATTAATTTCGGCTAAGTGTACCATTTGGGATAAACCACATATGCACTTGGTGGGAACCCTTGGTGGGAGATATTTGAAGTTCTACAGGAGCAATTGCAGTTCACCGCTGGCTCATTTCCTGAAGGCTTTCAAGCAGATGGACTTTCACCATAGCATTAACAAGCAATGTAGTGCAGTTCATAGTTTTTCCCACCAGGTGGCGAGCGGCTCCATCCAGTAGCTGATGGGTTGTTGTTGTTTTTTTTTTTTTCAGTTTTATCAGAAATACAAAATCTCACCTCTGGACACATGCACAAGCAACCCAACCCTGACAAGCTGAGCCTCTTCAAAGAACTGGGCAAAGTTCTTTTTGAACCAGGTCCTGAATGAATCTAGGGTACAATTATAAAATATGGTTCGAGATGATTAAAATATGTAAATTTCTATGGCATGAGCTCTAACCCTACATCTGGAAAATTATCTGCTCTCCGAACCCTTTCTATACTGATGATTCACAGGCAATCAACTTCTCTTTGGGCCTATGGTTTATTAAGCATAATAAAGTAAAACTGCACCCAAATCATAAAGGAGGTCACAAGTGTAGTGCTTCAATGCACCCAGTCTTCTTCAAACCTCTTTCCCTTTAGCCTCTTGTTTCTTTGGGGTGCCTGGAAACAGTCCCACAGCATGTGCTCCTATGGTCATGGAAGGAATTCAGGAAAGGAGGTTCCTGTTTGAGATTCCTCTTGCTATTAGGGACTATAAATACTTGAAAATAGGCAAAGTATAGAAGACCACTGGTAAAACCTTACTTGGAGTCTTCTTCAAACTTTCATTTGTTTTCAGAAAACCAGAGTGGGTCCAGGGAAGGTCATTCTAGCCCCAAGGACAATCAAACTGACCTTATAACCAATTCCTTATGGATCTATTCCACCTAGACTCATAGGATCTCATGCTGGAGGGATGGTAAAATTGAGAATCTGAACTACAATGCTATCATGGACTCTGCATCTCAGGTTACCGTAATTTTCCAGTCTATTTATGTAAAGTATTTGGATGAAATAACTTTAAAGCCTATGTTGGACTTGGATTTAGTAGTTTGTGTAACAAAGAGTAATCATACCTGGGATACATCCAGGTAAACTTGAAATTTCTTAAGAAAGTTATTGGTGTCAACAGAAAAGTAGAAACTCTGATTCTGGTATGTCCAAATCCTCCAACACTCACTGGAGTGTTAGCACTGATTAAAATTAAGGATCATCTTTTCAAAATTCTAGTACGACAGGGATAGCCTGGGACCCCATACCTGCACACTTTGATTATTCATGCAGGCTATGCCCAGAGACTTACAAGAGAATGGAAACAAGAGAGTCCAGAGCATACTACAGAGCCCCAACCATTCAGCCTCTGCACTGTATCCTGAGGTATTTAGACTTTGGGGACTCCTCAACACCGTAAGTGTAAAAGGATAGGTTGAGCCTGGACCCAGCAAGAGGGCAGGTGTGTTCTCATTGCATGGGTGGCATATGGGATATGCTTGAGGTCCATTCTGCAGAATCCAGCTCACTTGATTCCTAACCATTCAGATGAAGATCTAGGAAGATTCCTCTGTCTATGATGGAAGATCTTGGAAACCATTTCAAAGAAATGTTGGTTAATGGCACCATCAGAGAATCTAGCGATCTATATACATCACTATCATGGTGGTACCTAAGAAAAATGGGAAGATTTGGGTGTATTTTGATTATCAAACTTGGAGCAAAAGGACTAAAGTAGACAAATACACTATGCCCTGGGTACAAGATGCCCTGGACTGTCTGCTAGGCAGCCTATGGTTTTTTGTATTGAATTTGCATAATGGATATTACTAGATTCCTATGCCCTCCCCCCCCAAAAAAAACAAGCAAAAGACTGTTTTCATCTGTCCAGCTGGATTTTAGCAATTTGAGCAAATGCCCCGAGGCATTCCAAAGGCACCAGATACATTTCAAAGACAAATGAAGAAAGTGATTGGGGATGTTAACTATCTAGAAGTGTTAGGGATCCTTAATGACACCGTTGCCTCTCTGCATTTGCACCAACTGCTGGAGGTTTCAGAAACTGGCTCTTCACTAGGTCTAGACCAGGGGTGGGGAAACTAGCCTCAAGGCTACATGTAGCCCTCTAGGTCCTCAAGTGTGGCCCTTTGATTGAATCCAAACTTTACAAAACAGATCCCCTTAATAAAAGGATTTGTTCTGTAAAACTTGGACTTAGTCAAAAGAACACACCCAAGGACCTAGGCTGCAGGTTCCCTACCTGTAGTCTAGATTCTGCTCTGTATATTGGTTCCTGATGGTCATCCCTAACTCCCAGTTCAGTTCATCTCTCCTGCTGCCATTCCCTGTTTCTGCATCTAGGAATGCAGGTCTTGGCAGCAACTCAGGTGCTTCTAGCCATTTCCTTCTCCAGCTCATTTTACAGATGAGGAAACTGAGGCTAACAAGGTTAAGTGACTTGCCCAGGGTCACACAGCTAGTAAGTGTCTGAGGCCAGATCTGAACTCAGGGAAAGGAGTCTTCCTGACTCCTGATTCCTACTTGGGCACTCTATCCACTGTAATTTTACTAGCCTCTGCCCTCAATGACTGCTAGAAGGTCTGTCTCAATTATCTCAATTCCCAAAGTCTGTCATGAAGACTCAGACATGACTGAAAATGACTGAATAACAACTGGCACTTCTTTTGGCACAGAAGCCCAATTCTTAATGAGAGAACCCCAAGTCATAAACTGATGCCATTAAGTCACCATCATCTTTTGGCTCTGAGGGAAAAATAATAAAAATTCAAAATTATTAGTCAGCTAAGGAAAAGAAGGCCAGTAAAGAAGATGATCTCACTTTATAAAAGATAACATTTAAAAAATGTTTTAAGGACCTAATCTTACTCCTCAAAAAATCCCTGTCCCCCTTTACTCCCCTTTAATGAACAAGGAAACTAAAGATCAGGGAGATAAAACTACTTGTCCTGAGGTCAAAAAGCCAGTAGAATATTTTGCTGGGACTCAAACCCCGTCTTCTGACTCCAAGTCCAGGATTTTTCCTGTCGTACCAGTGGTTTCCAATCTTTTCAGAGTCATCTGGTCAGACTAGGTCCCTTCCTTCAGAGAGAAGGGAGATACATAGGTGACAACATAAATAGGAGAGGGTATGCCTACCCTATATTCCCAAATTTGCTCTGATCTCTTTGTTTACTTCTGAGTACAAAACAGATTAAGTCCAGATGTTCAGAAGCCACTCAGGTTACTGTGCAGTTCCAGCAGGGCTGATCAACTCCTGACTGGAGATAATTAATGTGCGCTGTGTCATTTCCCAGATTAGGACAACGGGCCCCTGGGTGGCTATGTCACAGACTGGTACATATCGTTGTTCTATGCTTTTTTTAAAAGAATAATATGTTATAATAACTGTATCTCAGGAATAAAATTATACCAAAGGAATGAAATCACAGATTATATTACTACCCAGAAAAAGCCATTGTGTGGACATCAATAAATAAATAAATGAATTTTTAAAAAATAGCTAGGTAAATTCCCTGTTTCAAACCAAGTCTAGTCAACAAGAATTAATTAAATGCTTACTCATTATGTGCCAGATGTTGTGCTAGGCTCTGGGGTTACAAAGAAAGGTAAAAACAGCCTTTGCCCTCAAGGAGCTCACATTCTTTTTCTTTTTTTTTAGGAACTCACATTCTAATGGGGGAGGCAACGTAGAAACAACTATGAAAAAACAAAACATATGAAAGATAGACTCCAAATAATCAACAGGGAAGGCACTAAATATAATAGGAATTGGGAAAGACTTCTTGTGGAAGGTGGTTTTTTTAGTGAGGACTTAAAGGGAGCTACGGAAGCCAGGAGGTGGCGATAAGGAGCTAGAGAATGCCAGGCATGGGGGACAGCCAATGAAAATGCTGCCAGAGGAAGCTGAGAGTCATTTCCAAATCACCACTGTCACCAGATGGCTCCAGAGGAGAAAGTGAGGCTGGTGACTTTGTATAGCCGTCTCTCACTTAAATCCAATTTGCTTACAAATTATGGAATCACCTTCCTGATGCCACGGTTCCCTTCGAGGATGAAGGACAAACAGAAAGCCAGGGTCACTAGATCGTTGGGTATATGGTAGGGGGTTTAAGATATAAGAAGACTGGAAGGGGAGGGACCAGTTATTAAGCGCTTTGAATATCAGTGGGTTTTATACTTTGATCCTGGGGATAACTGGAATCAGTAGAGTTTGTGGAGTGGGGAAGGGGAGGAGGGTGCCATGGTCAGATTTACTCTTTAGGAAAATAACTGCGAGGCTGAATGGAGTGGAGGGTGGACCAGAGAGTGGAAAGATGCGAGGCAGGAATAAACATTGTCATAGTCCAGTGTCAAGGTGCTGAGGATTGCTGAGGGGCTGCATCAGGGCAGTGGATATTTCAGAGGTGAAAAGAAGATATAAGGGAGAGATTTTGCTACGGTAAAATGAGCAGGACTTGATGACAGACTAGATATGAGAGCTGAATGAGAATGAATTTATCTTCTTTCTTAAATGTTGAATCTGATCGAAATAGGCACTCCTTTTTAGCCTCCCCCCCACAAATTTTAAGGCTCTTCACATCATACTGATTGTACTACTAAGATTCATTGATTGAGAAAATACATAATGATAACTAGCTGCTGTGAATTCAGGCTTCTAAATGAATTTGTATTCAATTTTATTAATCACAACAGTATTTACATGTCTTTGAAAATATTAACATTGAATTTTTTGAGACATAATTATGTATTAACTCTACAGAAAGTAAGTTTGATTATTAATGGATTCACTCCCAGTTTCAATCTTGCCAAGGGTTGGCAGCCCATAGGTGGGAATCACTCCACTCCACCATTAATAGTAGAGAGGGTGAATTTGGGGTGTTAGAAGGTTTAATCTCCTGTCAAAATGCAAATTCTCCTGGGGTGGGTACCACTTCAAACCTTATTAGTTATTTACACCTTAATGTGAGTACATTTATCGTCTCCTTTCTGGAGAAGAGGATTTAATTGGGGTGAAGAGAACATGAAGATATGTGCTTGAATGTCTGTCTACGGGGGAGATTGTTAGGGTGCCATAGGGAGGAGGGAGGAGCTGTGGAGACAGAACATTTTAGAAAGAGAAACCAAGAGGTAAATTTTAACTAGTCCATAATTTCCCTTTCCCACAAAAGGAGCAACAAATAGAGGAAGGTGAGGTGCCTGGAGCTCCACATGTCAGGCAAAATTTTATGTGCAATATGTCCCTGCCCAGTTCCACCTCTGATAGACTCGGCTGATAGCAGTTCTGTGCCCGGTACCCTTCTCAATTCTGTGGAATGTTTCTGCTCATCATATTCCCAAAGGGGTGAAGGAAATCCATGAGATCTCATCAAATTACAGCAACATTTTTCAAGAGGCAGAAGTTTGAGATCAGGGAAAGGAAGTTGCAGAGGAGTTCCAATGTGAGACGTTTTGATCTGTCCCATTGATGGGCAGAAAGCCTGAGGCATTTGGGGAAAAAAGAGAGAGACCTATAAGGCTCCATCATGAACCTTCTGTTCTTCTCTGTTTACACTGATTCCCTTAGGGAGCTGATTTACTCACAGGTCTTTAGATAAATGAGGATAACAACCAGATCTACTATCTAGTCTACAAATAAATCAACAACATTTGTAAAATAGAGAAAATGTATGCAGGATTCTTCTTACCCTCTCCTTACTTCAATAGCATCTTTTTCTACTGTGATACCCCTTTGGACTTGTCAGGACATATGGATAAAGAAAATAAGGTGGAGAGCAGACATATAGAGCAGCCCTAGGAGGAATGGGAAAAGAACAAGCATTTATTAAGTGCCTATCTACTATAGAGCTGTTTGTTACATCTATACAATCCATGAAAAGTGAAGAATTATATACTATACTACTACATGCCATCTTGACAAAGACATAATTAGGGGAGGGTATTCAGGACTTTGTCATATAATGCAAAATTAAGAGGGCATTGAAAAAAAACACGTGGCAGCAATTATCTCAGGGTTTCCCCAGAAGATAGAGACAAGAAATGAAAAACCACCATGTGTGCTAAACCTGCAGCAGTACATGGGACAGACTGACAAAGTTTTGGAGTCACAGGGCATAGGATATTCCATGGTAATGTGTTGCTAATTCCAGGAACTCAAGAACAGCAGGTGTTGAGAGTAAGTCTAACACTCTTCCTCACCTACCTGGTATTTCATTTGACCCTGCCACCATTGTCCTTGTATATATAAGCTTCTGGGCATTTGTCATAGTTGTAGGGATCATACACAGCGTGGGCAGCTCACAACTTAGAAACTATAGATCCTCAATATCCTTTGTCCTTTCAAGAAATTTTCTGAGTCACTCTGCTATTCAGATGGGCTGATGGGCTGGCTCTATGCAGTTGGTGTATTTCTGTTGGTAGTGTTCCCCCTCAAGGCATGTAAATGACACTGTGAATAGAGTCCTGGACCTGAAGTTAGGAAGACCTAAGTTCAAATCCATCCTCAGATACTAGTTATATAACCCTGGGGAAGTCACTTAACTTCTGTCTGCCTTAGTTTCAGCTGTAAAATGGGAACAATAACAGCGACTATCTCCCAGGATTGTTGTGAGATCAAATGAGATGATATGTGCCAAGTACTTAGCACAGGGACTGGAACATAGTAGGTGTTCTATAAATCCTTCTTCCTGAGCGTAGCGCCCAAACATAGTAAATATTTAATAAATGTTTGTTCACTGATTGACTCCTAGGGTACAGCATCTCAGTTGGATAGGTCAACGTGCTGCTTAATCAGGTCACAAAAGTTATTTAAGGACTGTGCCCACATACCTCTAAGTTCCATCGGGGCTAGACTGCATTGGGCAGTGGCTCAGCAGTTTGTTCAGCTCCTGGGCACTTCTTTGGACAGGATGTTTCTGCTGGATAGGTTGATCTGTGGATCATTCTTCAATGGATAGTTAACAGTCTTTTTTCCTCTTTTAACCAATGATGAGGCTGAGGGGTACCGTGCTCTTTTCAGTTGGAGTGTTACAGTGCCCTTTTAGGTCAGAGTGCTACAAAGTTCTTTCAGCCTTTAGTTTAGGAGTGACAGACTCTCCTTCCATTTGACTTTCTCAAACCTTCAGTTCTGTTATCTCCAGACCTCAGATCTTATAATTCCAAACAAGAAAGGAGGGAAAGATTGCCTACGTTTTCAACACCCTTGCTCAAAAGCTCCTTCTCCATAAACCTCTCCAAGTTGCCTTAGGATGATTTATTTGATTTGAGTAATTTTCATTTCCCATACTCCTTCAGGAATCTTACATAGATGAGAATCTTATGTAGATGAATGGCCCCCATTAGGTGGTGAACTCCTTGAGATCCAGAGAGTTTTTCCCTTCTCTATCTTTTTATCCCCAGAGTTTATCATAGTGCCAAGCACATAATCAGTATTTAAGAAATTCTAGTTGATTGGTTGATTAACAGAACAACCTAAGTGAAGACATAAGGTAGCCTTCATATTACTTCTCCCCTCCTCCAGATACAGCATTTCCTCTACCTCCTAGCACAAAAGAACAAAAACAAAAACAGAACAGAGAAAAGAGAGTCAGATTTTCTCTATTCAAGTCTCATATGCAAAAATACAGCACTTACTTCTGGTCAGACAGATTTTCATCTCTGAGAAATTAGAAAATGCTTGCTTGAGCTCTAAATTAGGGAGGGGAAAATGCCCTTCCATCACGAATTTCCTGAAACAGACTCACCAGGCCTTCATGTGGCTTGGCAGCAAGCATATGTCGTACATGCTCTAAGAACTTTTGGGGCCTTTCTTGGCTAGTTCCACCTACCCTCCGCCATTATTCTTATATAGATGTCATGGCAGTTAAATTTGGAGATGACGCAAAGTCTGAAGAGATAGCAGTTATGAACCATGAAAATCCCCAAAGGTTGGAAAGACTGATTAAATCTAATAGAATGAAAGTTAAAAGAAAAAAACAAAACATTCACAAGTACAGAATGGGGGTGAGAGTAGGGGACAGTTAGGTAATATTTCCTGTGAAAAAAATCTGAATGCTTTACTGGAGCTGGGTAGAAGGATCAGACTTGATCCAATCACGTGGCTTTTTCCGCTTCTTCTTTTACCCAGGATATGGTGGGAAGCAGCCTCATGTAATTTGAGTAACTCCTCCCCAGAGGCTTGCTGAAGTCAAGACCAGAGGTATGGTGGAGCCAGTTCAGATTGGCTCAAGATAGTCAATGGTCAGTTTTCAATGCAAACATTTATACCTTAGAAAAAGCAAAGGCTTTCTTTTTTTGAATCAGGGCTTGATTCATTATTTTGTTGATTGTCTAGAAATAAGTGATGAAGGAAATGTTAATGCAGATTAAAGTTAAAAATGTGTATATATTTTTTCAGAGAACTATTGGTTAAAGAAAGGAAATCTTTCTTTTGAACTAGGCTTGTTTGAGATGGTTGTTAAATATTTCTGAAAACATTCTTTGTCAGCACACTAATTTGTAGAGGCAGAGTTTTGTTGAGGGGAGGGGATCTGGGGTGCTTTGTCAAATTTCTAGACATATAGGACATATTGATATAGTCAGGAACATAGTATTAAGACTAGAGAGAGAACAATTAGACTGTGATGAAGACCAGCTTGGATGAGAAAGTGATGTGTTCCTGATCCATGGGCAACTTGACCTGTAAATCATTTTTATTACTTGAGTTTGAGAATTCTAAACTTGCAAAGGGCATTTACCTTGTATCAATTTGTGTATGTTGTTCCCCTCAGTAGAACATGATCCTAGAAGGAAGGGGGAAAACCCCAAAACAACCCTGTTATAGATAACCACAAAACTTACAATTCTCCAAGGGTCTTATACGAGTCTACAAGCTTAACCAGATGAGCACTGGACACAGGAGAAATGGGTTCTTATTGTGGTTTGGCCATTAACTAGCTGTGTGAACACATAGTACTTCTCTAAGCTTGTGAACAGAGGGGGCTGGATCTTGTGATCTCAGAGTTCCCTACTAACTCCACCATTTGAATGTTCCATGTTTTCTGAAATCTCCCATAAATGAGTTTTATATACCAATATAGCAGGCAACAGTTCACATAGCTGGGACATGATATTTGTTGCTAAATACCAAAGCCTTGACCCTCCACTATAACATAAAATAAATACTATGTGTTATTATCAATAGTGGAATTTTATGACATTAACATTTTTTTAACCAGTCCTGTTTTTTTAATTGGTAAAGCAAGCTTCAAATAAGGAAACTTTCAAAATGATATTTTATTTTTTTCCCCAATTATATGTAAAGACCATTTTTAGTTTTCTTTCATTTTTACATGATTTTGAGTTCCAAATTTTTCCCCTCTCTCTCTCTTCCCTCCCCTCTTCCTAAAATGGTAAGCAATTTGGTATAGGTTTCATATATATGTGTGTGTGTGTGTGTGTGTGTGTGTGTGCAATAATGTAAAACATATTTCCATATTAGTCACAGTTGTGAAAGAAGAAATAGAACAAAAGGAAAATAAATACACACACATAAAGTGAGTGAAAAAAGTATGATTCGATCTGCATTTAGAGTCCAACTGTTCTTTATCTTGATGTGGAAAACATTTTTCATCATGAGTCCCAATGAAGAAGCTTTTTACTAATGTAGAACTATACCTGCTCTGAAACTGAAAATCTTAGATTTCAGGTGTTAACAACTAGAGTATATCAAAGATAAAGGAGGTTAGTTGGTATAGTGGATTAATCAGATTTAGGAATATCTAGGATCAAGTCTCATCTCTGTCATTCATATAAGTAAATCAAAAACAAAACAAAGCAACCAATACTTTAAAATATTACTCATCACTCCCTGCACAGGGTGTGTCCTAAGCAGGGATGGGTTAGAGTCAGTTCATTTAGGAGCATTTGTGCCTCAGAAATCAGCAAATTGTAAATCAAGGCTTGATTTATTGCTTTGTTGATTTCTAAACCTAGGAAAATGCTGGAGAAAGAGTTAATAATGCAGATTAAATTTAAATGTGTGTCATGCATGCTTTTTCCCCCCTGGAGAACCAGTTTTTAAACATTTCCCAGAACACTCCTGGTCCTAGGTAGCTGCTATCTTGCCATGGTAAAAGTGGGGTCTGCTCCTTCATCCCTTAATTAAGGGACTGAAACAAAAAAAATTTTGTTAATCACATAAAAATAATTCTCCATCATTTTATAATTTTAAATCTGCTGGTTTTGTCTCTGGTTATTTATTCATCAGAGAATCATAGAATGTGAAATTTTAATTGACATTGTAATTCACCTTGTTCAGCTTTTTGGTCTTGTTCTCTTCCTTTGCCCTAACCCAGGTTGGGGATAGTAAAAGCCTAGGTAATAGGTACCTGGGGAATGGGCAAGCATTATGTTAAAGTCTGTCAAGAATAGTAGAGGCATCAGTCCCTCACACTTTGGGGGGGTCACACACGTGCCGTAGTCTTTACTTTTCTTCAGTGATATCTACAGAGCAGAGATGGGCTGGAGCTAGGTCCAACTGGATTCACAAGGTAATTGTTAAATTTTCAGTGTGAACATTCGCATTTTGGAAATTAGCAAAGACTACAAATCAGGACTTTATTATTTTGTTGGTTGTATAGATCTGAGAAATTATTAATAATGTGTATTAAACTTAAAATTGTGTTGGATACTTTTTTCCCCAGAGAGTTAGTTGTTAAACATTTACCAACACACCCTTGCCTTAAGTAATAAATACATATTCCATAGCCAGTTGGTCCCATGAAGGTTGAAGCAGAAGGCTATCTTTGGTCCTTTAATATATCCTACTTCAATGCCCCAAGGGCACACCTCCTTATTTGCAAGCCCATACATGGCACCAATGAAAGGTAGTGCAGGGCTAACCTTCCCCTACTTTTCTTTTTTATGCTTCATTCTGGGCCAATATCTCCAAACCTTGTGTCTCCATCTTTGATTTGGACTTTCCAATATTTTAATTGAGAAATTAATCATTCCCTGGTTCCCTGATTGAAGTCTTTTAGCTTTTAAAATGCATCATAACCTTGCTTTATGAATAGTCCCTTGATATTCAACGTAAGTTTATATGGCCTTGAAACATAATTTTATCATATATAGAAGCAGATGTATTGAAAATGGTGATGAGTAAACAAAAACTACAAATGTATACACATATTTCTTTTACTGGGAGCATGAGGCCCTGAAAAATGGGGATTCTACCCTTGTGATTGTATCTGACACATCAAAGCTTTCTTAAATTGCTAGGTAAAGTAGAGTGCTTACTAACAAGTATTTAGGAATTTGAAAAGAAGTTTCTGGAACAAGGGTGGTCACCTGTAGTTACAGGTAAACTATTCAAACCATTCATGACTCAGAACTGAACAGCTGCCTTTGGGGTCTAAATTAGCTACCCCTACGTCGCTAACCACTGTTATAAAAAGAAATTCAACTATAATTTTAAATTAAACTGCCATTTTTAATAAGAAGCTCAAACAATCATTTAATCTTTGCCACATTCTCAGTTTCAGAAATGAAAATGTAGGATGCCAAAAAAATTAGAAGACTGGAATAGTCAAAAGCTTATTCATTTTCATCATATATTGCTTTAGTAGTGAATTAAAATGAGAAGCAGACTCCCCACCTACCCCACCCCCACCCGAGTTGCAGCATGAGGAAAATGAGTTTTGTGAAATGCTACTTTGAGCATGTCGTGCCAGGAAGCCCATCAGCACAGGGAAATCCCAGCAGAGCCCAAGACAGTGCAATAAAAGAAATAGAGATGGCAATCTGCTTAGTCACCTCAAGAGAAAGACTAAAACATGCTAAGGAAGAGACCGGATGATTGGATGACCTAGTGAGCCTGGATTAAAGAAGACATTTGACAGGACAAGACATGATTCTCTGTCTTAGAGGATGCAAGTATATGGGTCACCACCCAAGTTGATAAGATATATGAGAATGCCATGGACTAAGAAGGCTACTATTCCAATAATGAATTGATCAGTTGGAAAGGAAGTAAAGGTCCTAAGAGGCATTTGGAAAAGCTGCCCATGGAACCCTTGCTGTATGCACTAGCAATAAATCTCAGTATGGAAATACAACAACCCAAAGTTCTACTGAGGGCAGCTAGGTGCCACAGTGGGTAGAATGCCAGGCCTGAAGTTGGGAAGACTCTCATCTTCCTGAGTTCAGATCCAGCCTCAGACATTTACTGGGTGTGTGACCCTGGGCAAGTGTAGCACCAATGCAATATTTACAGTGCCCACAATCATGATTCCCGTTCTCATTACAGCAAGTCACTCAAGCCTATTTGCCTCAGTTCCCTCATCTGTAAAATGAACTGGAGAAGGAAATGGTAAGCCACTGCAGTATCTTTGCCAAGAAAACCCCAACTGGGGTCATGAAGAGTTGGACACAACTGAACAACAACAAAATACTACTGAGTCCAAGGGAGTTGTGATATTTGCCATCTTTCTCTGAATCCATTTCTGGGGGAAAACTGACTCTGAATAATGGACCAGTCTCTTCTCTGTAATGCTCTGGATTTTTAAAGCCCTACCCCAGAGCCCTGGGGAGAATCAAATTAGGTTTGGCTCATGTCTTGGTTCTTCCCCAAAAGGAAGCACAAAGATAGTCAGTGGACATTGTAGATCAGGTAGAGAATGACCATGTATTTGCTACAAGCAAAAGAAATGCTTAAAACAGAAACAATGCACATGGTTGTATTAACAAAGACTTAAACATCAAACAGTGATATAGCAACTCCTGACAGCTAGATACCTAAGTACCTAAAGCATCCAAACATAAAATGATTTTGTGAAAGTGGTGAATAAGCATTGCACCTTCTCCCTTGGTTCTACACCTTCTAGATTGTTTCCTTGAGATAAACATCTTCTGGCAAATGAGGTCAGGGACCGGCTACTTCTTTATGTCCATAGTCACCTTCTCTGAGGTGTCTGTAATAGCTACAGAAGACTCTTTCTATGACTGAGGAAACCAGAAATTCCTGAATTCCTGAGGTAGTCATTCTCCAAAGGTCCATCTCTCAAGATCAATACTCAGGCACCTGTTCTCAGGAAAAGAAACAGAAAGTAGAAGAGGCAACTAGAAGTCCATAATCCCGACACATTTATTCCACACTGCCATAACTTCCAGAGATGGGGGAGGGAGGAGGTCCCTCTCATCCCTCACAGAAAGTTCTAAAAAGAGATTTACCTGCTATCCATTCTAGAAAACTGAAGAGAAAACCTTGTGGAATCAACAGGATTTCTAAAAGAGCATGTGAGTGGGCAGAGGCAATTTGTTGTTCGGTCATTTCAATTGTGTCCAACACTCCATGACCTCATTTGGGATTCTCTTGTCAGAGATGCTAGAATGGTTTGCCATTTCCTTCTCCAGTTCATTTTACAGATGAGGGAACTGAGGCAAAACCGGTTGAGTGACTCTCCCAGGGTCACATGGCTAGTAAGTGTCTGAGGTCAGATTTGAATTCAGGAAGATGATTCTTCCTGACTCCAGGACCAGAATTCTATCCACTGTGGCTCCTAGCTGCCCAGAGAGCAATAAGACTAAATTAATAATAATTGACATTCATATAGCACTTTAAAGATTGCCAAACTCCTTTTTATGATCTCTTGAGCCTCACCATAACCCTACAAGATAGATCCTCCAGGTATTATTCCCATTTTACAAGTGAAGAAGTTGAGATAAGAGATTAAGTGACTTGTCCATAGGGAGCAGGTGTCAGGTAAGAACTATGGAAAGAAGGATGAGGCTGGCATGCCCTGGCTCCATATTTTATTAAGAAAAACTTCCGCCTATTAGGTGGCATATGAATAACCTATGTGATTGCTCACGCTAAAAAGAAGTTTAAGTATAAATAAAATAAATGCTTTGCATTTAGGATCTTTTAGCATCTAACTCTAGTCTACCTTTCCAGGTTTATGAGTCATTATTCAATTAATTTCCCACATCCACACCTTTGCACAACTATCTCTCACTCCTAGATTGTATTCTCTCCTCCCCTATTCCTTTGACTCATAAACCTCCAAATGTGCTTCAGTGCTCAGTGTATGGACACCTTCCTATGGGAGAAAATAGCGAATAGTACTATCACTAGCTACCTCCCTCTTGTATCAGCTTGTATACGCTTTTCTGTTTATATGCTGTATGTCTCTAACAGCGTGCCTGGCATCTAGTTGACACTTAATAAGTGTTTATTGATTCATGTACTCTTTGATCTAGTTGCACTGAACTCCTGGCTGTTCCACAAACAAGACACTCCATCTTTCAGCTCTGGGCATTTATTTTTACTGTTCCCATTGCCTGGAATGCTCTCCCTCTTCCACTGTGACTGCCGACCTCCCTGGCATCCTTTACATTCCAACTAAAATGCCACCTTCTACACAGGGAACCTTCTTCTGCCTCTCAATTCCAGTGCCTTCCTTCTTTTAATTCTTTTCTATTTATCCTGTTTATACCTTGCTTTGCATATATTTGTTTACATGTTGTATCCTTCATTAGATTGCAAGGTTCTTGAGGGCAAGGACTCTTTTTTTACCTCTTTTTGTATCCCCAGAACTTAGCACTGTGCTTGGCACATAATAGACACTCCTAATAATTGTTTATTGATTGTTTCAAATATAAGTTCCCTGAGGACAGAGACTTTTTTTTTTGCTTTTTTGGAAGGGCAGTTGGGGTTAAGTGACTTGTCCAAGGTCACATGGCTAGTAAGTGTTAAGTGTCTAAGGTCATATTTGAACTCAGGTCCTCCTGCCTCCAGGGCTGGTGCTCTATTCACTGTACCACCTAGATGCCCCCCGAGACTATTTTTTGTTTTGTGTTTGTGTCTCCAGTACTTAATATAATACTTTGTACTTAGGAGATATTTAGTCAATGCTCATTGGATTGTATCAAATTATTAGAAGTAATGATAATTAGAATGCCTTGAATTCTGCAGAAGAAAAGTGATACTCAATATAAATATATAGTGGTGATAGTATGACATTTTATTTATCCTTCTAACATAAATGTCGGGAAGGAAGGAAGCAAATGTTATCCACATGTTACAGGCAGGAAAACGGAACCATTTAGAGGTTGAACAACTTGCTCAATGTAACAGAGTGAGTCAGAATGAGTCAGGGTGTAATAGAAGTACAAATGAGATCTCTTGAATCCTAAGTAATGAGCTTTTTCCAGTAGGACCCACATTACTGTTCACAATAAAGATCATAGCTATAGAGAAGTAATAGGTTTATTTCTAGTTCTTTTATTTTGTGAAAAAGACCTAAATTCACATGTGTTCCAGCACATTGTAAAAAATTGAGACCACAGTCAACTGTAGGTGAAGAGAGCTTAGGAAAGAGAATGTCAATAAAGATAGCCAACAAGCATTTATTAAGTGCCTACTGTGTACTAAAATTGGGGATACACAAAAAGGTAAAAGACAGTCTTTATCCTCAGGGAGGATAGAGATAGATTTATAGGATAGATTTATTCATTATAATGGAGGTGACAACATGCAAATAACTGTACAAACCAGCTATATATAATTTAAATTGGAGAGAGTCAATCAAAAGGTAAATCCAAATCAATATATCATCGTATACAAATTTATATTTACAGAATTTCAGTTCAAAAAGACCTCTTTTATACTTTAAGACCAGAGTCAAATGCACACTTGAAAACAGATTCCTTCTATTAGCATTTCCAAAAGTGATCATCCAACCTTTGCTTGAAATCCTCTGATGAAGAAGTTACTACCTCCCAAAGCTGTTCATTTCCTTTCTGGCTAACTAATCATTAACAATCCTTATATTAAAAACAAATAATTATCACATTTAGTTTTGAAATTCTCATTTTGAAACTTTTGCAATGATCATTGTGTATTATTTGCTTGTATTAAAAGTATTTTGTACTCCCCGAAAAGATGGCAACTTACAGAGAAGGAGAAAAAGAATCATAGAAAGGAAGTCTTCAAAGCAAAGGAAAACAGATTACCTCTAGAGATAATCCAAAAAATGAATATCCCACATGTTGACAGTAGAGATTTGGCTACATCAAGAAATAATCTGAATCACAAACTGAATAACCATCTTCTCTCCTATAAGTAGTGGAAGCTATAAGATAAGAAGATAAAATTGATTTTCCATATAAGATTGCTATTGTTTAATGCTTATTTTTTTCTTTTGTTTCTAATAATAAAAAATTTATAATATACACCTAATATTCCAATGGCTAGGGACAATATGTTTCTTTAGTCATGAAATCAAGATTTTTCCAAAGCTTAGTGCTCTAACTTCTCTATAATGTTAAACCATGGTTATAACTTTAGCCTCAATGCTGCTGTTATAGGACAGCAATGAAGCAGTTAAATGAGAAATGAAACAGGAAGGTAGTGCCATGCAATTAAATGTGGAGAAAGAAATTATGGGAACTATGCTATGAAAGAATAGAATCTATAATTACAATAACAAACTAAATTTGCAAATACTAGTGTAAATATTACAAGGCCAAAGGCAAATTGCAGGTTTACAAACCCACCAAATAAACAGGGGGGAAAAGCACAAGATAACAATAACTATAGCTTAATTTGTATAGCGCTTTGCAAGCATTATCTTAGTTCATTCTTGAAGCAGTGATGTGAAGAAGATTGTACAGCAATTATTGTTCCCATTTTCTGGATAAGCAAACTGAGGCACAACTTGCCCAAAGACCCTCATAAATACTAAGTAGCGGAGCTGCTTTTCTCACTATTCCACAATGACTGGAGAAATGACCACTATATTAGGAATCTGATAAATTGTTTCCTTTAGATATCAGAAGGCACTATTAACGTTTATCTGCATTAATCCAGAATTAATCCAAAACTTTGCTATTTTACTAATAGATTTATAACTAGCTTTACAAAATAAAAATGGAGAATAAAATAAATACATAAGACTATGATTCATTAATCACCCAGTTATGCCTAGCAGTGTCTTGCTTACAAAAAAAATTATTGCTGTCAACAAAGCTATTTAATTGAGTTTTCAAAGAAATATATAACATTAATTTCTTAAATGATCATAACAGCAAATTCTGATATATCAGTAATGAACAAGACAAATTTCTCTTGTTCGTTTTAAAGGCAATCTTACTGTGTTCCTTTAGGCTAACTATATGCAGAAAATTATTTAATACATTTACTTTAAAATAGAATCAATAATAACTTTTATGGTTTAACTTGCATCAAAATGAAGGAAGTTTTTCCCCTTTCCATTTTCCACCCCGTGTTGGAGAGCTACCATGGAGCAGTAGGGGCTGCTAATTGGCACAGTGGATTGATCACCAAGTGACTAGAGTCAGGAAACCTGAGTTCCAATCAGACTTCAGACACTTCCTAGCTGTGTGACCCTGGGTCAATCACTTAACCCTATTTGCCCCTGTTTCCTCATCTGCAAAATAAGCTGCAGAAGGAAGTGATAAACCACTCCAATGTCTTTGCCAAGAAAATCCCAAAGGGGTCATAAAAAGTCAGACGCGACCAAAAAAAAAATGAAGAACAACAGAGCAGCAGAAATAGCCCTAGACTTGAGTCAAAAGAAACCTGGGTGGTTTTGACCCTCACTAGCTCTGTCACCATGGTCAAGTCAATTTATCTTTATTCTAAACCCCAGTTTTCTCCTCTGTAAAATGGACACAATAACAATATCTACCTTTGTGGGATTGGTGTGAGAATCAGATAAGGAAATGGATGTAAATTGCTTTGCAAATCTGCCATGAATTGTCAGCTCTTGTTACAATAGGTTGTTTTTGAGTTATGTGAGTTTAGTTTCTTTTCCAGAAGAACTTTGAAATTGGGGAGGGGAGATTGGGAAGGGAGGGGAGGGGGAGACATTGGAAGGAAGACAGAGGGGGGAGGGGGAGAGAGAGGGAGAGAGGGATGGAGGGAGGATGTTTGATGGAGATATTTTTGCAATTGTTCTGTCGGCCTCTAGATGGAGGATTTTACACACGCAGCGCCTCTGCTGCTCTTTACATAACTCTTTTTGGCAGCTGGACCACAGAGGCATGCAGAAAACCCTGCAAAATTGAACGGAACAGATCTGAGCACAGAGCTATTGTTTGGTTCCCACTCGACACAGTCTGTAGTTTGCAGACATGATCAATTTTAGGGATAAATTCTTGTCTTTTTTTTCCCCTCAAACTTGAGTTTGCAGAAGGCAGACCTGCAGGAACATACACAAGTCAACCAGAGTTGTTAGTCCCTTCCTATGTTTGCTCCTTTTCTTAAATTAAAATTACATCAAGTTAAATCTGTGGAAATGCCCCACCCTCTGCTGTTATCACCTACAAGGGGAAAATGGAAAGAGCCTCTTTGGAAATCTCTTAATTAACAGTCCAACTGTCTGGAGCTGCTGTAGTAAATAATTCTTGGGTACAATATTTATACACTTACTATTTATAAACTCTGGTTGTTTGTCTTTTAATAGTGGATGGTAACTAGAGAGATCATGAAGAAAACTGTTAGATTTTAAAAAGGAGGGGGCTTTTTCTTCCCGCTTCTTCCCCCATCCCCCCAGAAGTGTGTGATTCTTCTAGAAAAACAAGGACCTTGGTGCTATTTTTTTTTCCTCCTCTGAACTCAAAATAAAGGACAACTCCCACACTCCCCTGGTCATGCCATGTTGATTCATTGATTCATTAAAGAACCATATGCGAATTTCCTGTAATCACTTAAAGACCTCTTAAAGACCTATTTATATTTCATAGAATAAAGAACTCCAACCCCACTGAGAAATGGGCAGACTCCTTAAGATTCCTTCTTAAAGACTGTCCATTTCTTAGAGCAGAGAATTGAAAATGAGCAAATTAAAGTTTGCTTTGCCACAAGGCAGCGTTTCTTAGCCTTTTTTCAATCTGTGGACCACCTACTCTGCTTGATCATCTTGATTTGGCAAAACACATTTCACCTGGATTAATAGGGAAACCAGGACTTACTTTTGACTAGTTGAAATTCAATTTAAATCAAGAAGCATTTATTAGGGACCCCCTACATACATGTCAGGCACTCTGCTAAGAGCTGGAGATAGAGTTGTTGTTCACTAATTTTTCAGTTGCGCCTGACTCTTTGTGACCCCATTTGAGCTTTTCTTGGCAAAGATGCTGGAGTATCTTGCCTTTTTTTTCCTTCTCCAACTTATTTTACAGATGAGGAAACTGATGCAATCAATGTTAAATGACTTACCTAGGGTTACACAGCTAGTAAGTGTCTGAGGTCAGATATGAATTTAGGAAGATGAGTCTGACTCCAGGTGCTATTCCCCCTCACCCCCAATCCCCACCCCCACCCCCACCGGGCCACCTAGATGCCCCTGGCAGTACAGAGACAAAGACAAAAACCAAGAACAAAGCACCAATCTCTATTCTCAAGGAACTCATTCTGTCTGAGAAGCAAGCAGATAAGTAAATACAAGAAAGGTGAATGGGGCTCTGAGGTCTTCTAACTTCAACTATCTGTATTGAAATACTTCAGTATTCTAAGAATCTGTAACTTTATCACTGTGAGTACTCCCTCTGCCAAAAACCAGATTGCATTGCAACAAGAAACAGTTTCATGACTTGTGGCCAAAAAAAAAAAAGATTTATCGCCTGTTGGTAAACCCTGTGATGATGAGTCTCCCTCAACTTAATCAGGCTGGCCCTTGAATTTCATTGTCAGGGGTTACTTGAAGCCTTTCCAGATTGGTTGGACCTACCAGGGCGCATACACTGTTGCTATGATTCTCAAGATTCTAGGTCCACATCCATTCCAGGATGATATGGTCATAGTAGGCCTTTGGAGGTAATTTTAAAGATATTAATCAGAATAGCATAAAATTTGATTTATTCATGCTAGAAACAAAAGAGAAGATACAGACATAGCCATATTAGAGATATTAATACCATAGGAGTTAAGCTGATAACAACTTCGAATAGGGCTCTACAAGTTTTATTTGGTTTTAGGAAGCAACCCAGAAATTTAGGAAACAGATACACATTTCAGATTTCAAAGAAATCCAAAGAACCATAACTCCTTACCCGAAAAAAGAAGAGTTAAGAGAAGGAGGAGAGGAGAGAGGAAAGAAACAGTATATTGGGATAATCTAACATTCTTTCCAATGTCTTTAATTAAGGATTACTCTAACTATATAGGTGGTACAGTGAATAGAGCACTGGGCTTAGAATCAGGAAGACTCATCTTCCTGAGTTCAAATCTGACCTCAAACACTTACTAGCTGTGTGAACTTGGGCAAGTCACTTAAACCTCTTGGCCTCAGTTTCCTCATATATAAAATGAGCCAAAGAAGGAAATGGCAAATCACTCCAGTATCTTTGCCCAAATGGGGTCATGAAGAGTTGGACACTAATGGAACAACTAACTATATATAAAGATTTCAAAGTATCTCTAGAGAGAGTAAAGACCAGAGCTCTCCTTTGTAAATTACCTTGTACTTAACTACCTTATATTTATTCTGTATTTATTCTTTATATATTTGTTCTGTACATACTTGTATATGCCCATGTTGTCTCCTGCTGATAGAATGCAAGTTCTTTGAGAGTAAGGGTTGTTTTATCTGGTTTCTCTCTCTCCAGTGCTTGGCACAAAACAGGTACCTAACAAATATTTGTTGCCTGATTGATTGATCTAGCTTTCCTGAACCTCACATGCAAGTGTGTGTCTCCCCCTCACCTCCACTCACTCACACTCACACACACACACACACACACACAAATTAGGAAATATCTAGGCATTTGTGATTTTCCTGACTTTCTCACCTGTATAAGTGCCTACAGTGGGCAGAGTCTCAAAGAATATAACCTGACTGGAGTAGGTCCAAAGGAGATGGAATCTCCACTTGCTACTTGGCTTCTCTCCAAGTTATTGTAATAGTAAAATCTAAAGGGTCATCTCCAAGTGCACTCTGTAGTTTGGCGCAGGGCTACCTCAGAAATTAGGTGCCAGGAAGAGATTGTGACTGGTCTCCAGGGATTTGTCCTGACCTGACCCAGAGGAAGTTCCCAGACTTTGGGAGGCTGGACTTTGGGAGGACAGAGGCAATTCTGAGACAGAAGGTAGTACTTCAGGGTTATCACACAGCAATTGCTGGACAGCTACCTATTTTCCTCTTCAGCTTCCTCTTATCAATAGTCAACAACATTTATTGATCTTATATCTGTGTGGAGCTTCTTATCACTTCCTCCATTGTCACTTTTCAGTTTGACTTGTCCTAGTAACACTCTCTGCAGCTAAGTCAAAGAAAGGGGCAGTGAGGTGTTAGCATGCAAACATGCTAACTGTGTGTGAGCATGCAATGTTACTGGCCTTTATGCTATACCTTCCCCCTCCCCC
>CM053598.1:109122561-109190379 GCA_028646575.1 Pseudocheirus occidentalis | reverse complement strand
CACACACACACACACACTCACTACTGTCATAGTTTCTTCATATAAGTAGGTTCCCAACTACAATTTATCTTTTCACATGGATTTATCAGAAGTGTGCTAGTTGAATATTAGTTTATTCTACTTGATTTCTGAATCCAATTACCATGAAAAGGGTAAGTTTCTTGAATGGTGCCTAGCACAGTGCAATGCATAAATTAGCACAGGAAAAACATGGGTTTTTTAATAATAAGAAGGGGGAAGAAAAAGAGGAGGAGGTAATAATAACCTAAAAATCTAAAGAACAAAGGACCTTTGAAAAGTTGTTGTTGAGTCATTTCAGTCTTGTCTGATTCTTCAAGACCCCATTTGGGGTTTTCTTGGCAGAGATATTGGAATGGTTTGCCATTTCCTTCCTTGCCATTTTACAGATAGAAAACTGAGGCAAACAGGGTTGAGTGACTTGTCCAGGATAATATAGTTGGTAAGTGTCAGAGGCTGGATTTGAACTCAGGATGATGAGTCTTCCTGACTTCAGGTTTAGCATTCTATCCACTGAACCACCTAGCTGCTCAGGAATTACCACAGGAATAACATTTTTTTTGATAATAAGGAGGAGGCAAAAAAAGAGGAGGGGGATGATGAAAACTATAAAGTCTAAAGAACAAAAGACCTTTTTAAAGACATTCTTCAAAATCATATCCATAAATAATGTCCTCATGGTGTTGTAGAAAATGTACTAAGTTTAGAATCAGAAGACCTGGTTTCAAATCTCAGCTCTTACTGTTTACTGTATGACCTTGGGCAAGTCATATCCCTCATCTATAAAACTGGGTGAAGATGCATTAGATGATCTCTGAGATCACTGAGGCACAGTGGACAGAGCTTGTGGCCTAGAGTCAAGAAGACCTGAGTTCAAATCCAGCCTCAGACAATTACTAACTGTGTGACCCTGGGTAAGTCACTTAACCATGTTTACCTCTGTTTCTTCATCTGCAAAATGAGGTGGAGAAGTAAATGGGAAACTGCTCCAGTACCTTTGCCAAGAAAACCCCAAATGGAGTCACAAAGAGTCAGACTCAACTGAAATGCCTGAACAACAGGTCTCTTCTAGCACCAAAAGCTATGATCTTTATGGAATTTGCAACAGCTTTAAAATAGCTTGCTTAGTAATAGACTTCAATCAGGACTCCAAGTGTGATTTTTTCCCTATAGGAATTCATATAAGTAGGTAGGAAAAAAAATATTTGACTAGGTACAATCCAGATTCAAACTCCACTACTAATACTTCCAACCTTTGTGACTTTGAGCAAATCACTCAACTGTCTTGGGCCTCAGTCTCCTCATCTGTAAAATGAGGAAGTTGGACAGTGTCTGATGTCTTTTCTGGAGCTAAGTCTATGATCGTCTGTGTGTTCTCTTCCCTAATTAGAGTGTGAGCTTCTTGGGAACAGGAACCCGTCTTGCTTTTTTATTTTTATTTCCTTGCTTAGCACAGTACTTGTCCCATAGTAAGCATTTAATAAATGTTCATTCATTCATTCATTCATTCGTCCTATGAACTTAGTTCTACAGCAGTAGAGCAGGGGCTTACAGATCAGAAGATGATACAAAGTATGTGACGTTGGCTAAGTCTCAGCCTCCCTGGAAGATGGGTAGTTTCCTCATCGATAAAACAGGGATAATAACATCCCTGCTACCAATCTCGTAGGGTTATTGTAAAGAGCAAATTAGACAGTGCCCACCAAATACTCTGTAACTACATAAGCTATATGGAACTGAGTTAGTATTCAAGTGTTCACCAAAGAAGCAGAAGAAGGATCTTGTCTTTACAATCCTGTATTTCCTTGAGGAAGGGGAAATTTTACGCAGAAAAAAAGTGTCAAGTGTTTTACGGATCTCTCCTTAGCACAGAAAAAAGGTCAGAATTATATTTAACAAATGCGTATACACACAAGATACATACACATATGTACATGTTTTCATTCAGTTGTTTCAGTCATGTTTGACTCTTCACAAGCCCATTTTGGGCTTTCTTGGCAAAGGTACTGGAGTAGTTTGCCATTTTCTTCTCTAGATCATTTTATAATTGAGGAAACTGAGGCAAACAGGGTAAGTGACTTGCTCATGGTCACACAACTAGTACATTTCTGAGACCAGATTTGAACTAAGGAAGATTCTAGGTCTGGTGCTTTATCCACTGTACCACCTAGCCGCCCGTACATGTGTGTTTATATACACATATGAATTCATGTCTAATACATATTTCTATATCATCTAGATATTTTTGAACCTGTGTCTTACTTGGGATACGCAATAGATGTGTCTCTATAACACTATATATTACGAGTGACTGTCTAATCTGAGTTAGTGGAAGGAGATTTTATACTGGGATTTCCTTATTTTGATGAAATTACATATGTACAAACACATTTTACAAAGGATATTCCATAGTGGAATCTTTATCATCACACAATTGACTAAAAGAAATAGAAAATGCAAGATCCCACCATGTATGATTATATATACTTTTTAAAAAAGCAATAATATTCAACTTTGTAAAGCAAAATGCCAGCTTAAAGGTTCTCTTTTACCAAGGAGTCTCCCCTCCATACGTCAAAATCTCTCATCAAAATTACTAAATATTTAGCCACAGAGATAATCTTGTTCAGTTGTCACGATTAGCAGGACAAGTATAAAATAGGGCAGGGGGAGTAGGTTCCCTGAAAGTGTTTGCTATTGTCGTGGAGGAGACCCACAGCAGTATCCAAGTTGAAAAGAGAATCCATATATATGATGAGGTACTCCAGATGCTTCTGTTTGCAGATTACATCTTAAAAGCTAAATCAAGCACGAGAATGTGTAGAATATCTTGAGGAAAGTATCTGTCAACACTGCAACCACTTGAAAGAATCTGACCCAACCATCCACACAGGAAAAATCAAGTGCATGAAGAATGTTTATTGTCCAGATTAAGCCGAGCAGTTTTACAGCCAATCTATACAAGGGTATCCCAAAAGTTTTCAAGCAATTTTGAATTTTAATTACTGTTTTTGTTGTTCAGTTTGTCTGACACGTCATGGCCCCATTTGGGATTTTCTTGGCAAAGATACTGGAGTGATTTGTCATTTCCTTCTCCAGCTCATTTTACAGATGAGGAAACTGAGGCAAACAAGGTTAGAAGTGACTTGCCCAGGGTCCCACAACTAGTAGGTGTCTAAGGTCAGATTTGAACTCAGAAAGATGAGTCTTCCTGAGCCACTAATTACCACTTACTATTCAATAACTAATAACTCTGTTTGGTAAGCTATTAAGGCTTAAAACTGCTCTAAGACTTTTGGGATACGTTATATATCTTGGACTGAGAGTAGAAATGGACAAGTTGGGCCTATGATTAAGTAAAAAGGAAGAAAGCAGACTGAATTGCCTTTGAGAAATTACAAGACTCATGTAATGACCCCAAACTTCTTCTAGAAACAAAAGCCTATACTTTTAACGTCAGTATTTTACTAACGATACAGAATACCCGAGAGTCATGGAACACACAATTTACATAGAACTAACCTGAATATCACATAGAAGGTAATGGAGGACATGGCAGATGTGAGAAGGTTATAACATGTAACAAAGAGCTTCTAAGAAGAACCAGACTAAAGGATGTTATCAGATATATATATATATATATATACTCAAAAAGGATGTGTTGATCAGGAAGATGAGAGTGAGGACAATAAGTGTGCTCCACTATTATCCTCATGATATCAGGAAAAGGCAAGGAAGGCTTCCAGTAGGTTTTATGGACACACATCTCCCCATGTTGAATTTAGAGAAGGACATGGACACATAGAATGGGCAGGCATGGATGGGTTCTGATCTTAGCCAATGGAAGGTACATCCACGCTGATGGAATCATAGCTCCATTGGAGTATTTCAGTATACACACATACGCATGGATTTATACACATTTATCCTGATGTACGTTATTTTAACTGAGCCTATCTTTTTATTAGTATTGGGAACACTCTTTATGAGTGCACAACTATTCTATAATTAAAGAGTTGTCTTGACAATGAGAGGGTGAGGTGCTCAGGACTGGTATGTGCTGAGATGCAATATGGTATGGTAGAGATAAGTAGACAGACAGACAGGTAGAAAGATAGACAGACGGATAGATAGATAGATAGATAGTTATATGTGAACATTAGAGACACACCAGCAGCAGGGTACAATGTTTCTATTCAAAATTTTTTCTCTCAACTTCCTGGGGATCACAGGCACACATTAATGTGTCCCTGATGGCTTCCCTTAGTTCCCTTCTTCTTATAAGTGCCTTATTTGTTATACGTTGCAGACTGGTCATGACTCAGCTGTCAGGGATGAAGGACGTAATCAGTGGCTGTGATAGAATAAGGCTAAATGATCCCTAACTTTGACCTTACCAGTCCTTTCCTCAAACCATTTCAACAGACCAACAGAACTAACCAGAAGCTTGCCGATTCTGAACATTACAGCTCAAAGTGCTAGTAAGAAGAGTAGTCTTCTTTGATTTCACTAAAGCTTACTTGATTCTGATTGGGCTGGCAGGCAAGGTAAGGTTCCAGCCGAAATGATCATTGCCTTAGCTTTTAATTATGACAGCTTCCCCTTTAAGGATCTGCTGCCAACAGCATGAGTAAAAACAGAAGTCTAGATGCACCTGCAGCTGAAGTCACACTACAAGGTTCCTGCTGGCTCAATGGCAGCTTGGATGAAAAGGAGCTGGGGTCAACTTGTACTATTTGGCTTGCTGGCAAGTTGTATTGGCCCCTTATCTCCCAGGAAGTGGAAAGATTAAGTCCCGGAGCTTGCAGAAGGGGATTGTGTAAAGGACTGGGGGTGGAAGTAGCTCTGGGCAAATCCTGCTGCTGCTCCTGGCAGGCAATGCTGGCGTGGGCTGGAGCCTGGATATTGTGAATGGAACTTGGACTACAGTTCTGGACTCCTAGAGGATGGAGGGGCGGGGCAGAAGGGAGGAGCATAGTAGGGAATCAGGGAGAGGGTGAGCCTATTATTTCTCTTGGAAACGAAGCATGGCTACATAGACTTCTATTTGTGGCCTTGCCACTGGTTTGCTCTTTGCCTATGGCCCCTTCCATTTTTCCCCTATTGATTACACAGGATTATATTTTAAAATCTTTGAGCACATTAAGATGCCCAATAGGAAAGGTAAAATTAACTATAAAACTTTAATAATATGATGAGTTACTGCAACAAAAATAACACGATGGAAAATGTATGGCAATAGATATTCTTCCTAAGAAAAAAGAAAGAACTAGAGTTCATTGTCTGAAGTTACAAAAGAGAGGAACAAGGCAGGGTTGTTGGTGGGTAAGTAAACATTGCCCTCTGTATACCTAAGCAGTGTGTCAACTCTTCAGCAAATAAGAGCCAGCTGCTGGGGGCCCAAGAGGAACATGCTCAGCCAAACAAAGAAACCAGTAAAGTCACAAGGATCTGTGAAAGTCCTCTTTCTCCCCTCAGTTCTTTCTAATCTCCTCAGGCTATTTCCCATCTCCTCATCCCCCTTACTCAGCACACACACCTTGACACTTGTCCCTTCTGGATAATGACCTCTTCTTTGGAGGTATGGTTTCTAAAAAAAGCCCTTCATTCTTCTCAGGTCATCCATCTCCACTGGAATATTGACTAAAAGGAGCTAGGTGGGATGAGGAAACCCTCAATATACAATGCACTCATATAATCTTCACGATTACATCTCCAGGATAACTTAAGAGTATCAGCCATGATTAAATCCAACATCATTATTTTTTCCTACATCTGATCAAGAGCCAGGGTTTCTTCCCTTTTCAATAAGTCAAGAAACATTTATAGAGTGCTTACTATGAGCCAGAAGGTGCTGGGAATACAAACACAAACAAAAAGAAACAGTCCCCGTTCTTCTCCTGGAAGAAGATAATACATAAAAGTGAGAGCATGGTGAAGTTTTGGTAGACATCTAGGAAGCTGGTAAATGTTTATTTCACAATGAAGATTTTTTGATGCATAGTTATAAAGTTTGGATAAATGCATCACTTTGGAATGAGTAGTTTAAATTCAACAGCATTGGCTGGAAAATAAGATAAGTAATGTATTTTGTAGATCATGGGCTAATACCATTTAGGATCATAAATTTAAAGGCGTAAAGGACCTTAGGGATACCCTAGTTCAACCTTCTTCTTTTATAGGTGAAAAAAGTGAGGTGCACAGGAATTAAGTGACTTTCTTAAGGTTCTATAGATCACAGAGTTTGATTTATCCCATGTCAGCAGTCCCAAAGTCAACAATATCTCTGCTTTAAAATAGTTCTCATTGTTTTCTTATGGATTTGAACAGGACTGATGGCCATTGTGCAGACTAAACCAGTTTGGGAGGTAATGGGCTTCCCTTCACTAGAGACCATGAGGTCATACATTTATAGGTAGGAAAGACCTGAGAGGTCATCAAGTCCAGGTCTCTCAATTTACAGATCTAGAAACTGAGGCCCAGAGAGGTTAAATGTCTTATCTAGGGTCATAGAACTTATGAGGCAGCATTTGAATTTGTCTCCCTGACTCCAGTGTCAGTGGCCTATCTATTATAACATGCTGCCTCTTCAGCAAAACACAGAGAGCCAATTCTTGGGTAGCAGTATGGAGGGGACTCCTCTAAAGCTTGGATTTGGTGACCTCTGGAGGTCCCTTCTAAATCTAAGATTATGTGACATCTGGAAAGGGCTCAGCTCAAATGATCTCAGGACTGGTTTGTTACTATATGTGGGCTAATAAATTTTCTCTAGAAGACTCCTAGTGCACATAGGGGAGAGTAGATGAGCCAGGAGCATGTACCAATATTTATTGTTTCTTTGATCATCTAACAGAGTGCTGAACCCTTGAAGAAGTGGGAACAGAAAGGGTACATTTTGGTGTGTGGTTGTGGGGGGAGCTTGTAGGGGGATTGAGCAGATGTAAGCTCCTTGAAGGCAGGGACTGTATTGATTTGTTTACATTTGTATTCCAAATGACTAGCAGAGTACCAGGTACATAGCAGGCACTTAATACGTGTTTATTGAATGACTACCTGTCTAGAACTCTGCAATGTTAAAGCAAGAGGAGACTTAGTCCAGCCTTTTTGTTTTACAGATGAGGAAACTAGAGGGCCAAGAAAAGCAAATTGAATTGTTTAGAGTTTCAGAACAGAACTAGAATTCTCTGGGAAGGCACTGGTGGAACTGATTGATCGATCAATCAACACATTCAGTGTAAGACCTATACTGAAAGAGGTACAAAGGAATATAGTACAGGATTCTCATCCTTTAGGACAGTGATCTTCCAGCTTTTTTGATCCCAAATCCTCATCATTAAAAAAAAAATTTAAGCATGTGACCTTAACATAGACTATGCATATTTATTTCTAAATTACATAATGTACTAATTTAATAACATTATTATAATACATAAAAATTTAGGATAATAACTAGCATTATATAATAGCATTTAGTTACATAGTTCTTTAAGATTTGCACTGTCATTTACATATATTATCTCATTTTATCTTCACAACTATATGATAGATATTATTATTATTATTATTATTAACTATATAAGATAGATATTATTATTATCCCCATTTTGCAGATGGAGAAATTAAGACTGAGAGAAATTGTGACTTTCCAAATGTCTCAGCTAGTCAAGTCAACAAACACTTGTTATTAAGAGCTTAGTATGGGTGAGAGGCTTTGCTAAATGCTAAATGTGAATAGAAGCTGAAAGGCAATACTTGCTCTCAAGGAATTTATAGGTTAACGAGGGAAGACAACACAAGAAGAGAAGCTGAAATGCTGAGATGTGAGGAACAGTGGAACTGGTAGGGAAGGTGATTACTGGCATAGTTAGAGGAAGTCCAAAGAATCAGGACTATAGCCTAGAGAGGAATGAAGACATGACCTCCTCTTTAAAAATGGGAGGTTCGGGGAGGATGCAACCAATTATAGGCAGAGGCCACAGGAGTAGAAAGTACTTCTAGTGTGAGGAGTCCAGGGGCAAGTGAACTTCCAGGATAAAGATATTTCTGTTGTACAATTTAAACTCAGGTCTTTCAGGCTCCAAGTTAATTACTCCATCCACTATGCTACCTAGTTAATTTAGGATGAGCTAAAAATGAAATATTTTAAAATGATTTTATTTTATCCATTAATTTATTTAAAAAATCCTTTTTGTTCTTGTTAAAATATAGTATTTTTGTATGAACATGAATGAATACACTGCATTTTTTTTAAAAAGCTTATTTTAAACTTTGGGATACAATCATTTGAAGGTGGGGTTCTAAGTTCAGCTTATGGTTTTAATGTCTGCCATTGTTGAAAGAAAAATGCTTCACAAAGACATGTGGATCCAAAAGGGGAGAAACATGTCCTTGACTGTGCTTACCAAATTATGATACTTATTTTTCAGTCCTTTGCACCAATTAGGCAAAGGTTTTCCTTGAGATTCAGCTAGTAAAATTCTATCTTACCTGGTGCTTATAGGATCATAGATTTAGTGCTGGAAAGGACCTTGCAGGTCTTATAATCCAACCCTTCATTTTAGAGTTGAGGAAACTGAAGTGACTTGTCCAGTGTCAGACAGCTAATAAACATCAATGAATTTCAAGCAATTTTTCTTGCAACTTAATTGGAAGGGGTTACATGTTTATATTTTTAACAAATGGTCTAAAACTCTTCACTTGGAAGATTTGTAAGTTTAAGTAACTAACTAACTAAGTGTACTAACTAATTTACTTAATTAAACTAGTTTTTGTAAGAGTGCAGATAGGAGTTTTTGAAATTTTGTTAATAATAGTTTTTAAATGTTTTGATTACTGTGGTGTCTTTATACTTTCATAAGGTAATATTATCAAGGAATAATCTGTAGGTAGGGAGAGGTTAATAATAGGAAATTAATAATAGGAAAGGTAAATCTATAACCACAAAAACTTAGTGATTTTGAATTATTTTGGTAACATCTTTGTTTGGAACCTCTTAATGGGGTGGGTACCTTAAGAGTAAATTGGCCAGGTCTGCTCTTTTCTAACTGTTCATTTGTGCTCTCATTAGCAATATCACTTTCAATCAACGGTTTCTTTTTAGGAATCTTTTGAGTTACTTTTCCATTTTGTGAGATTTGGTTTAGTTAAAGCTACATCATAGAATCCAAAAGTCTATTTTACTGGGCACAAGTGAATTGTAATAGATTAGAAAAGCCTGAAAGTGCACAATAAAATGAGGGCACCGTTGTCAAACTCTCTGCCATATAGAAGCCTCACTTTTTCTTAAAAGTACATCATGCTGTACATGACAAATGGTCGTTAACATTAAAAAAGGAGCCAAAGTGAGTATATGTATATATATATATATATATATAGACACACACACACATACACACATATGTGCGTATGCATTATATTAGTAGACATTCTAGTGTTTTCTTCATGAACAACAGTGCAGGCTACTTTGGAGGCTACTGGTCTGGGAGGTTACATGATAGTCTGATTCAGGATAATAACACTAGCTTGCATTTATATAGTCCTTTAAAGTTTGCAAAATACTTTACAAATATTCTAATTTGATCCTTACAATCCCGGAAAGCAAGTGCTATTATTGTCCCTATTTTTAAAATGAATAAAAAACTGAGGCAAAGTGAGATCAGATGACTTTTCCAAGGTTATACAGCTAGGAAGTTTCTGATTTTGGATTTAAATTCTGGATTTCCTGACTCCAGTTCAGCACTTTCTCCTAGGTGCCTAGGATGGGATATCTACATTAATGACAGTATAGACAATATATGATAACTGCCAAATGATTGATACAGGCAATCAATTTCAAAGGAGTCGAAGGAAGAGATGTGTATTTCTGTCTGCGTTGATCTGGAAAAGCTTCTTGGTGGGGGTGGCGGCAGAGGAGAGCGGGTGGCGAAGAAGAAGGCAACAGAACAACGTGGAAGAGGTGGAAGAGGTGGGCCTGCCTGTAGGCTCAGCCTTGGCTCTTACACAGGCTTTCAACAGGCTAAAAGGAGGCTGGTGGAAGAATTTCCATTGTAGGGATTCCTGGGCCTCCAAGAGACTGCAAAAAGAGGAGGTGGGGAATTCTGGAGACCAGTTTCACGACTTCATAGTATTCATCAGTTCTGTATGCCCTGAACATGTATTTATACACACTTTTTCTAAGCTCAATCCTTTCCACTCCTCTTGGCCTAACCCCCAGAGGCCCAGCAGAAGAGAGAGGGGAGAGCCCCCTTATTTGGTATTGGAAAGAAAGGGGAAGGAAAGGTTATCCTCAAATGCCTGCGGCATTTAGTCATCACAGCAGTACAATTGTTTGCTCAGAACACTAAATTAGTGATTCATTTCCAAACCAGTAGGTGGCGATGCTTATTAACATCTCTGGAAAAGGGCACCTGTTCATATAGCAAGAATGGGTAAACAAAGGATTCCAGTTTTTAGGAGGATTTTGTGGGGCTAAGCAAAGAGCAGGGACAAAAAACAACCCAGCTGATTATTTTAATAATAAAAAAACTTTCAAAATTATTTTTAGGAAAATTTCTCCAGTGATGTCTTAAATGTAGAATTAAATATGAATGTCAAAAACTGTGAATTAAGATTAAAGTGTGTTTCAAGTTAATTCTGACTTACAGACTTACTTCTAATTTACAGAATATGAGGGTCGGCAACTACTGTAAATGTGAAAAATCGTTTTTGAAGGATAGGAGAGTCACTAAGGTGACCTGAAGTAAACCTTGTGATTTGGAATAAAACTTGTATCTTTGCATATCTATCAAGTATAGATTTGTGAAGTCATCGATGTAAATATTCCTTCCACTGGTGCAGACAGCACCCTATCCCTTTCTTCATTGCATGTGATATTTATCAATGCTGTCCCACAACATCTTCTCAATGTACCGGAGGGCTTCCTTTAGGTCTTTATTAAACCTGTGGGTATCAGTGCAGGGCTCAGGACAACCGTCTGTTATCGACACAATATGAACAGCCTACCGTGTTGGTCAGGGGCCCCAAAGGATTAATGTAGGAAAGTGATGGGAAGTTCTCAGACAAATGGGAGCCAGAAGCCCTAGAAATAGTATTAGAGTCTCCTGGGTTAACCTGGAGATAACATAACACTGTGCTAGATTAGGACTCAGAAAACTAGGGTTCACATTGAGACTTGCTAATTACTACCCCATGTCCTTAAGATATTCATTCTTTCTGGGTCTCAGTTTCCTCATATGTAAAATGAAGGATGTTGACTTGATGGCTTCAATGACCCCTTTCAGCTTAATATTTAAGATCCAATCACTATCAGAAGACTGCGGGTGAACAGTATACTACATTGGCAAGTCCCAAATCTGGGACTAGAGGTAGCATCCCTCAAGGATAATATTCAAGGGGAGAAAGTAAAGCACACTTGCTTTATAAATGCATGTGCGTGTTGAAAAAGAGGTCTACTCTCTGTGACATATAAACATTTATTTTAAGACTTGCCATTGTGCTTGTATCTAAGTAACTACGATGTGGCAGTGCTACTATTGTTATTTCTTTAGATTGAATTGGGTTGATGCCCAAAGAGGTAAAGCAGTGTTCATTTTTTCACTGAGGGTGAGGACGTAATTGTCACGTCTAGCTTGGTGCCTATAAGTATTTTGCCCAGTTCTTCCCAAGAAATATTTTGGAGATATGGCCAAAGAGGTTCTACTCTCCAGCATTTTATGAACATACCTGTTACTCTCTAGAATGTTCCAAAAGAATGTCTTCCCAGGCAGAATGCTATGGTAAACTTTTATTTTCTATTTTCAGTGTGTTTAAGGCAGTCTTTTTGTTCGACTGTGCAACCCACACACCGATACAACATCCTCTTCCACCCCCTCTCATTGTTCCATCTGTTCTCTGAGAGTGTACCAATAATTTTCACACACGAGACATGTTTCAAGTTTCTTCATCTGGAAAGAAACTCATTTTCCAAGCAGCACAATTATTGCCAACTTTTAAGAAAGATGTTAGAGATTCATGCTTACCTTAGGCTTACTGTTGCTAATTTCACTTCCCCTTCCCCCTCCCCCAAACAAAATGATTGTATGGAAAAAAATAAACCCAAGAAGAGAAAAAAATTTTATTTCTAAAAGAAAAAAATTTACAAGGACAAAGTAAAATAAAAATTTATTTTTCTCCTAAAAGTTTTTAGGGATTTGTTTATCTTGTGGAGGATTCATTTATCTTGTTATCTAATGCATTTCATGTGGAACATATATGAGAATGTCTTCTAGATCGTTATTTTGCAGTCATTGTTGTATTAGCTACAATCAACTCCACAATGTGAACAACTTAATAAACATACAGGGCTTATGACTCGCTTGGTACTTTGTGGTTATCTCGTGCCGTGTTTGCTCTTAGATTTGCTCAGTACAACACAAAAATGAAGGACTTCCTGACACTAGTCCTTCAAATATTATTTTAAAATGCATTACATTAACCAGAGAAAAAAGTGTTTTAATAAGAAGCCAAGGCTGTCAATACGAGGCTAGGATTACCATGTGGTTGTTATTTGCTCTTACATTCCAGAATTCTAGGTCCCCATGCCTCATGCCAGAGAGACTCCATGAAGGTATGGAATGTGGCAGCAGGGCTGGCTGCCTTTTCTACTGTTGCCCTGTTTAACTTGAGAAAAAAAATTAGAGCTTGGAATTCTACCCTCTTCCCTTCCCAAGCTGACTGAAGGCTGACCACAAGAAGATGGATTCTTTAAGAGCTACTGAAAATACACTTTCACCTGAGATTGAAATTGCATTATTGACAATCCTAGGTGCAGAGCTGTATCTAGGAATTGTTGTAGGAGGCAAGTGCCACACATCACATCTAGGGTAAGAGCCTAAAGCATGCCCTCAGTTGAGACAGAAGAGTAAGGATAAAGAGAGGAGGAAAGAGGGAAATAACTCATCCCCTCCAGCCTTTTGGTAGATCCCTCTTTTAACTAATTGTTCTTGCTGCCTAGGTGCTATGTAACTTCTAATGATGATGAAGTGTAAGTGCTGTTAGTGTCCTCTAAATTTTGTGCCCTGTGGCAAAGCTCCAGTTGTCCCACCATGGTTATATCTCTGTTTATTTAACTACCCCAACCCCAATGGTTAATAAGAATTAATTACCAAGTGGGGGGTCAGGGAGCGGGGAAGTTGTGGGGAGGAGGCACTGGGATTCCTTGTCAGTTTCTAGATAAATGGGGTAGTACTCTCTTAGGGAATAAATGGCCAAATATTGTTAGGAATTTGCAAGAGTTGTAGTTGCAGGGGAGGTATCTATTTACCCCAGCTACAGAATAGGGAAAGTGATACTCTCCACATTACCCAGGACAGAAGTTGAGTTATAAGGAAAAAATGAGCCATATTACACTAGAGATGGACAATGGGATGGTATATTGTCAGAATAAATTCAAGTAGGTCATTGTTATTGAACTGTAGAGTTCTGTTCATGGAGAGGACTAAGGTATAGGAAGATAATGCTAAGCTCTACTCTTTTTTTTCTTTCCAATAAAGAAAATAAAGTAAACTGCTGCCCAAAGATTATGTCTACATTCCTAAACCATGTCTATGGTATACCTTGAGCTAAGGAATGACACGGTCAGATCTGCGTGTTAGGAACATAATTGTAGCAGCTGTGCAGAGGATAGATTAGGGAGGGGAAAGACTGGATGTAGGAAAACTCGTTAAAAGGGTTTCTCATTTTGTGTGATTTTTATCCATGCAGAGGTAGGTGACTCAGCGGATAGAGAGCTGGACCTAGAATCAGAAAGACCTGAGTTCAAATACAGCCTCAGGTATATCTATTTATATTTATATGTTTATATATATTTATATATGTATATTAGTTGTACGGCCCTGGGCAATTCACTTAACCTCTCTCTGCCTAAATTTCAACTGCAAAACGGGTGTAATAGCAGCGTCTACCTCCCAGGGCTGGTTTGGGTATCAAATGAGATAACGTTTGCAAAGTACTTAGCACTGTGCTTGTCACATAGGTGTTTAATCAATGTTCGTTCTCTTTTTTCTCCCTCCCTTCCCACCTGAATTCAAGTTGTGACTCTACTTTTTCAAAATACCAGCTAGATAGATACCCTTTCCCTCCATCTTTATTACCCGTCTCCCTCCATCACTACCCATATGCCCATCCCTACAAACAGCACAAGAAAGTATAGGGCCTAGGGCAGGGGTGGAGAATCTGTGGCCCCAAGGCCACATGTGGCCCTCTAGATCCTCAAATGCTGCGCTTGGACTATATCCAAACTTCACAGAACAAATCCCCTTAATAAAAGGATTTGTTCTGTAAAACTTGGACTTAATCAAAAAACCACACCCAAGGACCTAGAAGACCATATGTGGCCTTGGGCTGCAAGTTCCCCATCCCTGACCTAGGGTGAGCATTCTGGTTTTCCATACCCTAAATATAGGTCAGATTGTAGCTCAAGGAATCTCCAGAAACTATAGAGAATGAGCATTATTGAATAAAGTTACCAAAGCGAATGACAACTGTGATTCAAGCAATCAGCTGAGTGATAGCTTATGTCACTTTGAATAAAATAGTTGATCTAGTCTTCACTTTATCTAAGTGAATTTTAAGTGTTTTTCTTTTTAATTTAATGATGTGCTTGCCACAGTACCCCTTAAAGTCCCTGAGTCAGGAGATGTGGCTATAGTTTTAGTAAGCAAGTCCAACAAAGTTGTTGGATAAGCGTTGCTAAGAGCCAAGTTTGAGCCGCATCCTTAGGTTTACCTGTAATCAGGGGTTTCTGCCTACAATTCAGTCATTTTGGGCTCGCCCTAGGCTAAGTTGTGAAGTCATTAAAACCAATCTTTGGTTTTTCCATTCTGAACCTGTTCTTTAGTCTTATGACTCTCCTTCCATTTGTCTATCAAAAACCTCTCTGTCTATGGGACCATTTTTGGTTAACAGACTAAAATTTTTTTAATAAGACCTATGATTTCATCGGTTAAAGGGAACTCCCATATGTGGAAACTCCCTCTACAAATGGAGGCCAGCACCTTCTCTGCAACTTCATAGTCTTAGGGAGCTGCCTGGAATGCTGACGCTAAGTGACTTACCCAGGATCACCTAGCTAAGATGTCGGGTGAGATGTGCACCCAAGTTTTCCTGATGACTAGGCCAGCTTTTATCTACTATACCATAAGACTTCTCATCAAGTGTACAAGGTTATAATAATAATAAGCTTGTCATGAAAGGTACTATTTACAATTTTAGAATTATATTTTCTCTGAGTGGTTTGATTCTCTTATCCTTAAGTGCATAGATTGTTCCTCCCCACACCCTATGTATTCTATCTTCTCAGCCTTGTAGTTTGTGTTAGATTACCTCAGTCCATAACATAGCATTCCATTTTCTTCTCTTCCCCATCCTCTCATAGTCCATTCTCAGTTTCATTTCTGAAGTACATTTTTGACACCCTTTTTGATTCCATTCCATGGTGGGTTTCCAGGATTGCTGAGAAGGGTGTCAGCCACCATCTGTTAAATGGCTTTTCATCTTGAGAATGCAAGAAGCTAACTTGACATGAAAGCTAGTGGTGAATCAGGAGAAGAGAAGTATGTTCAAATAATTCCAACGATTTGATTATTGACGTCTAGAATAGTCATAGTTTCATCCACTCAACAAATGTTTACTGAACACTACTATACAGTAGGCAACAAAATTCCCAGGGCAAGTTTAGTGGCATTCCTTAGTTGGACCCATTGTGTTCAGATCTCTTTATATGGGAATCATACACTATGTCAGCGGTTCTTAACCTGTGGGTTATGTTCAATTTGTAACAATGAAAATACATCCTGCATATCAGATATTTACATTATGATTCATAACAGTAGCAAAATTACAGTTATGAAGTAGCAACAAAAATAATTTTATGGTTGGGGGTCACCACAACATGAGGAACTGTATTAAAGGGTCGCAGCATTAGGAAGGTTGAGAACCACTGCACTATGTAGATGTTTGATGATACCTCAATACCAATACATGATTACTGATAGACGTAGAGCTTCAGAATGATCTGCCATTGTTCTCATATAGCAAACCTTTGTCCTAAGTTCTCTCATCTTAAAAATGAAAAATTTCATGATAGAATTGTGTACTTGTTTCTTTTTTAGCTTAAATTTATTTTATTTTTAACTTATAGAATAAAAGAAGTATTTCCATAACACAGCATAATATAAAAAATGCACACAAAACTGAAAATCTACTATGTATAATATGCTATTCCTTTTAAATACGCAACAAAGTTATCATGTACTTTTTTCTTTTTTTCTTTTTTTCCTTCCCTCCCCACTCCAGATGACCTCCATTAGACACAAAAAGGTGTCTAATATAATTATTCTATATATACTTTTATTTATAAGTTATTTCTCAGGATGCAGAAAGTGCCTTTCTTTTTATGTCCTTCATAATTAATTTGGGTATTTTTAATAGTCAAAATAACTTATTTTCTCAGTCATCATTAAAATGATATTGCTGTTACAAAATTACCACCGTACATATTATCACTAGTCAATAGAGCATCTGCAATAGTGAGCGTATGCACCCTTCCTGAGCAATGGTGGAGAGGCTAAAGTCTCACCAAATGAACAGGAATGGGATAGAGCCAGTAAAAGTTTTCCTAAAGCTTTTTGAACTGGACATCACCTCTTTCATGACTTAGAAGACTCAGACATTAGGCTATCCAGGCTAATGAGTTCTTACTAACTTAAGATAGACATGCTATTTAGTGTCTCCTCATAGCAATCCCACACCCACCTTTTGCTTTTCAAAGATTCCTGTCTCCAGTAAAATTTATGGTCAGCACCTCCTCTACCCTCTATTAGACTATTGAACCTATCCACAGAGTCATTAAACAGGTCTGCACTTGCCTAGTCTAATGGTGCTCATTGAGCAATAGGTAGCTTTGGCCTGTGGAAATCGTGAAATGACTCCATTTGCTACCTCTCAGCACTATGTACTTATATGATGGCTTTCTTACAGAATCCTGAAAAGCAAAGGAGTCCAAACTGCCCTAAATATCATTACAAGCCTGGAAAAGAAAGTCACTTTCCAAAATTCTAGCCAACAATGTGATCTTTTACTCTAACCTAGTTTCAACTGTCATCATGTAATATTTATGTATCAGTTATTACATGAGGGGATAAAATGATGTCTGATGCTTTGTCTTTTTTGTCTTTTTATTCCCAGAACCTAGCACAGTGCCTGGGATATTTGTTCAATCATTTTCAATCGTGACTGACTCTTCATGACCTCATTTGGGAGTTTCTTGGCAAAGATACTGGAGTGCTTGCCATTTCCTTCTCTAGCTCATTTTACACATGAGGAAACTGAGGCAAATAGGATTAAGTGACTTGCCCAGGATCACACAGATAGTTGGTGTCTGAGGATGGATTTGAACTCAGGAAATGGAGTCTTCCTGACTCCAAATGTGGTGCTCTATCCACTGTGTCACCTAGCTTTCCCATAGTGATGAGTAATGATACTTATTGATTGATAAGATAAGATAACCAATATGACAAATGTCCTCAATCTTGGGTCCTTTCATTCAGATTTAAATCATGTATGTCCTGTCCACAAAAGAATAAAATCCTCTCTATCCAGTTAACCTTAGCAGAAAAATATTTACCCTAAAATCTACGGAATTGGTTTCAGAGCCAAAACCTAGTTCGAATCTTATCTCTGGCAAATACTGACTATATGACCTTAGGCAAGTCACTTAACATCTCAGTGCTCAAGGCAATTCATTAATACTATAATTTGCAAAGAACAGTTAACGTGCTTTGATAGAGTTTCTCTATCTGAGAGTTCTGTGTCAATCATCCAATCAAATCCAGTCCCTAGCCCTGTCTCCCTTATACCTAACTAACTTCTTAGTGTCATTTTCTTTCCTTAATCTTCCTTTCCACCATCTTTCCCCATTTAGATGTGCTTTCCTTTTGGCTCTTCCTCATTTTCCCCAACTCCCTGCAGTCATCATTTAAACAATATTTGATCTTTCCTCTGTATTGACATGCTATTCCCTGGGTTCAGGTGACATTGGATTCTCAATATTATACCAGAAGGAAAACTCTGATAGGTCCTACCAAGCTAGAAAGGCTTTAATTAATAAATTGTCACAAATGTATGCCTGTCATCTGAGGTCTAGTTTAGGGAAATCTGGAGATGTCTACTATCAGAAGATTGCCCACCAGACAACGGAATTGGTGGTGGTGGTGGTGGTGGTTTGGTGAGGCAGCAACTTACGAAGACTACTAAGGTATGGAGCTATGGCAGTAAAGGAAGTACTTAGGATTACTAGGGACAGTGGGTAGTGGTGGGAAAAACACTAGATTTCAAGTCTGAACATAATGCTTCAAATCCTTTCTCTGCTAGTTTCTGGGACTGTGGCAAAATCCCTTCAATTCATTGAACTCTTTCCTCTCAGCTTTAGCACCTGCCAGACATACAGTAAGCACTTGAAAAATGTTCTCTCTCTCTCTCTCTCTCTCTTTCTCTCTCTCTCTCTCTCTCTCTCTTTTCTCTCTCTCTCTCTTTCTCTTTCTCTGTCTCTCTGTCTCTCTCTCTTCTCTCTCTCTCCTCTCTCTCTCTTTCTCTCTCTCTTTCTCTGTCTCTCTCTTTCTCTGTCTCTCTCTCTCTGTCTCTCTCTGTCTCTCTGTCTCTGTCTCTGTCTCTGTCTCTCTCTCTCTCTCTGGCTCTGTCTCTGTCTCTCTGTCTCTCTGTCTCTCTGTCTCTCTCTCTCTCAAATGAACAAAATGATTTTCTAGGTTCAGCTTAAAAACCTATGAAACCATGGAACTTTTGACATTTCAAATGCAAACCTCTCATGGTCTAGGAGTAGGTCTTTAATACTTAATCTTGGTTCCTTTGAATACATTTTCTGTGTGTATGTGTGTGAAGCAATTGGGGTTAAGTGACTTGCCTAGTGTCACACAGCTAATAAATGTCAAGTGTCTGAAACTGGATTTGAACTCAGGTCCTCTTGACTCCAGGGTCAGTGCTCCCTTTGAATACATTTTTTAAAAAGACTTCATTTTTTCTTAATTATGTTTCCTTGATGCAGTATCAACCTAGGGTCTATAATCTAATGAAATCATATGTATAGGGAAGTATTTTGAAATTGTAAAACACTCTCCTATGAATACAAGGTACCATTACAAAAGAATTATAGAATTTTAGAGCTGAAAGTGACCCTATAGAGGATCTAGTTCCCATTCTGTCATTTTGCAGATGAAAAAAACTGAAGCACCGAGAGAAGCAATTTGCCTGAGGCCACAGTATTAGAACCAAAGTCTCCTGCCTCATAAGCCAGTGTACTCTCAACTATACTATGATGAACTTCTTATCTTCTTTCTCCCCCTCTTTCTCTCTCTTCCTCCTTCTTTAAACAACAACAACAATGCCTTATCTTTTAATTCTAAGAACTGCTTTGGGACACGACAATTCTATCTTCAATATTCTCTATCTTTGTTATAGTTCATAAATTGAAAGAACCCAACAAGGTATAGTTTAAAAAGGACTAAATACAAACCAGAAGAGTTAGGTTCAATGAAATTTTAGCTCTGTCACTGTGTGACCTTGCACAAGTCACTCATCTCTCTGGCCCTCAGTTTCCTCATCTGTCAAAGGAAAGGATTGACTTAGATGCCCTCTTGAGTTCCTTCTATTCCTAAATCCATGATTCTAAGTAATAATTAAGGGGGAAGATGCTTTTCTTACTCAATCATTCACTTTATAAGAACTGACACATACTGGTCAGTGAGGTTAAGCAACTTGGTATATTCAGCAATGTTTCCTGTTGGGTTGGTTTTTTTTTCTTGTGCACAGTATAATCTTGGTTACCACATCAGTCAGAGTAACAAGGCTTTTCTGCACCAAGGACACACAATCAAAGGAAAAAGAGAATATTGACTGGACCAACTTTGGCATGTGACATCAATGCTGAAACTTTCCAATATAAATGCATTCTCTCTGCTTTTCCCCCTCAGTCAGTTCAACAGCGCACCAATTACAAGTCATTGTGGTAAAAACAAATAAGGCTTCATTAACATCGCCTTTCTGATGGTGGTAAACAAGTTTATTTACACTTGAGCACTGCTGAAGAATAAGTAATACAGAAAAGTTCGTGGTAGGTGGCCCTGCTTTTTTCATTAAGGCCAGCTTTTACAAAATCACTGGGAACTTGGTTAGACAAGTGGCTATTCAAGTAAGCCTGGGGTTAATGAAAGTATGGTGTTTGTGCTTGTTACACATGGGACAGCAACACTTGTAATCATGGATGGTCACATTTTTATTTAATGATACATGTCTTTGCTCTTGCTAGTATTCTCTCTTAACCCCTTGTGACTTTGTTCTCCTTGCAATGGCTATATGTGATGGCTAATTTGGATTTATGCAAGGAGAGAACATCTCCCTCACACCTATTGTTCATAATCAACTGAAAGAAATATGTTTGATTATAGGATGGTTCTCACTACTGGCAAGACAGGCTAGGGCCATAGATTTAGAATTGGAAGGGACCTTGGGAAACTTCTAGTCCAACTCCTCCATTTTAAAGGTAAGGAAATTGATACAGAAAGGTTAAATCTCTTGACTAAGGTCACACACGTACAGCTGAGCTTGAATTTGACCTTTGTACTTCTGGTCACAAATCAAGTGCTCTTTTTTGCTTTATGTGAGAGTGTTTCAAATGATCATCTGGTTTTGGAGCATGAGATAGTGGTTACGTTACATGGGAAAGTAGCAAATAAAAATCAATTGGTCAATAAACATTGATTATGTGACTATGTTCTAGTACTTATGCCCTGGGCATACAAAAAGAGGCAAAGTAGAATTCCCTGCCTTCAAGGAGTTTACAATCTCACATGTAAACTCTGAACTTGTTTCCCTCTTTGATATTAAGAAACATTGGTCCTAGAGCAGGGGTTCTCAACCTGTGGGTTATGTTCAATTTGTAACAACGAAAATACATCCTGCACATCAGATATTTACATTACAATTCATAACAGCAACAAAATTTGTTTCTATCTCTGTGTCTCTGTCTCTCTTTCTCCTTCCCCCACCCCTAGCATTCTCAAAAGCGTACTAGGGGTCATCCAGAACCTTAGCCCTTCACTTTATGAAGTAATAATCCAATTGGATTAGTTTTTTTTTTGGAAGGGGGGGCTTTGTTCACCTGCCCAGTTGGTACAGGCAGTACTATTCCTGCCTGATTGGCACATCTGGCCAATTCATCTTCCCCAGATAAGTCTCAGAAATGGGTCTAAGACCCTTCCCATGAATCTACCATTGCAGCAAGAACACAATTCCAGTCATCTGAGGCAAGAGACCACACTGAACCAACATCAGGTTAGAAAGTCTGAAAGAGGTGACTGGAGGCTCTCCTGCCCTGAGGCTTCAGGGAGGTCTGCATAAGCAGTTTAGTAAAACCAACGGCACATCCTCCATAGCTGACAGCATATGCATTATTATGCACTCAAAATTGCTCACCTCTGTGGTGAAGATGGAAAGGGCCATGCATTTATTATTCAAAGACCAACTTCACAGTCTTGGTTGGGGCTTCCCAGGCCTCTCATGGCCACATTTGTTTCCTATCATGCTCCAGCATCTTGAGACAGGGAGCACTGAGTAAAATGCTTGGACCTGATTTTAAGCATTAGTTAATCAGTCAGCAAATATTTATTAAGAATTAACTAGTGCCAGACACTGAGCTAAGAACTACAGATACAAAGAAAGTCCCTGCCCTCAAGGAGCATACATTCTAATGTGAGAGATGATATATAAATGACTAAGTACATACAAGATATATACAGAGAAGGTGGAAAATAATCTGAAAGTAGAAGACATTAACGACTGGGGGAGACCAGGAAAAGTATAGTATGGAAAGTGGGCTTTGAACTGAGCCTTGCAGAAAGCCAAGGAAAATTAGAGATACAAGTGAGGGGTTAGAGTACTGCAGGCATTGGGGCAATACCATTCCAGGCATTGAGATGAGAGATAGTGTCCTGTTGGAACAAATACAAGTAGGTCATCTTTATTAAATTATAGAGTTCAGTTCATGGAGGGGACTAGGGTATATGAAAATAATGCAAAGCTGTACTCTTTTTTCTTTCTGTTATAATATAACAGTAGAACTACTACCCAAAGGTTATTTCTATTGGCCAGACCAATTCTATGGTAAAACCTGAGCGAAGGAATGACATGGTCAGATACATATTTTAGGAAAATAATTTTAGCAACTGTGTGTAGGATAGATCATAGAGGGGGTTTATAGAGAGATGTAAGAAAACTAATTAAAAAGTTTTTTCATCTTGTGTGATTTTTTTTATCCATGCAGTGTCTCAGTGGACAGATTGGCTGGAGTCAGGAAGATTTGAGTTCAAATCCAGTTTCAGATGCTTACTAGTTGTATGACCCTGGAAACTCCACCTCAGTTTGCCCAACTATAAAGTGGGAATAATGAAAGCACTTAATTCCCAGAGTTGTGAGGATCAAATGAGGTAATATTTGTACAGCATTTAGCAGAGTGAATGGCACCTAGCAAGTCCTTAATAAAATGTTTATTCCCCTCTCTCGCGTGCCCTCCTAATATGCTTCCATTGAGGATATGCCTAATGCATTATAGGCCTTCCTCTAGTTTTTTTTTTAATTTTATGGATATCCTGACAAAAAGGTAATAGACTCAGGGTACAGAATGAGACATGTTTTTTAGACATGGTCAATACAGGAATTTGTTACAAGGTTTTTTTTCTTTTTTCCCAGTAAGTGGTGGTTAGAGAGAAAGAATATAAATTTCTATTAATTGAAAAAAATTAGTTTAAAAATACATTAGGAAAGACAATCTAAGAAGCTGCGAGAATTCATGGAAAACAACAGCCAAAACTTGAAAAGTCCTGAGGAACCTAACCTAAGCCTTAGCAGAAATGGGACGTGCAGAGGAGAATAGAATGGCTTGCTTTGCCAAGGAGAAGATGCTGAGGAGAGGAAGATGGAGAAAGGGCGGGTCAAGGAAGCAAAATTACAGTGTTACGTATGGAAATCCAAATTTTTAGCCTGAGACAGAAACAAAAGAGAGTGTGAGGCAAGACTTAAAAATATCACCCACACCAGGGGGTCACTTCAGGTAGGAATTCCCAGTCTGGAGTTCTTCACTGGGTCCACCTTTCCTTCCAGCTGGAAGCGTTGAATCATCTTCGTTGGGCAGCAATGTCAGAGCTGCTGAATGTGGCATATGAAGCCTGGGTTGGTGTGGTTTGGGTACAGGTTGGCGGTTATTTTGAACTAGCTCTCTTTTATCCCTACTTGTGACTTCAGTTCTTTCTTATCCAATCGTCTATTTTCCAGGTGATAAGCTTTATGATACTTCTTCCACATAAGACATCACTGGCAATATGTTTCAAGTAACTTCTGTAGGAGAGTAATAATGGGAATTTCAGACACAACAAGATAAGGGAAACTTCTGAGTGGCAAATTATCTGTTGTCCCTCAAATTATACCATATCAGTAGCTTTCTCTTCCATTTATGGGTAAAGCTCCCCTGATGACAATGACGCTATTTCTCAGGCCTATTATTTCTACCAACATCCAAAAGAAGATGCTCACCACCTAATGGGATTTTTTTTCCATGAATCCACAAGAAAACCAGTCTATCTAAAAGAACTGTATTTATTTATATTTAATCTCTTTTTGTTTATTTTGTACTTAGTTACACAGAGTGTTCCAAAAGTCTTAGTGCAGTTTGATGTTACTAAAGCTTTTGGGATACCCTGTATATATCCCTGTTGCTTCCCCTCTTAGCAGGTAAACTTCTTGTGAATAGATTGTTTTCCCTACTGTATTTGTATCCTGAGAGTCTGACCCATAGTACACACTTAATAAATGTTGATTCATTAAAGAATATCTTAAATACTCCCAGGTCATGGTATTAGGAGCCTAGGAAAGGAGAGTTTGAATGGGAGTGGGGGAAGGGAAGGGAAGGGAAGACAGGACAAAGAGTGCAAAGACAAGATAGAACAACAAGTAATCAGCATAATGTAGAAGTGAATCCCTGAATGTGGTGGGATGAATGAGGGATTGTACTACAGGTTTAATTAGAATCTTGAATCAAGCTGGAGAAAGCTGTTTGGAGAAGTAGAGTTTGGGGCCATGATTTAGAAGAGGGGGTGACTTCTATAGCTCTCCCAAAGACTTCACATTCATGGTTCTGGGAAAGAAGCAAGGGAGTATAAAGAAACCAAATAATTTCCCCCACTCCTTTCATCTTTCTTGGGTCAGGAATACTCCCACTTGTAGGGAGAGTTAGAGTTCTCCAGACTTAATGTCTGCTCGTGCAGGCAACTCAGAGGATAAAAAATTGTAGCAGTTGCCTGTGTGGAATAAAATGTTCATCACATACCCAGACGTGGCTGTTCCTGGATGCAATGCTCACTCAATCCCAGGCTGTTAACTCCAGGGGTCCTTTCCAAGCCCTTCTGTGGCTATATCAAAGGGACTGGGAGATTTTAAGGACTGGATCTGGATATATGAACAATACCCATGACCATAATCAAGTTTCAGCGTCATGTTGCCCCAGACAAATGCTGAATGCATTTGTCTGGATTTTTTTAAAGCCAGGTGGAAGCTTTGGTTTGACTTTTGTTGAATCCATATGTATGTTATTGTATGCAATAGATGTGTTTGTTTCTGAAAAGCTGTGCCCTGAAGTTTTATTGAAAGAATTGCACACTTGCTGCTGGAGTATTTCTGCTTACTATTTAAAGGGGCAGTATGGCATTTTGGAAGAAGAACCAAATTTGTAGTTAGGAAGGTCCTGAGTTGAAATCCTGTTTCTAACACTCAGTAACCATGTGAATATAGGTAAGTCACTTTGCCTCTCTTGTGTCTCAGTTTTCTCTTCTGTAAAATGGGGATAATGATACATATGGTACAAAGCCCTTGGGACTGTGGTTAAGGATCAAGTGGGAGATGATGTTTGCAAACCTTGCAACATCCGCATCAGCTATTGTTATTTGTAATGTGAGCAACCTCCTGTAAAGTGCCTGTTGTGGTTGGTTTAGATTTTTGGGTGCCCGTGGTAATATCCTTGGCACAGGCTGCAGTTTGTCACAGCCTGTTTACCAGACTTTTGCTGCTTCTTTATCTTCATCATCTTTTTTTTAATCTTCATTCTTATCTTTATATTCAATTTAGGGAAGTCATAAAGGCCATGGGTTGTTGCTGGCTTCTCCTTTTATTTTAAGGAACACTTTCATTACACTCTCTTTATCTCCTAATTGTGTTCAGCAAACTCCAATCTCTCCTCTCTATAGACCATTATCTAAATGGCTATTCCTAAAGCATCAGTCACTCCTGATCTCAAGAAATTTCAGTGACTCCCTATTTCCTTTAGGATAAAATGTAGATTCCTCAGTTTGGCATTTAAAGCATTTTATAATCTAGCTCCAACCCAGATCTTTTTCACACTTATTTCCCATTAATCTATTATGTTCCATCTGACCTGGCCTGCTTGGTTTTCTCCAAGTACCTTCCATCCCTCACCTCTGTTATTTGCCATGCACTGCTTCCATGATTGGGACATAACCCTGCCCCCATCTCTCCTTCTTGGAATCCTTCATTTTCTTCAAAGTTAAAATCACATTCTACCTCCTACATCAAATGTTTCCTGATTCCCCCTGATAATTAATACTACCTCCATGATAATTTATACTTTCCTTCATGAATAAGAAAATAATCCTTTGTTAGACTACGTGTCTTGATTTGGGGTTCATAAAATATGATAATCCTGCCTGACCCTTCCAAATATTATTATTTGCAATCAGGTCAAAAAGGCACTACTATTTAAAAGTCCTTCATTTTGTATCCTATAATTTGAGACCATCAGTAATAGACACTCTAAAAGACATTTCAAATGATTTTTACAATAAGAATTTTGTCAAAGTTTCATTTAAAGTGAAGAGATCCATCAAACTGCTAATGATGAAAGGCAGAAATTATCGGTGTTAGAAGGGTCATGGGAAGGTAAGCAACTAATATAATATTGATGCAACTATGACTTAGTACAGCCATTCTGGGGGAACAATTAGGTATACTCTAAGAAAAGTCACTAACCTCTTCATGCCCTTTAACTTAACTATTCCACTACTGGGAACATATCCTTAAGGAGTTACAAAGTATTCTACTTCTACCACATCTCTCTCATCCATCCCTTTCTTTCTGCTCATACCTACTTTAGTTCCTCATCATCTGGACAATTACAGTTGCCTCCTAATTAGCCTCCCTGCTGCAGGTCCTTCTTCTCCCTAGTCCATCCCCCAGGAAGCTGCCAAAGCAATATTTTAAATTTTTTTTAAAAAACATTTTGATTTAAAATTTTGAGTTCCAAATCCTATCTCCCCTCCTCCCTCGCTGAAATGATAAGCAGATATAGATTATACATGTATAATTTTGTAAAACATTTTCATAGTAGTCATTTTGTATAAGAAGACCTGAATTGAAGAAAAAAATGAAAGAAAGTGAATAATAGCACACTTCAGTCTGTATTCAATCAATACCAGTTCTTTCCCTGAAAGTAGATAGAATGTTTCATCATTATTCCTTTAGGATTGTCTTGGATCATTGTATTGGTGAAAATAACTAAGTCATTCACAGTTCTTTATCCAGCAATATTGCTGTTACTGTGTACAACATTCTGGTTCTGTTTACCTCACTATACATCAGTTCATGTAAGTCTTTCCATGTTTTTCTGAAATAATCCTGCTTGTCATTTTTTTGTCTTTTTTGGAGGGGCAAAGGCAGGGTAGTTTGGGTTAAATGACTTGCCTAAGGTCACACAGCTAGTAAGTGTGAAGTGTTTGAGACCATATGTGAACGCAGGTCTTCCTGACTCCAGGATCGATGCTCTATTCACTGAACCACCTAACTGCCCTTTGTCATTTCTTACAGCACAATAATATTCTACTACAATCATGTACCATGGCTTGTTTAGCCTTTCCCCAATTGATGGATATCTCTTTGATTTCCAGTTCTTAGTCACCACAAAAAGAGCTGCTATAAATATTTTTGTACAAGCAGGTCCTTTCCCTTTGGGGGAATGTCTTTAGGATATAGACCTAGCAGTGGTATTTCTGGATCAAAGAGTGTGCACAATTTTATAGCTCTTTGGGTATAATTCCAAATTGCTCTCCAGAATGGTTGGAGCAGTTCACAACTCCACTTAACAGTGTATTAGTGTCACAATTTTCCCACATTCCCTCCAACATCCAACATTTGCCTTTTTTGTCATATTAACAACTCAATAAGTGTGATGTCGTACCTCAGAGTTATTTTAATTTGCAGTTCTCTGATCCATATTCCAAAGTGATATTATCAAAACTGGGGTTCTTAACCTTTTTATATAATGCATTCTTTTGGCAATCTGGTGAAGCGAGGCCACTTCTCAGGATAATGTTTTTACGTGCACAAAATGGCACACAAGGTAACAAAAGAAACCAGTTATCAAAATAAAAACAAAGTCACAAACTAGTTAAGAATCTCTATCATAAAGCATAAGGCTATCCATATCATTCCCTAATCCAAGAAGGTCCAGAGTCTAAAATATTGCTCCTTGGATAAAATACGATCTCCTTTGTCAGTCTATTAAAAACCCTTTGCAACACTCTCCATGGCCCAGCAAAACTGCTCTACTTCCTTCTTCTCGGCCTTTGCCCAGTGAGTCGACCATGCCTAGTGCACTCCTCTCACCTCTTAGTCTCCTTCAGTACTCAGCTCAATTATCACCACTTACAGAAGGCCTTTCCTAATCTCCCCAGTGGCTAGTTAGTGCTTCTTTCTGACACCCAAATTACTTTGTATTCAATATCTATTTGTATGTACTTATATGTATTTGTGTTATTTTTCCCAATAGAATGAATTATCAAAAATGAAAGTAATATTTTGCAAAATTCACAGCATAATTGTGAAGCAAAGTTACCTAAAATTCTGTACTTTGTAACTGTTTAGGATAAACAGAAGATATTTTTGTACAGGAGTAATGAGCATAAATTTACATATTTGTGTGTCTGTTATGTCCTCTAAGTGAATGGATCTTAAGATCCTTGAGGTCAGTGATGATTGCATTTTTGTCTTCACATCCCCAGTGCCTAATACAGTACTGTCATGCAGTAGGTGTTTAATAAATGTTTGTTGATTGTTCATTTGAAGATGACTAAAGACAGAAAAGTCTCATTAGTACCGAAATGCTCAAAGCTGCAATTTTTGTCATTGATAATGGAAATGATGAAAGATATTTTTGTTCTCAATATTAATTATTTTTAACATTCATTTAAAACAAAATTTTGAGTTCCAAATTCTCTCCCTTCCTCCTGTGCTTCCCCAATCTACTGAGTAGGACTAGTACTTCTGATGTCAGGGCTTGCCATGCCCTTTTCAGGGCTTCTCATCCATCTTTGGTGTCCACCTGTTGTTCAGCTCTCACCTGTGGCTCCAAAAAGCTATAGCATGTACAGTAGTCACACCCTGCTAAAACTACCTAGGAAGATGGGGTAAAACAGGTTGAGGGTAACCAACAGGCTTCAGACTTGTTGGTAAGTTAGAGGTATGCCTACCTGCTTGTGAAGATTTCCCCTGGTGGAATGAACAAATGAGAAGAATTTATTCCAATGGCCATGACATCACCTGAAGCAGGTGCTGCGGAGAGCTTAAGAGCTTGGTCACACATCAGTGACACCATAGTTATCTACTGCTTCCCAGGTGATTGCCAGTCATCTTGCCTTTTGTCTTGCTACTGGACTTTGATGTCTCTGGAAGAGAGAGTAAAACTGATGACTTAGTGCAACTTTGCCTCACAAATCCAATTCACATGCAAGTCAAGACATCACCCCTGATCCTCTTTGAAAATGAAGGATGAACAACAACAAACAAAAATAGCAACAACGTGATATCAATTATATGTATGAAATCATGTAAAACATATTTCCATGTTAGCCATGTTGCAAAAAAACAAGAAAAATAAGGAAAGTGAAAAAGGTATGCTTCAATATGCACTCATTGTTTATCAGTTCTCTCTCTGGAGATGTATAGCATTTTCCATCATGAGTTCTTCAAAATTGTCTTGGATCATTGTGTTGATAAGAATAGTTGAGTCATGCACAGTTAATTATTGTATAGTATTGCTGTCACTGTGTCCAATGGTCTTTTGGTTCTGCTTACTTCACTTTGCATCAGTTCACGTAAGTCTTCCCAGGTTTTTCTGAAACTATCCTGTTTGTCATTTCTTATAGCACAGTGATATTCCACCACAATCATATACCACAACTTGTTCAATCATTCTACAATTGATGGGCATCCCCTCAATTTCTATTTCTTTGCCAACACAAAAAGAGCTACTATAAATATTTTTGTATATATAGAGCCTTTTCTTCTTTTTTGCTCTCTATTTCTTCCTGAAACTCACTTAACTTCTCGAAAAATTCAGATGCCAAAAACCTTGGTGCATATATGTTTAGTGATGATATTACTTCTTTGTCTATGGTACCTTTTAGCAAGATGTAGATTCCTTCCTTATTTCTTTTAAATAGATCTATTTTTTCTTTTGCTTTGTTTGAGATCAGGATTGCTGTCCCTACTTTTCTTTTTACTTAAGCTGAAGTGTAATAGATTGTGCCCCAGTCTTTTAATCTGTGTGTATCTCTGTGCTTCAAATGTGTCTCTTGTAAACAACATATTATAGGAATATGCTTTTTAATACACTCTGCTATCTGCTTCCATTTTATGGGAGAGTTCATCCCATTCACATTCATAGTTATGATTATTAACTATATTTCCTTCCATCCTATTTCTGCCACCCCTTTTATACTTTTCTCTCCCCTTTCACCCTGTACATGCTCAGGAGTGTTTTGCTTCTGACCATCACCTCCCTCAATCTGCTGTCCCTTCTATCAGTCCCCTTCACTTTTCTTTCCACTTCCCCTTTCTCTCCCCTTCCCCCTTCTACTTCCCTAGAAGATAAGATGAATTTCTATACCCAACTGAATGTTTATGTTGTTCCCTCTTTGAGCCAAATCCAATGAGAGTAAGGCTCAAACAACACTCACTCTCCTCCCTTCTTTCCCTCTACTGTAATAGGTCTTTTGTGCCCCTTCATGCAATGTAATTTACACTATTCTGACTCCCTCTTTTCTCCTCTCCCAGTACAATAATCCTTTTTTCACCCTTTAATTTTTTTATATCATTACATCAAAGTCAATTTACACCCACATCCTCTGTCTATGTATATCCCTTCTAATTGCCCTAAAACAAATACAATTCTCAAGGGTTATAAGAATCACCTTCCCATGTAGGGATGTAAACAGTTTAACCTAATTGAATAAGATATTTGTTTTTCTTTCCTGATTACCTTTTTATGCTTCTCTTGAACCTTGTATTTGAAGATAGAATTTTCTGTTCAGCTCTGGGCTTTTCATCAGGAAAGTTTGAAAGTCTTCTATTTTGTTGAATGCCCATATTTTCTCCTGAAAGATTATGCTCAATTTTGCTGGGTAATTGATTCTTGTTTGTAATCCAAACTCCTTTGCCTTCTGGAATATCATATTCAAAGTCTTCCAATCCATTAACATAGAAGCTCACAAGTCCTGTATAATCCTGACTGGGTTCCATGATATTTGAATTGTTTCTTTCTAGCAGCTTGTTGTATTTTTCCCTTGATCTCACAATTCTGGATTTTACCTACAATATTCCTTGGAGTTTTCATTTCAGGATCTCTTTCAGGAGATAATCGCTGGATTCTTTCAATGACTGTTTTACCCTCTGGTTCTAGGATGTCAGAGCAGTTTTCCTTAACTTCTTGAAGGATACTTTCCAGGTTATTTTTTTTTATATTGGCTCTTAGGTAGTCTAATAATACTTAAATTATCTCTCCTTGATCTATTTTCTAGGTCAGCTATTTTTCCAATGAGGTATTTAATATTTTCTTCTACTTTTTCAATTTTTAATTTTGTTTGACTGATTTTTGATGTCTCATAGACTCATTAGCTTCCACTTGCCCAATTCTAATTTTTATGGAATTATTTTCTTCAATTGGCTTTTGTATCTCTTTTCTCATCTGACCAATTCTACTTTTTAAGGAGTTGTTTTCTTTCATAGATTCCCCCCCCCCATTTAGTTAATTGTATTTTTTTAAAGAATTCTTTTCTTCAGTCAATTTTTGTTCTTCCTTTCAAAAGTTGTTGACTCTCACTTGCATATGTTTCATTTCTTTTCCCAATTTTTATTCTACCTCTCTTATTTGACTTTTAAAATCCTTTTTTAGTTCTTTCAAGAAGGCTTTTAGGGCTTGAGACCAATTCACATTTCTCTTTGAGGTTTCACATGTAGACATTTTGTCAATGTTGTCCTCCAAGTTTGTGTTTTGGTCTTCCCTGTCACCATTGTAGCTTTCTATGATCAAGGCTCTTTTTTGTTTCTTTCTCACTTTTGGGCCTATTTTGTGGCTTTTAAAGTTGAGTCCTACTCCTAGAGCACAGGGGACACTGTAAACTTCTTGTGTTGGGGACCAGGGGTCTTGTCAATGGCTTTATGTGCTGGGGACTCAGGTGTTGACAGCTTGCTTCCTGTTCTGTTGTGGCTCAGTCTAGTCATTCCTGTTGTTGCCCAGGTTCAAGGGCAGGCAATTTGCCTTCTGCTCTGGGGCTGGAGACCTCACAGATGGCCTGCTGAGCCACTGGCCTGCTGAGCCAGTACCAAGAGGCCTCAGTTTCTGATCTATGCTATGGATGGGGGCCTCCCACTGACTTGCAAGAACACCATTGTGCTGGGTTGTACTCCCCTTTTACCTAAATGAGACAGACTTTCTCTGAAGTCCTTCTAAATTATCTTAAACTGGAAAATCATTTTACTCTGTCTTTTTGTAGGTTCTGTTGCTCCAAAAACTGTTTAAAGTCTTGATTAAACAGTGTTGCTGGGGGAACTTAGGAGAGCTCAGGCAACTTTCTGGTTTCTCTCAGCCATCTTTGCTCCCTTTTCCTCTTTTTTTTTTCTCTTTGGGATAAAGACTTAGTGGTGGTATTGCTAGGTCAAAGGATATGTACACTTTTATAGTCCTTTAAGTGTAGTTCCAAATTATTCTCCAGAAGGGTTGGATCAATTCACAATTCCACCATCAGTGTCCCAACTTTTATACATTCCCTTCAAGATTTGTCATTTTCCTTTTCTGTCATGATAGTCAATATGAAAGGTATGAGTTGGTACCTTAGAGTTATTAATTTGTATTTCTCCAATCAGTAGTGATTTAGAGTATTTTTTCATATGACTATAGATAGCTGTGATTTCTTTTTCTGGAAATTGCCTTTTCATATCCTTTGACCTTTTATCATTTGGGGGATAACTAGTGTTTTAATAAATTTAACTCAGCTACCTATATATTTGAGAAATGAGGACTTTATTAGAAAAACTTAATATAAAAAAGTGTCCCTGGTTTCCTTCTTTACTTCTAATCTTGGTTGCATTGGTTTTGTTTGAGAAAACCATTTTAATTTAATATAAGCAAAGTTATCCATTTTCCTTCCTGAGATCCTCTCCATTTCTTGTTTGGTCATAAATTCTTCCCTTATCCATAGATCCAACAGGTAAAATTTTTCCCCCTTATTTGCTTATAATATCACCCTTTAGGTCTAAATCATGTACCTATTTTAACCCTTATCTTGGAATATGGTATAAGATGTTGGTCTATATCTAGTTTCTGACAAACTACTTCCCAAATTTTCCCAGAATTTTTTTCAAATAATGAGTTCTTGCCCAAAAAGCTTAAATATTTGAGTTGATCAAACTCTAGATGACTTCAGTTAAGCTATGGTAATTTACTACTGTGTATTGTGTACTTATTCCATTCCACTGATCCACTACTCTCTTTGTTAGTACCAGATTGTTTTCATCATTGCCACTTTGTAATATAGTTTGAAATGTGGTACTTTTAGGACACCTTCCTTCACATGATAGTTGCAAATGTTTTCATACTTTATTTAGCTATTGAGTTTTGCTGAATTATCCTTTATGTAAAAGAAGAATTCAGCGAGTTTGTGCACGGTTAATAAAAGGCATCAATAAAACTAAAAGAAGTGAAGACATCTACTTCTTCTAAAAAATTATGAATCACTAGGTTAGACTAATGAAGGAAGGCTCCTAATCCTGGGAAATCAGTCAATTATATTCAAAAAATATTTATTAAGCATCCAGTATATACAAGATACCATCAGATACTAAAGATACGAGCTAATATAGATAGAGACTGAACTGATGATTTCACTGGTATAAGAAACTTCCAGCTAAGGAAAGTTCCTCTTTCAAAGTAGGCCAACACCTTCTCCAACTCAGAACAGAGGTGTCAAACATATAGCCTATGTGGCCACAACACTTACAAATGTAACCTGAATGAAATTAAAGTATAATTAGGAAACATTTTACAAAAAATTGAATATAGATCATATTACAATATCTTGTACATAACAGGTGCCTAATAGGATCATACATTTAGAAATAGAACAAATTGCTAAGGCCATCAAGTCAAATCCTTTCTTTTACATATAAGGGAACTGAAGCAGAGAGGGCTTAAGTGATCTTGCCTACAAAGCTAGTAGGTATCTTAAGTGGGATTTGAATCCAGCTTTTCTTTTCTCCAAAGCCAATGTCTTGTCTTTTCACCATGTCACCTCTCATAAATGCTTGTTGAATTACATTGGATATCCTATGGGCAGTTTAAAATGTGGAGCTAAAGTTATGTGGAAAGATCTGAATGGATATATAGATAAAGGATCTGAATAGAGATTACAGCTGAAACCATGGGAGTAGACAAGCTTGCAAAGGGAGAAAATTCATAGAAATAAGAGAAGAGCATCAAGGACAGTCTTAGAGGTACAAGGACATGCTTAAGGCATGGGAAGAAGAACAAAACTGAGGAGGAATAGTCAAAAAATATAAAAGAACCAGGAGAGCACTCTGAAGACATCAAGGACAATGAAGATTGAAATCGAGTCATTGGGTCTGGCATTTAGGAAGCTGTGGGTGACCTTTTCTCAGTGAGGAAGCCCAATTAGTTTGGTTTCCTGAAAAGACTCAAGGTGGATGCCGGATTCCAGAGGAGTGAGGAGTATCTTATGCAGGCAAAAGTAAGCAGATCTTAGAATAATGTTCTCAGCAACTTTGTCAATATGGAGCCATAGTGGATAATGGAGCTAATATATTTTCTCTATGTGTTTGAGAAAAATAGAAAATGTTCTCCATGCTCTGCTTTTCTTTAAATATGTAGATATTACTTTTGTCTCTGGATGTCCTAGTCAATTCTATCTTTCCAGTGGACTAAACAATTCTTAGGCTTTTGTCTGTTTGTCATGGGTGTGTTGTAACTACAAGGCTTAATACCTTTGAGATCATAGACTTGAATCTAGGGCTGAAAGGACCACGGAGTCACCTACATCTATCTCATTTTGCAAGAGATCCAGAACAATTCAATAATGTTCTTAGGATCATAATGGCGGGTATGTGGCAGAGCCAGGATCCAAACTCAAATTCTTTCTTCCACTTTGCCACATGACAGAATGAAGTATATTTATTGACTGAGGAATGTACAGAAAAAGTAAAATGAAAAGCCGCTGAGCCTATCTGCATACATCAAGGGAAATGGAGAAAAAAAAATGCATTGCTTATCCAACCAAGAAGGATGCTTAGCATTAAGAAGCTTCACAAGCAAATAGGCCTTTTACCATCAAGGGAGGCTTTAAACATGGCTTTGCATGAATAGCAGTGAGAACTGAAGAAAGAAGGATTTCCTGGCCCCAGCTAACTAGACTTGACAATCTGGGCCAGCTCTAGGAGGGATTTAGGTGTGGGACAAATGAAGTTATATGTTCATTCCTATTTCTATTTTAGATGATGATGCTTTGTTAAAATGAACATTATGGGCAAAATTGAAGGACAGTATTTATAGTTACTCTTTTGGTAGTGGCAAAGAACAGGAAAATAAAACAGTACCCATCATTTGGGGAATGGTTGAACTAAGCATGATATATGAATATAATGGAATTGTACCATAAGAAAGAATAGTTTCAGAGAAATGTGAAAAGACTTGTGTAAACTTATATATAGTAACATGAGAAGAAATTATCAGTCTTCTGGGTAGGAATTATTCACCTTGCAAATAAAACAGACACTTTCCCTCTCTGCTCTTTCCCCATGATTCCTTTTGGCTACTTCCTAACTGTAACTAGCCAACTCTAAGGGCTATTTCCTCTCTCTCTCCTCAACTTATTTCCAAGTCATTTCCTACCTAGGAAGACAAGATCACCAGATTTGGTTTACCTGCCTATTCACACTATCTTTTGTTTTCTGTTACTTGCCAACTGGTCCATTCTATTAACACAGTTAATAGAGACCTTAGCCTAACTGGCACTAATGGTAATGAGGAAGAAAGACCTTGGCATCATTTTGGGGGGGAAAGTGATTACAAAGAACAGGGAGCAGAGGGAAACAGCATACACTTTGGATTTGGATTTTTTAAATGAATAATTCAGTGGCTATGCCAAGGTTGAAATATTTTCCTGTTTTCAGTAAGATGTGAGAAAAGGAAATGAATTTTAATGAAATGTTTTGGTTTACTTTATCTGAGACTCTTAGTGTAGTGGGATTCCCACGCCCTAAACAGATGTCAGCTGTTTTATACTCTCTCCTGCAAAAGACAGAACAACATGTGGCTATCACACCAGGACTTTTTACTTACACTCCAGCTCACTGATGTTGCTGAGCTGACCCAAGAACACGAGGCTGATATAAATAATAATCTGTGTGAATATTCCAGCCTCCCAGAAAACTGTGGGATTAAAACTACAAGTGATAATTATAATGTCTCACCACTGCCTTCCCCATCATCCCAATATGTCTCCATACTGGGAGAAAAACACCTGTTGGGGGTTCCTGTGGGCTCGTATATCCCTACCCTGAGGTGTACAGCTCACTCTTTGGCAGACAACCAATGGTTTCTTGAGTGACCACTCCCAGTAAGAACTAAAGCTGGATTCAGGGGAGGTACTTAGGTTCTTAAAACAATATCTTTTCTTTTAGTGGGAAGAAAAGACAAGGAAAAGTGTGGGAAGGAACGCTTAAAGTTTCCTTTATAGGTGAAAAAGTCACCAGAAGAAGGTGACGTCAAACCAATCTTGAGGCCCATGCCAAAACATGACTTAATTTATTGCTGATTGCTCAGTATTTGTTCAAGAGCAGAAGTCATTGGAGTCAGACTTCAAAGTGAGTTATGACTGACTTACCACAGGTTCCCCTGTAAACGAACCTCTCTAACTTAAGAAAACACCTACCTAAAGTGAGTTCTAATCATTTAAGTTAAAAAATATCTCTTGAGCTCCTCCTGTATGCCTAGCACAATTCTAGATGCCATTGGGACTACAAGAAAAGTAGAAGACAAATCCCCGCTCTTCAGGAGTTTATAATCTGGTTGGGGAGAAAAAAATTGCACATGTTGGAAACAGTTTAGAAAAAAAAAGACACAACAGCACCACCGTAAAGAATAGAATCAAATTCTTAGTTGTATGAATTCCCTCAGCTACTACCAATCAAGCCATCATATATTCCATCATCCTATCAAGACCCTGAATGAATATATGAAAATAATGACAGCTGTGAAAAAACCATCTTCAAAGATGTTACTTTTCCCTGAAGATCTAGTAATAATAACTCTACTCAGATATAGATAGATAGATAGATGACATTCTAAGGTTCTCAAGTCATTTAATAAATATATGTTATTCCTCTAGATTTTGGAGGGAGTCATAAACCCCAATTTTATCAGTAAGTTGGCAACCAAATTACAAATTTAGGCTCTCCTACAACTGAGTCCCCTTTCCCCCCTACGGCTATGTCAAGATTAATTTCCAGGGGAAGATAATTCCTCACATGTAGGTAGTGTTTTAAAAGTTTGCATATTATAATCTCATTTATATATAATCTCATTTAAACTATACAATAACACTGTGAAGTAGTTAGTACAGATTTTTTTTTTGTTCCCATTTTATAGATGAGGAAACCAAGGCTCAAAAGTAAGATTTAAACCCCGGTCTTCCTGACTGCCTATCCATACATAATCTCATTTAAGCTACGCACCCTGTGAGGAAGCTAGTATAGGTATTTTTGTTCCCATTTTATAGATGAGGAAACCAAGGCTCAGAAGTGAGATTTAAACCCAGGTCTTCCTGACTCCACATCCAGTGTTCTATCAACTATGCCACATTCAATGTTCCAATTTTGTCAGTAAGTTGGAGAAGAAATTGGACTTCCAAATCTGGAATCTCAGAGAATAGTTTCAACTACTGAGTCCCTTTCATTCTATTCAGAGAGTTATTTCTAGGAAGACACAATAATAATTTATATGTACTTTTACACTTTAAGGTTTATGAAACAGTTTTCTCACAACAATCAATCCTGTGAGACAAGTACTAACATATACTTTATATTTACAAATAAAGAAACAGCTTCCTAGAGTTCAAGAGACTTGCCCAGGATCACACAACTTGTGTCTTAGGAGAGATCTGAACTCAGATCCACTAACTCCGGGTCTAGTCCTCTATTGACTGTCACTCTGTGATGACAAGATAACTAAGATTGGATCTTTAAAAAACAAAAAAAGGAAGTCTGCTGAGGCAGCAAACACAGCTGGAGAAAGAACAAGGGAAACCAATGTAAAGATGTCCCTTTTACCCTTTCCTATTATTTTTTCTCTGGCTTGGCCCCTTAGCTAATATAATATCCTACATTTCTTCAAAATCCTTTAAAATCTTCTCTGTGGAAAAGTTTTCCAGAGTGGTCTGCCCTTAAAGATAGCTGGTGTGGAAGAAATGCTGTTCATTAGCCTATTATGCCCTATATCCCCCTAGAATGAAATGCCTAGGGCTTCTTTCAAAAAGGTCTTTATTTCACCTGCAGGGAAGTGGATTGCAATTATTCTGACCCAAGAGGTAGTGAGTTCCCAGCCTATGGCAGTCCTATTTACAATAGAGTCTAAGAAAAGAAGATATACCTGAAAAAGATCTGGTTCTAGTAAATAGTCAGGTGGGAGATAAGCAGAACCTAATCAAAGAGCCCCGCCTAAGTCCTTTGAAGCCCTTGACTCAGCAAATGATCACCTGTCAGAATTTAAGGGGATGGAAGAGGATATGGAAACAACATGGTACATGGGGACACATGCTAGCTTTAGAGTCAGGAGCTTACGTTCAAATCCTGACTCTGGCACAAACTACCTGTGCGATCCCAGACCTCTCTGGCCTCATATCACAAGGTCTCATCCAATTCCTAACCAATGATCTTATCGTCCTAACCCTAATGCCCAGCCTATCCAGACAGTATCTGTTAGTAGAATAGCAGCAACTTTATCTTGAAACTCTGACTAAAACAATTGAGCAAGGGAATCCGGTGGTTAGAGTATTGGACCCGGAGTCAAGACTTGAGTTCAAATGTGCCTTCAGACTCTTATTTGCTTTGTGACCTTCAGCAAGTCAGCCTCTGTCTCAGTTTCCTCATGGGCAATATGGGGAGAATAATAGGATTGACCTCCAACGCTCGTTTTGAGGATAAAAATGAGAAAATCTCTGTAAAACAAATTTGTAATGCAAAGATTTTGCAAACCTTAAAACACTATATAAATGCTAGTGTCATTGGTCCATTTAGCTTAATAATAGGCAGAAGAGATCATACATGTAGCTTGATTTAAGGGGTATCCCAGAATATCTTTATCAACCTGCCGTAATGCCACCCTCTATTCTTACTTGTCCTGAAAATCTTGCCATTAAAACCATTCCATTTTTACTCCAGTTTCTGCATAGTGAATGTTATACAGATGTTACATTAATATATCTGCACTCTAGGATGAGGAAGTTAATCAGATGAGCAAGTTGTCACCTTGGAAGAAGAGAGCACCTGTCTAGACATGCAATCCCTGCACTTTGTACTTATGATGTTAAATTTTTAGAACCTAAGCATAAGACGTAGGTTCATCTTTATTAAATTTCATCATATTGGATTTGTCCCAAACTCCCAACCTATCAAGATCCTTTTTGTTTCCTGACTCTTATTCACTGTGTTAGCTGTACCTACTGGCATTGTGTCATTTGCAATAAACATACCATTGATACCCTAAGGTACAAAAAAGATGGAACTCATGATTATGGCTCTGTATTTTCCTCTTCATTTTCCATTAGTTGTCAACAGGTTACAAACTCTGACAGGAGTTTAAAAGCGTAAAGCAGACTTTTCATTTATCTCAGTCTGTCTAGTAGGGGTGGGGAACCTTCAGCCTTGAGGCCACATGTAGCCCACTAGGTCCTTAAGTGCAGCCCTTTGACCAAATCCAACAAATGTTGTTCTATGACATTTGGATTCAGTCAAAGGGCTGCAGTTGAGGACCTAGAGGGCCAGATGTGATCTTGAGGTCACAGGTTCCTCACCCCTGGACTCCAGGGACTCTCAAAACCATGAGTCAGAACTAATAGAATGCATGCTTGAGACATGTGCAGTGAGACATGAAACAGCATCCAACCAACCCTCCTGGGGCAAGTGGATGAAGTGTCCAGTGGTATGCTGGCCTGTCCACCTGGGGCTGCCAGTTGAGATGTCACTGCCAGAGACTAAAGTGGAGAGCCTTCACCTAGGTTATGAGTCAGCAGCAGCCAGATGATATATAGTGCTTCTGGTGAGGAAAGGGCTCCATACCATTCCTACCCCTAACCCTTAAACTTGAGAATGCTTAATAGTGCTTTTAGAACCTAAGCATAAGACTTGGGTTCATCTTTATTAAATTGTATCATATTGGATTTGACCCAAACTTCTAACCTATCAAGATCTTCTTTGTTTCTTGACTTGTTCACTGTGTTAGCTGTACCTACTGCCATTGTTTCATTTGTAATAAACATACCATTTTTACCCTAAGGTACAAAAAAGATGCAACTCATGACTATGGCTCTGTATGGATCTGAGAAGGTCAGGATCCCTTTTCATGATGAAAAGGAGGGATGCAGAAAATAGGATGTGAGGATTTAGTCCTTACTAGCCACTCAGTAAAATAATGCTGTACCTCTCACTAATTTAGTCAACAGATATTCATTAAGCTCCTACAATATGCCAGGTTCTTGTTAATCTCTGGGGATTCGAAGAAAGTCAAAAGGCAGTTTCTGTTTTTATGGAGTGCCTAGTCTAATGGGGGTTTGCAGAGTACATGGTGAAGAGTAAGATGTCAGAAGCCTACAAGGTGGGGGAGGGCAAGTTATGAAGGGCTTCGAATGTCAAACAGAAGATTTTATATTTGGTGCTGGAGGTAATAAGGAACAACTGGAGTTTATTAGGTAGGAGGATGGCATGGTTAGACCTGTGCTTTAGGAAGATCACTGACAGCTAAGTGGAAGATGGACTGGAGTGGGGAAAAGATTTATGGTGGGCAAACTAACCAGCAGGCTCTTAAAATACTCCAGGAATGTAACTGGGGAAAAACAAAATTCTAAATAAAAGCTAAAAATCAATCAATAAATTAAAATACCCCAGGAATGTGGTGATAAGCACTTGCACCAGGCTGGTGGCAGTGGTGAAAGAGAGAAGACGGGGTATTTGAGAGATGTTGCAAAGGTAGCATCAATAGGCCTTAGCAACACATTGGATATGGGGAAGGAGCAGCTGAGAGAGAGTAAGGAGTTGGAGATGGCACCTAGATTGTGAACCTGGATGACTGGGAGGATGGCAATAACGTCAACAGTAATGGAGAAATTAAGAAGAGGGGAGAGAGAGAATGAGCTCAGCTTTGGACATGTTAATTTAAGATGCCTGTGGTATTTTGAATTAATGTTGTGTAATAGGCAGGTGGAGATGTGCGACTGGAGGTCAGGAGAGAGGTAAGGGCTAGATAAGTAGATCTGAAAAAATCAGATCTCAGTCCATGGGAGCCGATGAGATCCCCAAGTGAAGTAATATAGAGGAAGAAGAGAAGATGGCCCAGGACAGAACCCTGTGTGTAATGCATTTGGGTCAAGTGAAGTTTAGGTTAGGGTTTACCATGAGCCAAATACGTTATAAATTATTGTTGGAAGTATCCATACCTCTCAGGTCAGACTAGAACTGAGTCCGAAGTGCTGATAGAGGAGAGAAAGGTTGTATCAGAATATGAGAAAAGAGACAGAAAGGAACACTGGTCTTACCCCTGCAGAGTCTTGTTCATGCCTTTCCAGAGGAAGGGAGCGGGAGTAGCTTGAGTTTGGAGTGTTGCCTGCTGGCCCACCCACATCTTTCACTCCGAGTAGCTTTCCAGTCCCATCTCCACCTCTTAGTGCCAAGGTGAGCTTCCAAGTGGATGGCAGCACCCCATTTTTAGGAGAGAAAATATGAAACAGGTAGATATATGTTGATAGGGCAGCTAGGTGGCACAGTAGATAGAATGCCAGGCCTGGAGTCAGGAAGACTCATCTTCCTGAGTTCAAACTTGTTTCAGATACTAGCTTTGTGACCCTGGGTAAGTCACTTCCCCTGTTTACCTCAGTTTCCTTACTTATAAAATGAGTTGAAGAAGGAAATGGTAAACCACTCTGATATCTTTACCAAGAAAACCCCAAATAGGGTCGCAAAGAGTCAGACTCAATTGAAACAAATGAACAACAACAACAAAAATATATTGATAAAGAGGAGAAGAGTCCAGAGTGTGAACTGGTTATGAGGCCTTGAGTGATGAACTCTGGAGGAGCAAAGTGGTAGCAAAGTACAAGAAGACAAGATATTTTGTGTAAGCATCCATCATTCTTCATGTTTGACCCAGACTTCTAGACTACATGATTCTAACAGGGAAAAAAACCCACACAACAAAAATAATAAAAACTCAAAACATTTCAATCCATAAAATTGGAGTTTTACAAGAGAACAGTGGCACCTAGAGAGAGCTGGAAGTCTCAACCAGCTTGCTCACCTTCAAATTCCGAGAGGGAAGAGTTCATGTAATGGGAGGCAAGAGAACTAATGTAGCCTCAGTTGTATCTAATTCACCCCTCCCCCCCAAGTCATTAACAAAGACTGACACTGTACTCTTTTATCAAAAAAAAATCTTGTTCCCTAAGTGGTGATACAGGATAATTATCTCAGCATGCAATCAGCACACCAATCTTCTTCAAAGCAATTTGTGGCAAGCATATGCATTTTTAAAATAGATTAAATTTTCAAGAGCCTTACTCTTAAACCTGGTCAGAATGTATTTAAAACTCACCTGGTGAGATGATGCATCTATCTCTAAACTGCAATTCTGTCTCATTAGGATTTATTTAATTGAGGGAAGCAAAGTCATATTGGGATTGTCCCAGCAGAAAACCTTTTATCTCAAGGCAGCTATGTCTTACAAGGCCCTCCAGGTAAACAAAGCAAGGCTTCTACTCACCTTCCTCTCTCCTACTTGCAAAGGCCAACCACCCCCTCCCTCCTCCTCTTATTTGTTTTCCTGTTATTGAGGCAATTACTTATAGAGTGTGCTTATTACTACTGAGATACTCTGTCTTCTCGTGGGCATGAGTGTTGTCTGTGTGTCCAAACGTGGGTCTGGAAACTTAGGAAAACAAGTTTATTTAAATGACTGTGTTTTTATCTTTGCCAAGAAAGACTCAGCATCACATAGTAAGCGCCACCTGTCAGTCAGGCACCACGCTTGCAAGGCCCTAGGTGTACTGTTGTTGTTCTTGTTCAGTCCTGTCCAACTCTTCATGACCCCATTTGGGGTTTTCTTGGCAGACATACTGGAGTGGTTTGCCTTTTCCTTCTCCAGCTCATTTTACAGATGAGGAAACTGAGGCAAACAAGGTTAAATGACTTGCCCAGGGTCACACAGCTATCAAGTATCTGAGACCAGATTTGAATTCAGGAAGATAAGTCTTCCTGACTACAGGCCTGGCACTTTATCCACTTCACCACATCGCTGCACCATATGTACACAAAAACAAATAAGACCCTGCCCTCAAGAAACTTAGGTGAAACTTAGGTTCTACTGAAGGCTTTTGACATCCTATACTCTTGACTGATGAAAGTGCTCCTTGGAGTAGCAGTTCTCAAAGTATCTTTGGGATACATTTAAGGAGTCCTTGTGGAAAATACTCTTTTCGTAATAACTCCAAGACATTTAAATTTCGAATACAGTAAATATCAATAGATCTAACCCACATAAGCAAAAGTTCCTGGGGATGGGATCTTCAGTAATTTTTAAGAGCATAAAAGAGTTCTGAGACCAAAAAGTTTGAGAATCACTACTTTAGAAGAATAAAATTCACCAAAGGATAGGAAGGACCATAGGGACATCTTGTTCAACTTCCTTTTTCAAATGAGGAAGATGAGGCCTAGGGCAGCCAGTGACTTATTCAAGGTCATACAGTTTAATAGGTTGTAGAATCAGAATACAAACCCTCAAGTCCCCTTACTTATTATTACTTACTGAGTATTCTTTCCACGTTTCTCATTGTATGCTATTTGTTCTTTGTTTCGCATGTATTAGTTTCATCTCTGTCCCTATTTGTAAGCTCCTTGAGGGCAGGGACCATGACTTATATCCTCTACTGAGGCCTAGAACATTATAAAATACATTTTAGGTTTTCTCCATGCTTAAGATCAAACAAACAATCAATGAAAAGCATTTATAGCTATTATGTGCCATACTTTGATGGGAACAAAGACCAATATGAAACATGCAGCCCATGCCCTTTTGGAGTTTTTGGTCTATCAGGGGCAACAACGTGTAAACATATTGATAAATACAAAGTAATTTGGGGACTCTAGAATGTGGAGGGATCAGGATAGCCCTCATGCCAGAGAAAGCACTTAAGCTGAGTCATGACAGAAAGTTAGGTCCCTTTCTACTGAAATATAGTCCTGGGATACTCTTTGTTGACCAATTTATTAACTTGGATCCCAGGGACATGCACAGACTTTTCTTGGGTTATTTGTGAAGAATAATTAATATGCTAATTACACATGCTAGTTAAACCAGGAGAGGAGTCAGGGGAACACTGAACAGAAACTAGTCCACAAATAGCCATTGAGCAGCCAAACACGTGCTCAGCACCACATAAACAATTTCTGGATTCTTTGCCTCCGGTCTCCAGCCCAGTGGAGGCTCAGGGCACAAAGCTCTCAGTGTGACCCCTCCCTGTCATTTCTGCCATAGGTTTCCTTGATTCAGCAAAACACACACACACACACACACACACACACAAACAAATACAAAAAACAAACCAACACAGTTGGGGAACCCTCACCCAAAAAAGAGCAGAGGGTGGTTTAACATCCTTTTCCTTCTCTTCATCATCATCCCCATTACTTTTCCTAGTATTTGAGCTATTGCTCTTCTCAGATGTCATTCAGGGATGAGTAATAGCTGATTTTCATTAGATGCCCTCAGCATTACAGTAAACGAGCTGGTGCAAACTTAGAACACAGCCATATGACAGATCCTATGTTCCCATTCTCCCCCAGGAGATGTCCCTCTCACCCCTCTCCAATATAATCAAAGATTCAGTGTATCATATAATCCTCCTTGAAGGACACGAGTTATATAAACACCACCCAGTTCACACTGTACTAGCCTGGAAAAACAGTGGAAAATGTCTCCCCACCAAAATACCTTCTCTTTTAGCTTTCCCAGGCCCCAGGGAATGATATGGGTAGTCGCAGAAAATAGAACAGAGGGACTTCTCTGGATGCATGACCAAAGGCACTATTCACTGAGATTTTCTAGAGTCCAGATACCAAGACTTCCAGTGCTGATCATAAAGGAGAAGGGTTCTAAGGCAGCAGTTTGGAGACTGCTCCTCAGGATGTACCTACCTTAAAGAGTTGTGAATTCTAATATAGTAATGAGAACCCTTAACTTTTCTGACTCCTTGTGATAAATCTGATAACAAATGAGCTAAAATACACTTCTCCATTCTCTACTCTTCAAAGGGATTTTTAAAAAATAATATAAAAAATAAGGAATAATCGTACCTAGGACATACTATTTCTCAGTATTTAAGCATTTTATAAGCATTTATATACACAATTTGTATGTTATTTATGACTAATTCATCTATTCATTGAAGTAATTTATCTAAGCAACCCTATTTTGCAATCTTTATTAACCTAATAGGAAAGAAAGAAGGAAACAAACATTTTTATGTACCTGTTTTGTGCCAGGCACTGTATTAAGCAGCTAGTCAATGCAATGAATTGAGTGCTGGGTCTGAAGTCAGGAAGACCTGAGGTCACATTCAGCCGTAGGCACTTATTAGCTGTGTGATCCTGGGTAAATCATTTAACCCCGGCCTCAGTTTCCCTAACTACAACAGGTAGATATTAATAACATCCACATCTCAGGGCTGTTGTGAGGATCAAATGAGATATTTGTAAAACACTGAGCACAATGCCTCACACACAGTAGGTACTATAGAAATGCTTATTTCCAATCCCCCTTTCTAAGTGCTTTTAAAAACATTTTTATTTTTTGCAAATATTATTTCATTTGATAGTTGCTATTATCTCATCTGGTAGGCACTATTATTACCCCCATTTTACAGCTGAGAAAACTAGGGCATGCATAGGTTAAATGACTTGCCTAGACTTACACAGCTAGAGTAGTTCCTGTATATTCTCAGAGTCACAGAATTCTAAAACCAGCATCCACCTTAGAGAGATGCTGTAGTCCAACCTCCTCATTTCACCAGCGAGGAAACTGATAGCCAGAGATGTTCAATGACTTTCCCAAGGTCACATAGCTAGTTATTGACAAAACTAGGACTGGATTTGAAGTCTAAGGCACTTTTCACTTAAGTATGATGATTGAAACAATGCTTTTTTTTTAAAAAAAACAGTATTATTTAATTTAAAATTTTAAAATAATTGAATTAATATTTTAATAATTTAAATTAAATTTAAAAGCTTTTCACTGATTCACATAGACCTTTTTCCTAATTAGTTCAAATGAATGGTTTGCTATATTTTCTGGTAATGTATGAGGCCAGTTGAAATGAAATAACTCTCCAAAACCAAGATACTACTTGAGAGTCCTCATAACAAATTTAATCATGTAATTCTATCCACTTTTAATGGATATACTACCACTAAAATTAGGGGTAAGGGTATAACTCCAGTAAACTGTTTTTCCCATGGTTCATAGTGTGATTTCCTAGAACTATGGACCAGTGTACAACCACTAACCAACCACTAGAGGAACCAAGGAAGAGATGCAAATTGTGCTGAAGAGTTACCCTTCCTTTTATTTTCAACACACAGGGTCTTCACACTTTTCAAAAAACTGTTCTTACAAGAACTTCAGGGACCTCTTACAACTGATAGCTAAAGAGGTAAAATTATTGGGGAAAGAGAAGATACAAAATCATGTGTTACATTTCCACTACAGTAAACACCAAATGGATATGTGAACTAAATATAAAAGATTATATCATAAAAAGAGGAAACTGCAAAAAGTACCTTGAACAATTATGGCTAGGGAAGGAATCTTTGACTAAACAAAGGATAAATTTGATTATAACGTATTAAATGGACAGTTTTGATTATATTAAAAAGTTTTATGTTGATAAAAAGTAATGCATGCATTCAGAATTAGAAATAGTTAATTGGAAAGAACTCTTTGAAGCAAATATTTCTGATAAAGGTAATAGCATCTACCAAATAACTGTGGTACCTACCAAATGAGATAATAATACCTATTAAATGAGGGAACATTTATTAAAAAAACAATTTGTGTGTGTGGGGGGGAGAAAATAAGCATTTATATAGTTTCTACTATGTGCCAGGCCCTATGCTAAGCATTTTCCATAGGAATGATATTCAAGACAATTAGGGAATTGATTCAAATATACAAGAACCAGAACCATTCCCCAATGGTTAAAAGATCAAAGATTATGAGTAGGCACTTTTCAAAAGAAATAATGTAAGCTATCAAAATTTATATGAAAGAATACCTAATAATAAGAGAAACTGAAATAATTCAAGTTACACCCACCAAATTGGCAAAAATTTAAAAAAGACAAAAATAGTGAACATCAGAGGGGATATGGGAGGATAAGCACACTAATTCACTATTAATAGAACTGTGGATTGGCCCAACTATTGTATAAAAATGATTCTTTGAATCATACTAGAAAAGTTATTCTATGATATATATCATTTGATCCAACTAGGCATAAATCTGAAGGAAGAAAATAAAGGTTAAAAGGTCTTGTATTTATAGCATTGCTTAAAAAAATAGAACTAGAAGGAAAATGGGTGCATATTAATTGGGTAAAGACTGAAGGAATTATGGTGTATTAATATAATGCAATATCATTGTACCATAAGACATTATAATAAGAATTCAGAGAAACTCAGGAAGACTTTATGAAGTGAAGCAAAATGAAGTAGAACCATGGCAATGATTTATATAGTGACCATAGTAATGTCAAGGAAAACAATATTGAAAGACTTCAGAACTGTGGTAAATGCAATGACCAATAGTAACTTCAGAAGACTTGACAGTGAGCCATATCTCCTGCCTATTGACAAAGAAATGATAGGTTAAGGATAAGGCAGACATTTTCAGATATGACCATTAATGCGCTTATTTGTATGGGATGATTGTTTTTGTTTCTTTTAAGTGAAGATCTAATGGGGTTGGAGGGAATAGGGTCATTGGGAAATAGCAGCAACATGAAAGAAAGAACATCAATAAAATATTTTTTATAAATTTAAGGAGAGGAAAAACCCAGGGATGTGTGGGTGAATGAGAGTAAAATATATTACTAAATGTGATGTATGACATCAGAATGAGTACTACTTCTGAACTTCTCCTTGGTAAGTGGAACTTACCCTCCCACATGAAATGAAATGTTAAATTGTTAATAGCCTTCCTTGAGTTTTGCTACTATATGATGACATCGATGATTTTTATCAGAGTTCAGGCATATTAAAAAATACACAGTTTGTGCTCATAATTATCTAACTCGATTGTTTTTCAGCAGTATTTTCTTAAGTCTAATGATAAAATTCTGTATGGTAGAAAAAATTTCGCTTTATTGGAGTAAAGATTATAAATACTTACCAGCTGCCTACCAAGATCTTATTAATGTGAATTCTTTCACCACCTGAGTCGTCTGAAACACATTCATGCCTTCTTAAACTGTGTAACCCTTATCCATGTCCTCCAATACATGCTACACAGGAAGTTCATCTTCCCTGAATGGGGCTTCTTTCAAGTCTCTTGATATAATGTGAATATTATTAATGTAACACATGAGCTGTTCATATGCAGTCACTGGCCATCACTATAAGACTAGCCCACTTGCTTTTCTGGTCATGCAGGTTATTCTTTTCTTCAATGAGGATGCATTTTTTGGTTTTCATTTATTTTTATTTACATTACACTTTGTTGCTGTTTTTTACACTATAATTATCTTCCTATATACTCTTTCTACCCTACATCTGCTCCAACCCTCCACTGCAAAAACAGTAAAAGTAAAACCAACCAGTACAGCAAAGGTGGTTATCTCTACATGAGGATTCTTTTCATTCCAATCCATTCTCCAGACAGCTGCCAAAGTGATGTTCCTTAATTGCAAACCCAGCCACATCACTCCCCTACTCAAAAAATCTAAGTAGCACCTTATTACCTCTAAGATAAAGCATAAATTCTTCTGTTTGAGGTTGAGAGCCCAAAAAAGAACTTTAAAAGTCTTTAACAATATAGTTCCGATCAATCTTCCCATCCTTGTTACACACTACTTGCCTTAAACACTGCTATGATCCAACCAAACTGAACTTCTTTATTCCTCACAGAATAATATTCCACCTAATAATATTAACAACAACAACAACAATTACATTTGTATAGCACTTTTAGGTTTCCAAAGCACTTTACAAGTATCATCTCATTTTAAGCTCATAACATCCTGGGGATAGACACTATTGTTATCCCCAAATTATAGATGAGGAAACTGAATTAAACACAGGTTAAGTGACTTGCCCATGATCACACAGCTAGTAAGAACCTATTTGAACTCAGTCTTCCTGACTCCAGGTCTGACGTTCTGTCTCCTGGGTCACCTAGTTTCCAACACCTGTCTCTTTGCCTTTGCACTGGCTGTCTTTCATGCCTGGAATGTACTTCACCTCTCTCCCTCAACTATCTTATGTTTAGTTTGTTTTTATTCTGTGTAACTTCTTCTATGTGTACACACTGTGTCCTCTTAATAGAATGTAAGTTCCTTAAAAGGAGGAATTCCTGCCTCCCTCCTTCCCTTCCTACTTCCCTTCCTCCTTCCTTTCCTCCTTCCCTCTTTCCCTCCCTCCTTCCTTCCTTCCTTCCCTTCCCTCCCTCCCTCCTTCCTTCCTTCCTTCCTTCCTTGCTTCCTTCCTTTTCCAAATCTGTGTTTCTAGTGCTTAGCACAGTGCATGGAACATAGTAAGTTTTTATTATTTGTTAATTGGTTGATTGCCATATGTTCATCCAACCTCTAGATTCAATGTCAGTCATTTGTTTTTCTGAATTCAGTTGTTTTTTTGTACAATTCTAATTTATATTACCATAGTAATTGTGTGCATTGTTCCCTTGGTTCTGCCTACTTTGCTTTGTATCAGTTCAGGAGTCTTACCATATTTTTCTGAATTCCTCATATTTGTTTTTCTTACAGCACTATAATCAAAATAATATTACATCCACATACCACAATTTTTTCAACCATTTCCCAATCTATGTACACTCACTTTGTTTCCAGGTTTTTTGCTATCACAGAAAGTGCTGCTTTCAATATTTTTGTCTTTTGTTTCCTTGAAAGTATTATGCCCAGGAATGGGGTTTCTGGGTCAAAGGAATGAACAGTTTTGCAAGTTTTCTCACATAAATTCCATCTGAGCATGATTATATATTATGATATATTTATATGACTTTTGGGGTACAATTAATTTTTGGCAATAGGGTATAACCTATTTATTGATGCCATGTGTTTCTTCATTGCCGTTTGTGTGACCTGCAATTGTTATTTCTTAGAATTGATGATAGTTCATGATTCATTGTTATATAACATTACTGCAAGAATATTGGTGTAACAGAGATAGATTTCTATTTCAAGCAGAAGCTTGCAGGTTTTAGAAGTCGTGAATTACCAGGTTACCAGGAGATAATTTAGTTTCCTCAACTGTATAATAGGGATAATAATAGCACCTACCTTGCAGGTGTTGTTAACAATACTTATAAAATTGTTTAGCATAGTGGCAGGCACATAGTAGGTGCTGTATAAATGCTTATTCCCTTCCCCTTCCCTAAAGACAGCCATGAAATCTATAATTTTAGAAGTGTCATAGTAACAAAGAGCAAGTATTTAACTATTATTTTTATTTGTGGAACTTATGCCCCTTCTCTATAATGTAGTCCTTCTTAGCATTCTAACCATTTATGACAATCTCATTTTATGTTTCATAAGTTCTCATCTTTCTAAATATATCTTCTTAGCTCATCTTTTTTGTTATCTAATCTCAGCTAGGCCCTCGCTGATGCATGCAAATCCTTTTAATCTTCCATGGTTGACCCTTTCACACACTCTCCATAGTGAGTATTCTCAAGTCCTTACTCTCTCCTCAGACCTACTAGATTACCTCCTTCCTCTTCCTCAAAGCTAAGGTCCTTCCTGTATCTCAAAGATATCATAAAAATGGGAAAAATACCCACATATACAAAAATATTTATAGCAACTCTTTTTGTGGTGAACAAGAATTAGATATTGAGGGGATGCCCATTAATTGGAGAATGGTTGAACAAGTTATGGTATATGAATGTAATGAAATACTATTGTTCCATAAGAAATGATGAATAGGCAGATTTTAGAAAAACCTAGAAAGACTTACATGAATTGATGCTAAGTGAAGTGAGCAGAATCAGGAGAATATTGTATACAATAACAGCAAGGTTGTATGATGACTGACTTTGATAGATTTACCTCTTCTTAGCAATGCAAGACTCTAAGACAACCCCAAAAGATTCATGATGGAAAATGCTATCCACGTCCAGAAAAAAAAGAAGTATGGTGTCTAAATACAGATCAAATCACACTATTTGTTCTATCTCTCTTTTTTGTTTCTTCTTTGTCATGGTTGGGCCCATTGGTTCTAATTCTTCTTCACAACATGAATAATGTGAAAATATTTTTAATATGAATGTATATGTAGAGCCTATATCAGATTGCACACCATCTTGGGGTGAGGGGGGAAGAAGGAGAATGAGAACATTTGGAACTCAAAATTTTATGAAAGTGAATATTTAAAACTAAAAATAAATATATTAATTTTAAAAATTGAGAACCTTCTCTCTTACTTTACTGAGATAAGATATTCCAACTCAAAAAGCTTTTTCATAAGTCCCCATTTTCTCCTTTACTCCACATTCTGGTAAATCTCCATGCCAAGGCTAATCTCTATTTGTGGTCTTAATTTCATTCCTTTCCCTCTCTACTACAAGATTGCTAATTCAATCTTTTCCCTTTTTTCTCATCTTCAATTCCTGCTCATCCTCTGGATCCTTCTTCACTATCTATAAACATCCCCCCAACCTTTAAAAAATAAACCATCCTCTGTATCTTGCTATTTTGTCAAGCTATCTCTTCTCTCATTCATAGACAAACTTCTTTTAAAAGTAATTTATGCTCATTGTCTTTATTTCTTCATTTCTGGGTCCATTGTGGTTTGACTTCCAACCCAACCCTTTTACTGAGATTTCTCTCTTTCAGATTACCAACAATCTCTGCAAAATACAATGATTTTTTTCAGTCCTCGTGTTACTTGCCATTTCTATAGCTTTTGAAGCCAACCACTACCTCTCCCTGGAAATTCTTCTTCTCTTGGCTTTTATGACACTCGTCTCATTGGTGTCCTACCTCCCTACCACTCCTTAGTCTCCTTTGCTAGATTGCTGTCATCTTTCCTCTCCTTCTTCTCACCTGGGAGCCACTCAAAGATCTATACTTTATATTCTATTCCTTGGTCACTTCATCAGTTCCCATGGGTTAAAATAATAACTCTGTGCTGACAAAAATTAAATCTATATATCCAGCCTTAAATCATTCCTCTAATTCCACATCATTATTGCCCGTTTCTGGCTAGACATAGCAATATGTCTGGAACAGACGTCATCCTTTCTCCATATTCATCCTTCCTCCAAACATCATGATTTTGCTCATGGGACCACCACCTTCCAGTTATCTTGGTCTAATGTACCCAGTAGAAGACCTGGTTCAGACTTCAGGAGCAAGAAATAAGAAACTATCAGGCACAAAGTCACAGTATGAAAGAAAAAAACAACAGAATTTTCCCATCAGTGGGCAAGTTATGAAAACCAAGCAGGTGGATTTGACTCCCTAATGATTCCATGCTCTTCCCATTTGATTAGGAGCTAAATTTCAGAGTACCATTATAAGTTGGGAAAAACTATATAAATCTCTGGGGAAAGGTCTTTAGGACCTCATCAAGGTCCTAATCCATTGGATTTAACCAATGGAGTGAACAATGGGGAAAAAGAAACAAAACCAAACATGGAAAAGGATAATAGCATATAGATTGCTTCAGTCTCCATTTAAACTCTGTTCTTTTTAGATCTTTCTCTGAATGTAGATATCTCCTTCCATTCTGAGACTTGTAGAGTTGTCTTAAAACTGTGAGTTGCTGAGAAGAGTCCAATTTACCAAGGTTAGTCATCACACATACCATGTGTCTGTGATTGTGTACAAATTTTTCCTAGTTTTGCTCTTCTCACTTAGCATCAGTTTGTATAAGCCTCTCCAGATAAATATGAAGTCCATCTCCTCCCCATTTCTTATAACACAATAGTATTCCATTACATTAATATACCACAACTTGTTTAGCCATTCCCCAATTGATGGGCATCAAGGGGAAACATCTTAATTGTCTCTAGGCTTAGGTATGAATTTGTCCCTGAATTCTTTGCTGTATATCATAACTATTATATGTTTAAATGTTATTGGAATTCTAGGTTTGCTTGCAGAAGAGATCATTTAAATGCCCCTGGGGAGAAGTGAAACAAGTCAGATTCTTACGGTTCCAGAGAAACCTTTGGATGTGGGTATGATCCAAACAGGAAGTATTAAGTTACTGAGAAATCTCCAGGATTGGATTTAGCTTTGGGTCTCTCAGATTCTTTGGCAAAAGGTAATATGTTACATATTCAAACTGGTTTGATTCATTCAAAATTTAAGACTATTTTAATTTGACAAAAATAATATAATAGATTTTTGAGGGGGTAGTGTTTTTTTGTTTGATTTCTACTTTAAAAGACCACTTTGAAATTTTCCTTTTTTCAAGCACTCATTTTGGTGATATATATATACACATTTACATTTCTGTCATTGTTATGAGCAATTAATCAGATAATATTTTAAAATATTCAATATATTTAAGGTACCTCTTAAGGTTACCATCTTTTAACCATTTTAATTAAGTTTTTAAAATTTAACAAGTATCCCATCTCCATCTTATTGGAAAAGAGAAAAAAAATAAGACCCTTGTAACAAATATGCATAGTCAAGGAAATCAAAATCCCACATTGGTCACATCCAAAAAAAATGTGTCTCGTTCTGCATCTGGAGTCCATCAACTCATTTTCAAGATGGGTCACATGCTTCATCACCTGTCTTCTGGAGTTGTGTTTCGTCCTTATAATGATTAGGGTTCTTAAATCTTTCAAAGTAGTTTGTCTTTACAATTTTTCTGGTATCATATAAACTATTCTGGTTCTTCTTCATTTTGCATCAGCTCCTTCAAATCAACAGTGTTGTTTGTTTTAAGTGTTATTTATGGTTTTTTTAAAAATCACTGATAGTGTCTCATGGTTAATCCCAAATATCCTAGTACAGTGCAGCAATTTACAGATTTAGAGACTGGCATAATCTCTTTTGATTCTCCTATCCCATCTGTTATCATATTCTGTACTTTCATAGTCCCATGATTTCATTGGTTTTGGTAACCTTTCATTATTTAGTTTACTCTTTTCATGAGTTTCTGTGATGTCCTCCCTCCAATCCCCGCCAAAAACTAATGTTCAAGTTTGTGGTTGTGAGACTTTTAAAAGTCATGAACACTGGTCCTCAGATCACACACACTCAAAAACACACACACACACACACTCACACACACAATCTACTCTAAAGTCTTTATACGAAACTAGGGCTTTGTTGACACAGCCTTAGAAAATTCAAGGTCACTTCCTCCCCACACCATGGTGAAATCTTACAGCAACCATATTTTTTTTAACTTGTAAACAATTCCACATGTAAACTTGTCTACATGACTTTTAAAAACTATAATGCAAATCCATTGTGTGGTTTAATTCTCAATTAATTGAATCTACTCAGTTTTCATAGAAATATAATTTGATCTGCAAAGTCAGGAATATATTTTCCCCAGCACTTGACTTGAAGCTTATTATAGGTATCAGATGTTCTTGGATTCTGCCTATGTCAATTATATCAATCTTGAGTAGTGTCAAGTCTTCTTAATTAGCTGATGATAATGTCAATAATGTACTGTCTAAAGCCACTGTTTTAGAAATAAGTTATTTAAGTTCTCATCTTTCATTACCTTTTTCCTCCAACTATAATTCATTCAAGGTATCCTTTGAATAGGACAGTCATTCTAAAATATTTTCATCTTTGAAAGAACTGCTTTTATTTGTTTGTTTGTGTATTCCATTTTAGTTGTTTCCTTCTCTCAGGCCACCTTCCTTTTTGCTCGCGTGGTTTCCCTGTATTCCAGGAACCAGAAAGTTTTAGAAGCCAGATTTTAAGATATTCTTCTAACATAAATCTTCACTCTTTCCTAAGACTGTTCAATCTTAGCTAATTGGAACTTATAGAATTGATGTTCTTCTCTCAGAGAAATAACGTGAAGAGGTCACCACCAACTAGGTTTTCCAGGAAAGTTGTTCCCACTGCAGTGATGGTGGCCATAGCACTCTGTCCTCTGCCCAGAAGGAGAGGCCCAGGAAGTCACAGGCCCATCTCCTCTAACTGCAAGGGTCCTTTAGCTTCTGACACAAGAGAATAGGGAAGGGCCAGAGGGTGTTGTCAAAGATTCAACTGTAACTAACCTTGTGACACAGTTTCATCAATAACAAACTTTATAATTATTCAATGACTGAACATAGTCATTACACATGGGCAGCAGAGAAGCTAGTAGCAATAGGAGCTTTTCAGCTGGAATAAATCCGAAGAAAGCTGGTGAGTAAGGCTCACTATACATAAAATCACCCATGAATTTACACAATGTTGAGTGCAAAATATTGGGAGAACCCCTGCAGCCTAACTCTAGACCTTACTTTGCCAAAACCCCCTAGACTTTGTTGATCCTGATGATCAACAGACACATACACCATTTTCTACTTCTGGTCTTTCAGCTCCTCTGTCAATATTCTGATGACCAAAAGTGGTGTCTTTACACAATGATTTGATCTGTGCGTAAGCAGAGACTTCCTAGCTCCATTTTTTTTCTCCAGGGCCCCAAAATAAGGAGGCTTGAAAAAACCCTTGGAACTTGTCCAGCTATCACAACCCATGATAAGACATGGCTGGGAAGAACAGTACCATCTGGCTACACTCCAGGCAAATCCCCTTACCCAGCTATCAAGTGTCTGGCAGCTGGAGAAGGACATGCTCTAGAAGTAGTCATTCAAACTACCTGTTCAGAATCCTACACTTCAGCAAGAGCCAAGCCAAACAACCAAGAGCAAGACATTTCTGGGCAAGATAGCTCTCCTACGCAGAGAATGCCTGGATTTTGGCCCACTTGGACATCCCATGGCATCATCTAGCAGCTTATTGTCCTTCCTAAGATTTCTAGCCAAGACACCATCTCCCTGGGTTAATTATACAGATGAAGCTTTTTTCCCTCTTTCTTTAAAAACTAGCCTCTCTCTTTGGGAATGCTGCTTTGAATGACTTCTGGTCTCCTAAGTGATAATACAAGCTGCCTACTGGGCCACACATTCCATGCTATATAATTATCCAACATTTCCCTTCAAGAACTCCGAGAGTTCTTATGACCTGCTTATTTTTGGCCTAATCTTCCAACCAAATGTCTGTTGCCTTCTAAGGAGGAGAGAAACTATCATAGAATTTGCCAGTAGCTTTTGCTACTTGCTTAGGATTTCTAGTGTAACTAGCTAGGCTTGATAAACCAGTTTGTGCAGGGATTCTGTGATGCAGTCTAAGACAAGCCATCAAAAAAAAGCCAAACCCAACAACAGTCAAAAACAAAAAGATCCAACAGAAATTCTATTGGTTCTCACCAGACAGGGTGCCCAAATAGAGACAAACCCCAACAAACAGCTGGGTCTGCTCCTGCTCTCCATGAATCGAACCAATCTCATCCCCTACCCACAGTTCAATCCAAAAGAATTCATGCATTTTGGGTTCTAACCCAAAAGACAGAAGCTGAATAGGACCAACAAATCGCAATCAGTGAATTCTTGTGTTGTTTACTACTAGGGAACTATTCAGGGGAAAGCTTGGCCAAGCGATTAAGGAGGTATAAAAATATATGCATCTACATGTATGTGTATATACACATTTATGTATGTATGTATACATACATTATATACATATATACATATACATATATATATATATATATACACACACACACATATTCTGTGATAATGGAGACTTCCTAAACTACCCTTTTCTCTTCTTCCCGTCATGCGATGCCACTTGTTTCTGCCCTTCCAAATGGAATTTCTAGGACACTGAGTACTCTGTGCCCAGACTTGTGCAGGCTTAGGAGGCTTAGACCTTTTTTAAACATGGAAATAGCCAAATGGGAACAAGTGCCCAAAATATCCTGAACAAGCCAGGAGAGTAGTGACCATTGATGGTTGGCCCTTATGATTGGGGCTGGTGACTCAGGAAAAGAGAGCCTTGTATACCAAGTGGAAGAATGTGAGAAGTGCCTTACCCTAGACATAACTCAGTCTTTGTATTTCTGATTGTCTTGGGGATCAGAAGCATAATCCCAGTAATTCTTGGAAAGCACTACAAATACTGCTGGCAGAACTTCAGGCAAGAAACCACATGACAGCCTGCCTCTCCAGAAACCATTTCACCACTAAAAGTCCCAAGACTACTCAGGACTATCAGGGATATAGATATTGTTTCCATTCAGGCCCAGTGACTATGCCCCTAATTTGATTCCTTGTATTCCCATCTCCTCAAGCTCCCTTTTCTTAACTACCTAAATTCTCAAAGAAAGAACTCTATGCTTCCTAGAGAAAAAGACGCATAGGGGCTGCATCTCTTTTCACCTTCCTTACTAGGGCCCCCATGCAACACCTTATTACAATAATTAGATTATTTTTAAGTCTATATATGCAATTTAGTGTTTCCTCAGGTCAACCTCTACTGCTTTAAGGAGTTTATTTCAGTTAGGAATAAAATCACAATTGCTCCAAGCCCCCAGTTAGAAAAATTCCTAACGTTTAGGCAGAGGTTTGGCTCTCTGCCTTAATTTATATTTACATCCATTTCTATTTAACCTTTAGCTTCTTTGTGGTTGAAGCAAAATTTAAGTTACTAGAAATATCTGGTCAATAAAGCATCAGATTACGTTAATATATCTTTCGATAGACGGCACTAAAAGAGGAAGTTGGGGGGAAATCGGAGAAAGATGCTGAGACACTGGCAGGAGACAGCAAGGGGTTGCACTAGCCAGAGATAAAAAGAGATGGAAAGAACTAGCTGCTCAGGGACAAACAGCAAAAGAAGGAAGAGAAGATAGAACTGAATGGTGGCAGAGAAGAAAGGTATCGAGGAGGGCACTGGCTGATGCCACCCATTGAATTCACCCACTCAAGGACTGAAGAAAGTTCCAAAGAAAAGTTTGCTTTCCCCCTAATTTCTCCTCTCCCACAATCATTCAGATGTAACATTCTTATGCAAAAATGTAAGAACAATATTTTTTAAAAGATGTCACAACACCAAATACTCCTAATCTACAAATTACATGAAATGAAAACTTATTAAAAACTAAAGAGACCTAGAAGAAGATTTTTTAAAATCCTGTACGTATCCTCCTGCCAGCATACTTTCAATGGTCCTAAAGATGCTGAATTTATATCATGATACTTGTATTCAACTAGAAAAAGCAACTATTTTTCCTACTTTTGCTATGGTCCATAGAGTATTAAATGTGAAAGAATAATAGCAGAACAGCAACTTGTTCATGAACTGTTTCTATCTGAATTCTATAAAAAAAAATCAGAAGAACTGGATAATAGTAATAATAATAGTAACAGTAATACAATTATGTAGTTCTTTAACATTTCCAAAATACTTTGCATGCACTTTAATTTTTAAAATATATTTTATTGATATTTCACTTTTACATTAATTAAATCTCTCCCAGTATCCCTCCTTTTTCCCCTCACAAAGAATTGTCCTATATAACAAAGAATTTTTTTTGCTTTTTGGAGGGAAAAGGCAGGACAATCGGGGTTAAGTGACTTGCCCAAGGTCACACGGCTAATGTTAAGTGTCTAAGGCTGGATTTGAACTCAGATCCTCCTGACTCTAGGGCCAGTGCTCTACTCACTGCATCACCTACCTGTCTCCAATAAAGAATAAATAGAAACATGAGAAAGAAAATCAGAAAAACTCATCAATACATCATAATATCCCACACTCTTGGACCTTCCATCTCTGCAAAGGAGTGAGAGAAGTGTCTTGTCATATCTCTTTTTGGGGGGCCATACTTGTCCTTTGAAACTTTGCAACATTCACTTTTAGATATTTTGTGGTGGTTGGTTGGTTGTGGGGGTTTTTTTGTCCCATTTATATTGTTGTAGTTATTATGTCTATTGTTTTCTTGGTTCTGCTTACTTCACTCTCCGTTCATTCATGTAAATCTTCTTTGTATTCATAATTTTCATTGTTTCATACAGTATATTTCATTTTATTAGTCTACTGCATTCATGTACAACAATATCTTTAGACATTCTCCAATAGATAGGTATATATATATATTTCCAGTTGTTTGCTAAGCACAAATAACGCTACTATAAATATTCTTACATAAAGTGATTCTTTCTTTTCAATATTCTCCTTGGGATCTCTAGGTCAAAGGGTATGGGCATTTTGGTCACTTTATTTGCACAGTTCCAAATTGCTTTCCAAAATGACTGCACCTATTCACAGCTCTACCAACCATGCATTAATGTGCCAATATTCCCATCACCCCCAGCACTGACTATTCCTATATTTTGTCATCTTTTCCAATTTGCTGGGAAAGAGAACCTCAGGGTTTTGTTTTCATTTGATTTATATTTCTCTTATTAGTAATCTGAAACATCCTTTTACATTGTCATTAATAGGTAGTGATTCTTTTAAGAAATGCATGTATTCTTACTTGATACTTGTAACAGTCCTGTAAGGAAGGCTTTATTATTGCTCTCATTTTTACAGATGAGGAAACTGAGACTCAGAGAGATTAAGTGATATAGTATCACACAGGTAATAAATATCTGAGGTGGGATTTAGAATCCTGATTCTAAATCCAGAATTCTACCTACTGGGAACTGGAAAGTGCTGTGAGTTTGGTGTAGTTAGGTCCTTGCTTCTGCTAAGAATGTGTGTGTCAGATAGGAAGAGAGTTGGAAGAGGTCATTGGGGAGTAGATTCCTGCTCCCAGGAGACATTTGGAGGTGATTTGCCATTTGGAAAGGGGAGTGAGTCTTGCTACTTAATTCTTTGTTTCTAATTTACCTTGTTTTCCTGTTTTGATTAAATTTCTTTTCCTCTCTATTACTTCCACATGTTTTATTCTTGTATGATCTAGCAGGACTACATTTGAAGGGGAAAATGAGCCAAAGAGAATGATATGTGAGAAGTCCGCTATGGGTGAATTTTCTCTGTATATGCTAAGCACTAAGATTCTGGGCCATGAACTATACAAAGAAATAGGAAACAGCATCTGGTAGACAGGGCTAACTGCTGAACAGAGCCTGAGTGTTGCAAATTCATAGAACTCTTTCCAAGTTTGAATTCCTTTTGCTTATCCTTTCCCAATTCATTGGAGGTTTATTCCATAAATCACATCTTGCTGGCTCCCTCAAACTTTGTGGATCCTGGTTTTGATTCTGTCTTTATTCAAGACATCTCTTTCTATGTCTAGACCATCAGCTCCCAGGGGTGGAGCCCAGTAATCAAACCAATTCTGGTCCTCACCTGTACAGTGAGCATTAGCTAGAACTTCACAGCTCTTCCAAACTGAGAAGGCATCAACGAGTACCATACAATCAGTGAAGGGACCAGAATTTATTTAGGTACAAGGCAGGGGTCTTTGCAGAGATAGTTTATTCGTGGTCTTTGTTTGTAAGACTTCAGGAGACTTGTAGTCTAGCCCAGAACACAAAAACTTTCCCAGAGACAATATGACATGAAGGAAAACAAATAGATGCACAGTTCTATTTTAAATACTACTAGAAATGCTGGCTATTGTAATGAAAGAAGAAAAAAAATTGGGGAATACAAAAAAGGAAAGAAGAAAAAAAATTGTTCCTTTTCACGGTTGATATGATGGGATATTTAAAGAACCCTAGAGAATCAACTAAAAATTAATTGAAACAATTACTATCTTTGGCAAAATTGTAGGATATAAACTAAATATACACAAATCATAAGTATTTCTATATAACACCAAAAACACCCATCAGAAAAAAGCAGAAAAATAAATTCTATTTAAAATATAAAGAATGTATAAAATACTTGGGAAACGACTTACCAAGATATACTTAGGAACTAAACAAAAAGAATTACAAAACACTTTTTCAGTTTACAGAAATAAAGACAGACCTAAATAACTGGAAAATATTAATTGCTCATGGGTAAGATAAGTAAAAATAATACAAATCGCAATACTAGCTAAATTAATTTACTTATTTAATGCCATAAAAACAAAACAACTGAAGAATTATTTTATGGACCTAGAAATAAATAATAATGAAATTTATATGGAGTCAAAAGAAGGTCGAGAATTGCAAGGGAAATGATGAAAAAAAAGAAGGGGATCTATCAGTACCAGATCTCAAATTACTATGAAGCAGTAGTTCTTAAAACAGTTTGGTATTGGTATTGGTTAAAAAGTAGAGAGATCAAACAGCAGAACAGATTAGTACACAACATATAGAAACAAATGAATTTAGTAACTTAGTGTTTGATAAATAAAAAGACCCCAGCTACCAGAATCCTTATTCCATTGATTTCTTACTATTTGAACAAAAGTTCTGGGGAAATTAGACAGCAATATATAGGAAATTAGATTTGGACCAACACTTCACACCACACACCAAAATAAGCTCCAAATGGATCTCTGGTCTAGACACAAAAGGTCATTAGACAAACATGTTGAAAACTATGTATCTGATATATGGACAGCAGAAAAGTCCTGTTTATTTTAGCTTTTATGTGCTGGCTTCAGGCAGATCCAGAATGAGGGAAGCTAGTATAAGTCTCAAGACTATCAATCCTTCTAGGTCTTGCTACCCTTATAGGTCAGCTGCCTTGGTGCTCTAACTGTGCTAACATAAAAACCATGCTTTCATTAGAATTAGAAAGTTCTACCAGTCTGACCCTTCTTTGGATGCATCAGATCCTCCTGCTGTTATAACATTAAAGAATCTCTCTAACAATGGGTTGAGTAGAGAAAGGAGGTAATTAACTCTTGTTTCTCCAGAATGCTTAAATAACTATTACAACGAGATTAACATGACTCCCAGCCCTTTACATGAATACAAGACATCTCTTATTCATTATATTCCAGTATCAAAATTTATAAATTAAATATTTCTAAAGTAAATTCCACATTCCAACTAACTTCTGTTTTATATTTGATTTCTAAATTGCCATACGGGGTTAAAATTCCTTGGATATTAAGTTGAAAATTTGGGGTGAGCTGATAGGCAGTCTTGTAGCTGCATGATATATCCTAGTAGTGTCAGCCTTCCCCATCAGTTCCATCTGTCCATGTTTCCTATATAGAAAACTGTAATATTTTCCAGAGTCCAGGTTCTTTCTTCTGTTTTTAATTAGTTTTTGCACCCACACCCAAAATCATATGAATTTTTCTCATTCCTGACTCCTTGCTCAAAGATATATTCCCCTTTAGAAAAATATTGCATCTCTCATCCCAAATTCTCCCAGAGGAAGAAAACAGTTTCCCTTGATCTGAGTGTCTTCAGAATTCAGTAGTGACAGACGAGATGCAGCTTGGTAAGATGGATAGAGGGTTGTCTCTGGAGTCAGAAGACATGAGTTCAAACCTTACTTCCTACACATAGTAGCCATGTGACCCTGGGCAATTCCTTAACCTTTTAGTATTTCAAACATCTCTGCAAAACTATAAATTGCAGAAGCTGCTGATCCACATCAGGATTCCCTGTTTTGATGAAATGACAGTTCTGGACCAAAATAATAATTAAAGTAATGATATAATGGGATGTAATAAGGCATAGTTATAAGAGTATTAGGTTTTTAGTCAGAAAGACATGAGTCTTAATCCTCCGTCTGACATTTACTGAGAATAAGCCATTTACCTTTCTGAACCTTAGTTCTGTAAAATGGGGAAAATAATACTTGTGTTAGAAACATGATGGGATTATTTTAAGGCTTGAATGGGATAATGTAAAGTGCTTTATAAACCTTTAAATGCTATTAAAATTCTGGCAATCATTATTAATTCAGATGGGCTGTAATATTATACTTCTTGGTAAATGCTCCCATTTAATGTACAATGATCTCTAATTTTAAAAGCTCTCAAATTGGAGGACTGTTTTATATAAAGTGAATCAATATCATGTTATACAACTTCTTTAAGTCGGGAATGCTCTGAAGCAATCCTAAGGATTCGTTATATGGTTTACTTACAATGTATATCATAATTTTATCATATCATAATGTTATATAAATCATACAGTGATAACTTTGAGCTAGAAGGGATTTTAGCAATCATCAAGACCAATACTTTTCCCTTCTATGGTGAAAAGGCTCTGTAGTTCCCTCTTCTAGCCCCAAATCACATTGGCAGGATAGGTGCCTAGAGCAAGGCTATTATTTCCCTCCTCAAACTGTCTAGGGTTAACTCAGAAGGGATAGGTACTCTTTATAATACAATGATTCTTGTACCCAAGAGCATGTTGCTCATAATTTATCCAGTTAACATGAATGTCAATTCACCAGTTGATCTCTCATCAATAGCAATTAACCAATTAATATCAATTAGTGTTTATAAAGGGATATTTATTGAGATGACATAGCAAGATATAAATCTCCCAAATGGGAGCCCACTCTCCTTTAGTACCTTGTTCCCAGAGACAGGAACTGCCACATTCTCCCCAACTATCACTGCGAAGTTCACTTCTGGATGTGGCACAGCTAATAAACAAGTCACTATTTTGTCTGTCAGACAGGATGTCTTCTTGACTACTGAGTCAATCCACTGCTATAGTAGGTCAAATAGATCATTCCGTGGGGATGCACCTTACTTGGCTTGCCTGCTCATCATAGTTTTCTAGGAATTCAAATTATGGGGCCTCTGGCAGCTCTTTTCACCTTTCATAGCTCACAGGATTGTAATCTGTTCCATTCTACCTACAATACTCATTCATTTAAAATCAGGAAAGAATAAATACAATAGGGAGAAAAATAGTAGCCCTGTGTGTTTTTGGTCACATGGAAGATGGATGAGAGAGGGCCTGGGGCCCTCCTGTCTGCACCCCTCAGATCACAGCACTTTTTTCCTTTTTACTCAAGACTTGACAAGACAGAGAAAGAACCTTCATCAGACTGAATCTTTTGTACACAAACTCAGTTTTGACTTGGAAGCCAATTAAAAAGCTCTCCATACCCATGAAGGAAACAGAAATGAAATGGTTGGAGGAAACATGAACATGATATGAAGCAGGAAAAGGATGCCTCTCTATCCTGCCTCACTCGAAGCAGACTCACCCTGTCTTAATTCCAGTCCATTATGGCGGGCAAATCATATTATAAATGTCTGTTGACCAGTCTCCCACATGCACCCTTATAATTGCAAGGCAGGAAACTGAAGCCCCGGGAGTAAAGCAACTTGTAATAATAATAATGATGGTGATAATAATGGCAGATCATGGAACTAAAGCCAAATTATTTCATATTTGATTTAAATAACAAAACAGAGGCATTGTCTATAATCTACTGTTAAAATGCTTATGTGTCACCTAGGGAAGAAGGGAAAGTCCTGGGGGCCTCTTTGAGCCTGTTCTCATTGGTTGTCAACACAAGTCTCCTTTCATGAAGATGGATTTGTTCATACAGTTATGGAACTGCCACCTTGGAAGAAATGGAAAGTCTAATCCTAGGAAGATGTGAAGTGAAGGGTATAGGTGAAAGAGGTCACATTAAACAGATGGCAGCAAGTAGTCAAAGTGGCTTCGAGGAACCTCTGGCCACTTCAGCTAAGTCAAAGAAATGTCCATTTGGGAGGCTAGAACCATTCATTGGTATAGCAGCAAACACCCTAGTATACCCTGGATGGCTGCTAGCACAGGTTCTTCTTAGATCTGCTTTTCTAAAGGAAAGCAACTAAAAATGGGTTAACAGTCTTACTTTAATTAATCAAACATATATCATTTACCTGCTTCGGGGGAAAAAGCACAAAAGAAAATAATACAGTTCAGCAAACAGGACTTCCAGCCGTCTGACCATTACATCCATACCTAGGTAGTTACCAGAGAGAGAAGCAGCAGCATCTGGGTTTTCAAAGCTGGAGATCTCCAATGGCTGCCTACAGTCTCAACTGGTCAAATCACACGACTCTTCCCAATGTGAGTCCCCAAGCAAAAGCTCACATCAGGGTGTATAGATAGCCTTCTTCTGTCTCAGAGAATGTCACAACCCTCTTGACCCACTGCCCAATCACAAAGTAACAAGGTGTGGGCATTCCTGAAAAATAAGCCTCCTGCCACAGGCTCCATGTCACCACATTCAGCCTATTAGGGGGCAGAGTATATTTTCAAATCAGGGGGGTTCTCAGATTCACTTAAACCTATCAAAGGGCCAAGGGTCAGGGAAGATCTTCAGATTCCCATTACAGTTGGACTAGTAGTCATGGTGTTGGGATTAAGCACATAAATCTGATTATTCTGGAGAGAGCCTTCTTTGCAAATGAATTATGGTATCAACAATTTCTGTTACTGCCATTGAGTTCTTGGCCACAAAGTCTGCCAAACCAGGCAGTGTAAAGTATTACTATGCCCATTTTATAAATGAGGAAACTACAGATCAGAGAATGACTTTTTTCCAGGTCATACAGTAAAAAAAATAATGGAGTTCTTACTTGAACTCTGGGTTTTCTGATTTCAAGTCCAGACTATTTCAGAGTCAACAAGTATTTATCAAATAGTTAATTATTATAGTAAAACTTTATCCAAAACTACACAAAAGAATTATGAAACACATACTTCATCCATGTTAGAGCACTGAAAGTCAGAGATGGGAATATTTAGCAATAACTTGGGTATAAACATTGGCCAGAGATGGACCACATAGAATTTTCTGTTCTTGCTTTGTGCTTGGAGGCAGAGTTGAAGAAAAAAAGAGGAGGATAAAGGAAGTTTTTGTCTTTGTTTTTTAAATTACACAATAAATAAATTTCATTCTTGTGAACAGTCAGGCTAAGACCGGGAGACCAAAGTCTTTAACTTAGCCAGAGTTACAGGTGTCTATATCTAGAATGGGCAGGAACAGTATTAGTTTTCCTAGACTGACTCCTCCATCCCTGACATGCTTACTGTAGAAGGAATCACTTGTTTGGAACACAAGTAAAAGTATTTGAATACATGAGAGAGTTCATTTGCTCCTTAGCTTGGTGCTAAGAGTGTTAGAAAGGATGGGCCACAGGTGGTCAGAAATGATGGAAATTTGGTCAGGGCAAATGGCAACTCTGAGTTTCAGACTCATGGGGGCTTAGCAAGGACATTGGTTGGTCCACCAGCTAATGAAAGTTTTTAGGTTCTTCCAGTCTAGTACGCATATACATAATCAGATGAAAACCAACAAGTTAAGCTTTAGTTGTAGATATTTCAATTTAAGGCCTCACTTAAGTTCTTAAGGCCTTACTTAGAAATGATTGTAGGTTGAAGAGTGGGTGGTTTTTTTTCTTGGACTCATACTTGCTCAGTTTTTGTACTTGCCAGTCAAGGTTATTTACCAACTTATTATATTAAGGCTCCCCTACATGCTTGTTTTGATTTTCTCAAGCACAGATAGCTGTGTGAGAAATTATTTCCCTGATGAGTTCCTAAAATTTGAAAACTCAACCTAGCAAATACTTTTGAAAATGTTGAAATAGATTTGGTTTAAATCTAAGTTGATGGTCCCAATAATACTCCACCAGGTTTCTTTCTTTCAAATATGAGTACCTGGACTTTTATTTGGCTTAGGTTTTTTTTGTATTCTAGCTGCTGATTTCACCTAAAATAAAATATTCCAATAGTTTTGTGTAAGCTAATTTCCCTGTACAACTATACAAATAAACCTCTTTGACATCTCAGATTCAGGAAATTCATTTCTTTGAAAAAATATATTGGTCCTTGAAAAAATAACTGTTCAATTCAATAAACATTTATAGGATGCCTTCTGTACACAAGGTGTTATATTTATTGTCATTCCAAAAAAAAGTAAGGCACTGGTTTCCTCATAATTGGTGAGGGAGCTGACTTCACCAGCAGGAAAAACAGTTCAAGTTCAGCCTCTGACATACAGAAGCTGCGTGATTGTGAGCAACTAACAACCTTTATGAGCTTCAGTTTCCTCATTTATAAAAGGAAGGGGTTGGAATGGATAAGGACCCTTCCAACTCTAAATCTATAATTCTAATCATATAATATGTCTTAAGAGTTCCCCACACTGATGAAATCACAAATCTAGATTTTTCCCATCACAGCCTTGAAAAATAAAATCATGATTGACTTAAGAATTGTTACAGTTCACTATAGGGCACATGTATTTAACTTCATCTGACTATATTCTTTTTTAAAAAAACTTTATTTATTTTTAGTTTTCAACATTAATTTGAACAAGATTTTTTTTATTTAATAAATTTTTAAATTTGTTTTCTTGTTTACATTATTCATTTTAATGAGCTTTTTGAATTACAAATTTTCTCCCCATCTTTCCCCTACTCCAACCCTAAAACAGCAGTCCCACTGTAAAGCCTCTCCTCTGATCTGTTCTCTAACTTTCTGGTAGGGCAGGGAGGGTCTCCCTACCCCAGCCCCTGTATATCTTAATTCCTAGGTGCATGTATTGCAGAGCTTTAAATTCTAGATTCTTGTGATTCCTCCCTTGTCACCCACTCCCACTGGAAGGACAAACAATTCAATACAGGCTTTGGATGTGTGATTATACAGGACATCTTCATAGTGGACATATTGTGACAGTGATCATATGACCTTCCTTCCTATCCCTCCCCTCCTTGTTCTGTTCTCTACCCTGTCCCTGTCCCTTTCCTGGAGTGTGTGCTTCCAGCATCCCTCCCCCAGACCCTGCCCTCCCCTCTGTCATCCCTGCTCTCATCCCCATGCCCCCTAGTCTTCTGTGTGGCATGATGCCCAGTTTAGTGTTTATGCCATTTCTTCCCTAAGCCAAATTCAATGAG
>CM053598.1:109096780-109122061 GCA_028646575.1 Pseudocheirus occidentalis | reverse complement strand
AGCTCCTCCCTGCCCCCATCCCTGTATGTATTATTTCCCAGTTGCATTTAATTGTATAGCTTTAAATACTAGATTCTTGCAATTCCTCCCCTGTCACCCACTCCCAGTGGGAGGAGCAGCAATTCAATACAGGCTGTATCTGTGTAATTACACAGGACATCTCCATGGTCCTCCTCCAGGACTTCTGTAAACATACCACCAGAAAATCCTCTTTCAGGGCTTCCAGTAAGGTCACAGGGCTTCTGTACAAAGTATCACAAACATCAACACAGACAGAGCAGAGACAGTGTGGGGATACCACAAGTTTTCTCTTTCTTGACTCTGCCACCACAAGGGTCCTCTTCTCAGTTCTGCTCTCTCTACCCTGGGCCTCTCCTTATATATGGTCATTAGCTCCTTGCCTTCCTGTTGTAGGAATTTATGAGTTCTAGGGTTCACAAGTTGTGGGGTTCACATGTTCTGTTTCTTAACAGACTTGATACAAGGCTCAAAAGAAACTTGAACTGAAACAAGGTGTTAATTCAATAGCTGAAATAAGGTATGAACTACTTCTGTACTTGCCATTATACCAAGGTAGCATATTCTACATGTGACCTTTCTGGAAGTATCCTCTTCCTAGGTGTTATCTCTCTCCTTCAAACTGTTTTATATTACTTTGTGTTTACTTCTTCATGTACCAGTTCTATCACCCCCTCCATTCTCTGTTCCCCTCTTCTATCCCCCTACCCTCACCCATATGAACTCATCTAATCAGATGAGCTTTTTTATGAGCTTGGTTTTATCTTTGAATTCCTATTTCCTAGTGCTATTCATTGCTCATATTAGGAGCTTATTAAATGTTTGTTGAATTTTCTGCTTTTTCATATTACATAAATATAGTAGTATTACTCATATTCTAATCTTAAGAGATATTTTGTCTGTTCTTTCCATTTGGCTGTGTTTTCCCCTGTTTGTATCATTTAGATTTTGAGTCCATCTGGCAATGACTGTATCTCTCTGTACACAAATATATTAAGTAGAGGTTAAGCAATGAGAATTATTTAATAGCAGTGAGCCTCCATTCAGCATTCTGTGAAGTTACCCAGCTTAGATGGCACTCTTTAACTCATTATAATTGGGATCTATGTATACTTTCATAAGGACAAAAAGTTTCTTCTACCCTGGTCCATCTCTGATGGATCCTGAAATCTCTTGGCAAAGGTTAAATTTCTGCAATAGAAATATTTATCCTAGGACATGCTTTATGAGCTATATATATAGTCATATAAAAATGCTCTAAATCACTATTCATTAGAAAAATGCAAATTAGAACAATTCTGAGGTACCACCTTATATTTATCAGATTGGCTAACATGACAGAAAAGGAAGATGATTAATGCTGAAGATGATGTGGGGAAATTGGGACATTAATGCATTGTTAGTGAAGTTGTGAAAGACCCAACTATTCTGGAGAGCAATTTGGAACTATGCCCAAAGGACTATCAAACTGTGCATACCCTTTGATCCAGAATACCACTACAAAGCCTATATCCCAAAGAGATCATAAAAAAGGGAAAAGGATCTAGATGAGCAAAAATATTTATAGCAGCTCTTTTTTTAGTGGCAAAGAATTGGAAATTGAGGGAATATCCATCAGTTGGGGAATGGATAAACAAGTTGTGGTATATGAATGTAATAGAATAGTATTTTGCTATAAGAAATGACAAGCAGGATAATTTCAGAAAAACCTAGAAAAGCTCACATACACTGATGCAAAGTGAAGTGAGAAGAACCAGGAGAATGTCATACAAAGTAACAGCAACATTGCATGGTAGCAATCATCTATGATTGACTTAACTGTTCTCAGCAATAGAATGATTAGAGACAATTCCAAAAGACTCATAATGGTACATGCTATCCACATCCAGAGAAAGAACTGATAGAGTGTGAATGCAGATCAAAGCATATTCTTTTCACTTTATTTTTGTGTGTGTGTTTTTTCCCTTTTGTTCTGTTTCTTTTTTCACAGCATGACTTATATAGAAATATTTTTACATGATTGCACATATACAACCCATATCAAATTGCTTACTGTCATAGAGAGGGAGGAGAGAAAGGAGGAAGAAAATTTGGAACTAAAAATTTTATTTAAAAATGAACATTAAAAATTATCTTTACATGTAATTGGAAAAATTAAATACAATTTTTTAAAAAATCATGCTTTATGACAAATATCTAGTTGGGCAGTGGTAAACTTAGAAATGGACTGGGGGTGATGAAAGTTGCTCAAAACATTGAGCAGCTTTCTACATGAACAAACTGAATCTGAATCATCCAAAGCATTAGATAATGAACTTCTTTTCCTATATTCATTTGTATTTTAAATATCACCAAGGAAGAAACTTTCAAAAAAAGTTACAAAATTATCACAGTAGCCAAACCAACTGTCACAATAAAGAATAAACTACAGAATAATTTTACATTCTGTCAGCAAAAGTCTGCTCTGGTGTGCCTGATAAAATGCTGACTCTATTGGTAGATAATATAGTAGGAATATCCATCAGAGAATAGACTGTAGTTTCAAAAAGATGAAAACATCTTGAGTCAACTTGCCTACAAAGAGCTTGGCAACCCTCTTCCCTTCTGTAGCATCTGTGGCTCATCGCTTACAACAAAAACAGTCATTAAAGTTTTCTGGGCTCCGTTTATGACAAGGTGAATGAGATTGAATCCTCCCTGGAGAAATGCATTGAATCAGGGACTATAGAGATGAGTGGGCTAAACAGATTTGTAGGGGGGAGAAAAGATGAAGGGAAGCAGACATTTCTTCTGTGAGATAAAAAAGGTACAAGGAACTATCAAAGAACACAAGGAGATGACAGAAAATTAATCCTGGGCCAAGAATTGGACAGATCCTGGCACAAAGAGAGATGAATTAATAGGACTTTTAAACACGGTGCTGGCCAAAGTATTTGACTTTGGAAAGCAAAAGGGGTTTTCTTTTAAAGCAAGTTGCTAACAGATTCTCTAATGGACCAGTTGGTTTAGAGACAAATGCTTTGCAGAAAGTCAGAAGACTTGGGCTACAACTCCAGTTCTGCTACTGTTTTCTGCATAATCTTGGCTGACTCATTGGCCCTCAGTTTCCTCATTTGCAAAATGATGCAGATAATAATTACCAGCCCTTCTAACACTAAATTCTGTGATTCTAGGAACTATGATTAATAAACTGAAAAAGGATTGGCAGCATTCTTAGCATAGAAAGTCATGTACAACATTCTATAAGGCATTTACAAAAGACTGTTTCCTGACTATCTGCCATAAAACAGATATATCAGATATATTATGTAATATAAAATTTACATAATATAAATTTTACTAAAAATAAAACAAATTTATGGTAAGAAGGGCTCTGGAACATCACTAATTGTATACAAAAGAAAACTTTTTGTATCATATATTGTAAAGAATCCTAGCACATATTGGTTGTGGAACCCTGACTAAGTCACTGCAACTCTTGATGGTTCAGCCAACTAAGATGATAAATTTGTAGAGAAATCCTGACTTTCATTGATTGAGGGAGTTTCGTCACATGAAACCATATAAAAATGAAATCACAGGGTCAATTCCTATCCTTTCCCTAATGAAAGAAGCAAAACTGATTGAATCAATTGCAAGCTTTCCTGTACCTGTAGAGCCCAAGAGACCCCAAAGAGCACAGAATTCCACATGCTATGGAACAACAAATTATAAAAACAGCTGCCATTTATAGAGGATTGAGGATTTACAAAGCACTTTTAGCACTTTAGCAACCCTTTCCTCATTTATTCTTCATAACAACCCTATGAGTTAGATAATGCATATATTATAATAAATGCTTTTTTATTTAGTTTAAGAAACGTTATTAAGGGCCTACTATGTACCAGGATAATCTCATTCAGCTTTGATGTCTTCCTGTCACCCAATTCTCACCTGCAGCTCTAAGAATTTGCAGCATACACAGTGGCCATACCTCAATAAACTCTCTCAACAGATGGGCTAAACCAGGTGGAGGGTAATCAACAGGTTTCAGATGTGTTGGTGAATTAAGGGGATGACCACCCCAAGAATGTAAAATTATCCCCTAGTGGACTGGGCAGATGAGAACAATTTCTTCCAGTGGCCACACAGGTGTCTGAAACAGGTGCTGTGCAGTGCTTATAGCCTGGTAAGTACACCAGCCATCAAGTTCACCAAGACCATCCACTACATCCTAAGCCATCATTAATTGTTTTGACTTTTGTCTTACTGCTGGACTTTGATGACTCTGGAAGAGAGAGTGAGACTGAGGAGTTTATGAAAATCTGCCTCACTTTACTCCAATTCACGTGCAAGTCAAGGTAACACCCATTATCCATTATTTATGATGTCATTGGTCCTCCTCTTTGAAAATGAAGGATGAAAAACAACATCATATAAAGAACACTGTACAAAGTGTTGGATATACAAGCACAGTGCTGAAAACATACCCTGCCTTAATGAGCTTACATTACACTGGGAGAGGGTGTGTGTGAAAGAGGGAAAGAGATAATAACACAAAAAAGCAGAAACTATATGCAAAATAATAAAAGTCAGAGCATAGTGATCAGAAAAGGCTTGGAATGGAAAAAAGCACCTATGCTGACTGGTCTTTAAAGGAAGTTAGGGGTTTGATTAGGCAGGGGTAAAGGGGGAGTGAATTTCAGACATGGGAGACAGTATATGCAGATGAGTCTAGGCAGGCAATGAAATTTGCAGATGAGGAAATTAAGATCCAGGGATGCTGAATGACATAGCAGGGTAAGGATTCAAATCCAAGTCTTTTGACTCAATAATTCTTTCTACTGTATTATAATTATTCCATTCTTCTAAGGAAAGTGTATTGTTGATAACTATTCCTTACTTATCTGTTACCCTAATTATCTTATAGAACAAATAGATCCAAGTGGATAGACTTATACTTCCCATGGAAAGAGGCTCTTCTGGCCTTGATACAACAGAAGTGGGAGAGAATGTATTTTAGAAAAGATGAAAAGGTTTCTTAGATTTTATGTCTCATGTAGAAATGTTTACAACTTTATGACAGTGCCCTTGGAAATGTTTTGCTGGATGTGAGTTTGTGATGCAAGAAATTTACTATCACTTGGAGATCCTGAAGGTTTTGAAGTTTTGATTCTGATTTGTTTTAAAAAATTGTCTACAATGCAGGTAACAGTCTTATATAGATAAAATTAAAGCCACAGTTCTAAACCTGGGACAGAATTCAGGGGATTTGTGTACCTGAATGGGAAAAAGAAACTTTTTCACTAACCCTAAGTGAAATTTAGTATTTCCTTAAATTCTTTACCAATATTATTTTGAAAAGGAATCACCAGACTTCACAAAGTTTCCACAACAAAAAAGATTAAGAACCACTATTCTAGGATGTCAGTTGAATCAGTAAAAAAAAAAAGCATAATATTTGGGGAATTGTACACATTTGTTACATTAGTACTATCAGTGTTCATATTCCTAATGATGCATCTTTATCCGAGCCACTATGCATAATTCTAGCACTTTTTTTATATCACAATCTCTACTTGGTTGTAGAACAATGTATTTTGGAGTACAAATGAATTTTATAAAGTTCCATTTAGAACAATAAAATTTATTTTCTACAAAACTTTAAAAATTGAAAGAAAATTTCAACTTGAAGCTACAATATGATATTCTTTTTCTCAAACTTTAGGAACTTGAAAAAATAATTTTCCTTTTCCATCACAGAATTATACCATTCCCAGTGCCCACATTAAAACACATGTACTCTTTGTGTTCTATTCAACATGGCTTGCAGGGAAGAGCCTTATTATGCCATGTGGCTAGATCATGGATGGTATTCAATATTTAAAGTATTAACCATTAATAAATTTTCCCTTTATCTTTTTTTCTCAGCATTACAGAATTTAGATGATTATTCATACTCACAAATAAAATATTCTCTTCCTTTCCAATGTGTTTTAGCCACCATTAAAACATAAATCCAACCGATCTTGGGATCTACTGGATTTAAAAGTTATGATATTTTTGTGATAATCATGATTTTTAAAAGTAAAGTTTTAAAATAAATTGAATACTTTCTTTAAAAGTATGAGAACAGTTTCTCTCTAAGTATCTGCAGATGGCATATGCTTTTATATAACTAATTCCAAATATGGGCACTGATAGTATTTATTTTTTGCCTTTGAGAAAAATAATTTTGTAAATATTAATAAACATTTTAATAATAAAATCAAGCAGGCACATTTGTATTCTTGCTAATATATAATAACACTATTTCCTACTTTTAACAAACTGTAAACAATTACTTTTTGTTCTTGCAAGAAAAACATTGACTTTGGAAATGGAAAGAGCACCTAACAAATGGAGTTCCAAAAAAAAATAATAATAATAACGAAAAGCATGCTGATAATGAAAAGTACCCTATAAATATTTCTGTAAAGAACATTAGCAAATCCAAATCATTTTGTGTCTTGGTTTTTCTATAACTGTGTCAGTTTCCTTTATTATCCTTATGAACTTAATTCCAGTTTTTCCTTAATTTTCCAGTTTTATTATATCTTCCAAATTTGTTATTGTTTTAATAATCAGATGAGTGATATATCTTTCAGCTGCTTTTTTTCATTTTCTATATCAACTAAAATTACTAGGAATTATGTCACTCAAATCTCTCTATTCATCTAAAAAATTTACAGAATTGATTTTTACAATCTGTTTCCACTTTTTTCTTTACCTTTACTGAGGCATATTTCTACTTAGATTTTCCCCCTTTGATCTGTTGTTTTAACATGACTAGAATTTTTCTTTCTTCCCCCCCCCAAACCATAGAATTTTAAAGAGGGGGGTGGAGTTCAGTGAAACTAACACATCAACAATCTGACTGTACATGCAATATTCCACACCCATAGTTCCCTACCTCTGTAATGAAGGGAGAGAGGTATATTTTATCCTCCACTGATGAGGCATTATTTTACAAACTATTTTCTTATAAGAATAGGTACTGAGTAAAATTCATGCTAGTTTTTCAAAAACACTTAAGTCCATATTCCAAAATAAAAATTATTTCTCAGTTATTTCTATCCTGATCCAAGGTAGAAAGTACCAGAATACTCAGGAGAATTTCTTTTTTGTAAGATTTCCTGCCTATTTTTGCACATTTGAGAGGTTTGGAGATCTGGTTAAACACCTAAATTTTATAATGCTTCCCTGATCTTCATATGAAAGTTAAATTCATTTCAGCAATCTTCCTTATCATAACTTTTTTCTCTTTACTTTAAAAAAATCCTTCATTTTAAATCATAGGAGTTTTTTTTATTGTTTTCATTTTCACACAAATTAGATTTCCTTTTCTATCCCTCTCACTCCCTGCTGCTAGAGAAGTGACTCTCATGAAAAGAGATTTTTTTAAATAAGATGAAAAAAATCAGTAAACCTAATTAACACATCGAAAAAAATTGATGCTCTATACAGTATTACATACCCATGACCCTGACCTCTAAAAGGAACCAGAAGAGGTATCTTGTCATATTTCTTTTTGGGGGTCAAATTTGTTTAGTTTCATCATTTTGCAGCATTCATACTAGTCAGTTGTGAAATAAGAAACATATCAAAAGGGAAAAATATTTTTAAAAGAATAAAATAGATGAAAAAATATGCTTTAATCCACATTTAGAGTTCATCAGTTCTTTATCTGGATGTGGATAGTATTTTCCTTTGTGAGTCCTTTGTTACTTATCTTAGATCACTGTGTTGCTGAGAAGAGCTGAATCATTCATAGTTGATCATCCCACAGTATTGCTTCATACTATGTACAACATTTTTCTGGTTCTTCTCGTTTCACTTTTCATCAGTTCATAAAAGTCTTTCCATGTGTTTCTGAAATTTTCCTGCTCATTATTTCTTAAAGCACAATAATATTCCATTACATTCTGCACCACAATTTGTTCAGTCATTCCCTGATTGATGAGCATCCTTTCAATTTTCGATTCTTTGCCACCACAAAGATAGCTGCTATAAACAGTTTAGAACATCTAAATTCTTTTCCTCTTTTCCCTGATCAGCTTGGAGAACAGACATAATAATGGTTTTTCTGGGTCAAAGGGTATACACAGTTTCATAACTCTTTGGGCATAATTCCAGATTGCTCTCCACAATGCTTGGATCAGTTCACAGTTCTACCAATAGTGATTTGGTGTCCCAATTTTTCCACAGCAACATTCAGTTTAGATTCTTTTGGGGGTGACTGTTGTTTTCATTTACTTTATTGTCACTGTACTTAGTGTTTTCTTGGCTTGGCTCATTTCACTCTACATCTCTATATTCATCATGTTTGTTTCTTCTTAGAGCACAGTAATATTACATTGCTTTCTCACACCACATTTTGTTTAACAATTTTTTTTAACACAATTTGTGTTTTTGTTTAACATTTTATTTAAAAATTCCCCAATCAATGGGCATCTTCTTTGTTTCATGCTACCATGCTACCAAACATAGTACTTGCAGTTGCTCAGTTAAAAAGCTTAGATTTTGGAGGTTAATGAAAAAGAAAGGTGCTGTGCTCACCAAAATATTCACATTAGCAGTTTTTGTAGGAGCAAGGGATTGGAAACAAAGTAGAAGACTATCACCTGGGGAATAGCTAAACAAGTTATGTTATTAGTCTGATAAAGAGAATATAAACCTATGCTTTCACAAAGACACTTTATGAGGTTAGCAAGCAAAAATGTAATGAAATATTACTGTGTTATGAGAAATAAGGAATATGATGAACATAGAGAAGCATGGAAAGACTTTTCTGAACTGATGTAAAGTCTAGTGAGCAGAGCCAGGAAAACAAATGTATACTGTGGCTACAATAATGTAAAAGTGAAGAACAGAAAGAAAACAATAAAAACTGAATGCTGCGAAATTTGAGTAACCAATCTTGTTCTCAAAGAAGACCCATGAAAAGGTACCTTTTTCTCTTCTTTAAAGATGGTGGGGACATAGGCAGAGAAAACTGTTGATAATGTCAAACTTTTTCTGCATGTAGATTAGATTTTCTGAATGCTATTCTCTCTTCTTTTATTCTTTATTACAAGGGATGGCTTTCTAGGTAGGGAGGAGAAGGAATATACTGGGAAATGTAGGTAATGTAAAAGCAAAAGATATAATAAAACTGAGATTCTTATTGAGAAACTCAATGTCTTTGTAAGATATCTTCTCTGTTGTAAAAAAAAAAAGAACAAAAATTATGAGAAACACCTTTAATTTTTAAAGATTCCAGGCTCAATAAAACAAATTTCACATGTTTATTTGTTTGTGAATCCTATTCCATCTGCTTCCAAAAAGATATGAGATGGTATCAGATGACAGAGGTAGTATAATTCATATGAACTGAATTAAATAAAAGTGAATAGAGACAATTTGAAAGAAGCAGAAAGAATAGATGTTTTTAGGCATCTAAGCTGAATATAGATTATAGGAATTTGGGCAATGAATCTAAGTTTTCTGTCAGGGAAAAAAGGGGGGTTGTAGGGGAAGCAAAGTCTGGATATATAGTACTAGATTGCAAAGTTCTTTTATGCAGAAAGAAAGTGTGCACATTCATCAACAAAGACAGAGATTTCCCAAAAATTAAACAACCAGGAATTTATTATGTTGAACTTTGTGTAAAGGAAATTGAGCAACATTGTAGGTAGTCTTTTCAACCATAATTTTTCAAAAGACACAGAGATTCCATTTAAACAACTTATTCTCATAAAGACACTCTATAAAGTTGGAAATCATAATATTAAATCTCTACTTATTGAAGACATTTTTGCCAGCAACTGTAATAATTCAGGCATAATGACAAAACCAAAACTTTTTTAAAAGCACTTAATAGTAAATTATCACAGACCTTGAAAGCATCTGTTTGGGAACAACATTTGATGCAATCTTAAATGTAAATGAATGTATTGTTTCTTTTTTGTCAGTGCTCCACATAGAGTCATATCTCAGTTTTCCACGTGTGGATTAGTCATGGTTAAATTCTTGTGTCTGAGCCAGTTTTCTTATACGACACTCTTATACCACACAAACTTATACCACACACTCTCAGTCGCTTCTCTGTAATGATCTATAATCAGAGAATGCAAACTAATTTTTGTTAGTTTAAATAAAACCATTTTGAAGTCAAATTTGGTATCACTACCATTCCTCACAAAGTACTATATTTCTATGGCGAATATAAATAAAATTTTGTATTATGTGGAGAAAAAGGGTTAAATAAAATGGCTGCAAACCTGTGGACACCAGATCCCCTGAGAGACTATCATTTCAGGTTGTACCTCAATCTCTAAGAACATCAGACATCTCATTAAATGTCTCACTCTAATAAATGAGCTAACATGACTTCTGTGGGCTCAATGTCTCATTTCTGTTACTTTTTTAAAAAGGTATGTATGTATGTGTGCTTGTGATTAAATGAAATAGTAATTCATTTAAAAGTATCATTGAATTAATATTAACTTTTTATCATTATGTACATTCTCAATCAATGCTAATAGTAAATATCATCAGGTTGAGGTCCACTTTTTTTTAACATTAAAAATAGTATTTAAACTAAAAAATGTAAGGGACTAGTCACTGCTCTAGCATAATGCTCTGAAAGATTGATTGAATTTTCATCTGAGTGCTGCTGTCAACCATGCCTCACCTCACTTTCCCCATATATAAAACAAGAATGATAAGTCCATAGGATTGTTTTTAGGATAAAATGATATAATAAATATGAAAATACTTTGAAAAAAGTTTAAGGTGTTCTAAAACTTAAATGATAGTAATAGCAACAAAATAATAATAATCATAATAATACATATAATTACCCCTCTATATTACTACAACTGAATCATAGAATTTTAGAATTTGAAAAAAAGTGAGACCATATATTACAATATCCTCATTTTGACTTCGTTTCTTAAAAAAAAAGTGAATGCAAAAAGTGAATGTGTTTTTCTACTATAACAGATACTATCGCTAGTCCTGCCCTATGCATGAAAGACCATTCTATTATATTTAGCATTGCGCTGAAGAAAATGACAAAGGATTTTGGGGGGGGGGTGGTAGCAGAGAAGTAGGTTATGTTACATTTATAGCAACATTCTACAAGTATATCACTCAAAGTACCTGACTTAGCAAGTTTATTGAAAAGTATTTAGATAGCATATATGTTTATTTCCTAAAGAAAAACACAAAAAGAAAATATTCTGAAATTAGAGAATTCATAATTAACATAAAATATAGAGTAGCCACTACACCCTACAAACAGCTCAAATTAACTCTTGTAGCTATATGTAGATGAGAAGAAACTGTCTACCTTGGCTCAGGAAATCTATATAAAGTGTAGGTTGGAACTTTCCTTACTCAGTTCCTTCCTTCTTTCCTTCCTTCCTTCCTTCCCTCCTTCCTTCCTTCTTTCTCTCATTCCTTCTTTCCTTTTTAGTTTTCTCATTGTGTTTCATTCCTCCTTTTCCCTGAATATCAGTACTAACTTATGTAGATAAAAATGTCCTAAATTTTCCTTTTCTTTCCTTTCTTAATGAATAGTTTATGAGAACTCTAAGCAAAGAAAATTATTCCCCAGAAACTCAATGGATTCCTTTTAGATTTCATTTTATATATTCATGCTTACAATACATATTGTCATTGAAACATAGTCATATACATGTGTATATATATAGTTATATATGTGTTTATATATGTAAGTATATATAAATATATATATATATAATATTGCATTTTTGCATTATAGAAACAATTATGTGACTTAAGTACCAGAAGAGTTCATCTGTTATCCTAATGGCTATAGCCAGACAAGATTCTATACTTAGTGTGAGAGTTTGGAGAAAGAATATCTTTACAGAAAAAACAATGGTGAAATCATGGATCAGGAAGGGACCTTGGAGATTTTTCTAACCCAACCCTCTCATTTTTAATACCTATTTAGAAGCAAACGAAAGAGGTCTCACTTTGTCAGACAGTTTCCCATATCACAACTGCAGGAGTAAGACATAGTTTTCTTTACCTACTCATGTAATTATTTCTGGATTTAGAGAATTCTGTTAATGGCACTATAATTATAGATCTTTTAAAAATAATTCCCATTTTCTACAATGTCATTTATTTTGTCATTTGTGGAAGCTGCTGGTTGAAGTCAATGGGGAGAGTTGACTGTGTCAGAGAATAATAATAGTTTGCTTCTGTGGTTTGTATTTTTTCTTTAATGACACATTGGATCTCATGCAGTTAAAAAAAGCCTTTTTAAAAATGGAGCCAAGTGTATAGAAAATAGCTATTAATTTGCTACCATGTGGTTTAGCTAATGTAACTTGTTATTCCATTAACATTATGTTATTAGCTGCCAGGAAAAAGAAAGGGAATTAGGCTATGCTGCTCTGTAAATTAGTATGAATTATTTTTTTTAAAGAGTCTTCATTTGGTCTTCTCATTTTTACAAAATATAGTACATGAAAGGATATAGACCATTGTTGGGAAAAATTGAAACCAGGTTCTCACAACTTAGAGGAGAACTGAAATGCAGATAATCTCAAAAGTTTTAAAAAATTATTACACATCTACTTATGTATATATGTATATAAGTATATTCATATATATGTGTACATCTGTCTATATGACTATGAATGAAGAAGGAAGGCTTTTCCCCCAACAACATAAAATAAAGTTCACAAAGAACTACAAACAATTTTTAAGACTTTTCAAACAACTAAATTTAGATGAATTTCATATAGGATTCAGTTGTCACAGTCTTTGTTGCTATGCAACAGGATACAATTATTTATCGCCATGACAATCTGCTGTAGGTTTAAAAATACATTATCTATTTTTATTTATGTTGTCAATTGTTCCAGAGAAGGGATACCACCATTTCTTGTGAGGGAAAGAAACTCTTATTCAAGAACAAATAGAAATCAACAAGTCAGATGGGAGAGGGGGGATGGTGTGTTTGCTCTTATGATCTTCAGAAAAATCAAAATTCCCTTGAATTTGAAATGACATTTAAAACCACCATGTCCATTCATACCCTGAATGGTGCATTTCTTTATGCTACCTGGGGACCTCAGATTTATGCTCAACATGAGAATAAGCTCAGTTGAGGCCAGTGTTATGATTTATAATGGTAATAAATAGAACTGAGTTTGGTGGGGGGGAAAGGAGACTCAGAACGCTGAGTTTGAAAACTGTGTCTATGGTTAAATCACTTAGTCTTCAAGCTCCTTAATTGTTTTCTTGAAGTTTCTCAAGCAGATACTAGACAACCGCTTGTTGGGAATGTGATAGTAGGAATTCCTTTCACATATGGGTTAGGCTAGATGGCTATTGGAGTGTCTTCTACCTCTCAAATTCTTTGGTTATGTAATTCCTTTAGCCTGTTTAAGCCTAACTTGAAAACTGAAGAATTGAGATACATGGCTTCTAAGGTTGTGTGCCACAGTAAATTCAATGATCTTATACACAAATGATAATGGGCCGTTTTTGGATGGACAATGGGGTAACCTGCATTTTTTTTAACTTTTCCAAATGAAGATTGATCATTATTTTTGGAGTGGGAAGGGACTTTAGGGGCCCTCTGGTCTAAGACTCTTGTCTTATAAATGAAGAAACCGAGGGACAGAAAGGCTGTGACTTGTACAAAATAACATGGGTAGTTAAGATCAAAGATAGGATTTAAACTCAGGTTCTTTGAATCCAGAGCCTCATAATCATGCCACTTGTATGAATTCTATGTGGTGCTTTGACATGACGGGAATTTGTCTTCCCTGTCTGTCTGTGGAGGTCATCCAAACCTGGCCCTACAAGTGGTGCCTCTCCCATCCTGTGGTTAAAAAAAAAAATTCCAACTTGAAAGAAGTTCCTACTTTCACCTACACCAGAATAAGCTCCAGAGAAAATGTTCCCTGCTGTATGTACCTAACTGACCATGACCACCAGCAAGACTTTTAACTTTTGTTAAGATCTATGAATTCTTGAGTGACTGGTTATTCCTTGCTAAAATGTCATGCATGATATGGTATGTCTGGATAGAGAGGATAGAGAGGTTTATACATCCTGTTGTTTCTATCAATGTGTTTAGACTCCATATAAATGCACAGTATTATTATTAGATTCATGTTTTTAATAGCAGATTCCCCAATATATTTCTATTCTATATTCAGTGAGTATTTTGCCTAAGAATATAGTACTAGCTGTCTTTTAACTAATAATCAGCAAACAACCAACTATGCTGTATGGGAAATTTAGTTTTATGTTTTCCTTTAAAAAAATTGCTTGGAGTAACAAAAGGCCTAGAATTTCAAGAGAAATAATGAAGTGGAGTCGGGGGAAGGGAGGGAAGAAAGTAGCAACACACACACACACACACACACACACACATATAAAATAAAGCATTTCTGCCAAGAAAATCCCAAATGGAGTCACAAAGACTTGGACACAACTGAACGATGAGGCCTACCTCTGATACATGCTATTGATATGACCCTGGATAAATCATAACCTCTCAATGCTCCAGGCAGCTAGTTGTCTGAATATTTTGCAAAGTAATTATTACGTGTATGAGTAGAAGGAGTGTCTCCAAGTGGGAGCTCCCATGCCAAGGAAAACTCAGATCATCTAATGAAAATTGTGGCGAGAGCTGCCCATGGTACTCAAAGGTTAAGTGACTTACCTAGGGCCTGGCTTTAAGACCAGCACTTTATTTGAATGAAATCTCATATGTAATAAAAATAATAGTAATAATAATCAGTCTACCCGGTACCATTTTGAAAGTAGACTAGTAGTACCAATCAGAAAAGCAGGAAGCAAAAACAACTAAAAATAATCGCTCAGTGTTTTCACTTAACCTAATTTCTCAGAAATGGCTGGGGAAACCGGGAAACAGTTTGACTGAAAGTAGGTATGGACCTGCATATTACACCATTCCCCACAATAAGCCCCAAATGAATATGTAACCCAAATATAAAAGGTTGCATCATTTAAAAAAATTATAGGAGAATGGAAAGAAATACCTTTTATAAATTTGGAAAAGCAGAGAATTCTTAACCAAACAAAGCATAGAAGTGCTCACAAAATGGTAAATAGACAATTTTGATTTGTAAAATCAAAAAAATTTTTATAAGCAAAACGTAATTACTTCTTCCATCCAAGAAATAGAAAGCTGTCCTCAGTCTTGTGAGTGTTTTTGTGTTCTTTGTGGTGAGGTTCTGTTGGGTTAGAAAGATGTCGAATAAGGGCTTTTAAACACTCTGTGTTTTCTATCAAGCAATATAGAATAGCAGAGACAGCATGATGTAGTGGGAAGACAACTAGCCTGGGAACCAGAAGACCCAGGTTCAAGTCACGTTTCAGATGCATGCTTTGTGGCCTTACGCAAGTCTCAGTTTTTCAGTGCTCTGGGAAACTCTGTGACACTATTAGTTGGAGTGAATGTGTTGGCTTTTATTGGTAGAGGAAGTTTCCTTATTTGGAAGTTCCTTTTAGCAATGAAATCATAGATCTGATCTTTGAGATAGATTGCGTGATTGCTTATGAGTGCAGAAGATTGTAAGAAAGCAAGGAGATAACTTTTTATAGTGGAGACATTCCTAGATAAAAAAGCAAAAGAGCTAACCTCAGCTTTTCTTCTACCTACGCTGTCTGATCTTGGAAAATCCTTCAAGCTTTCCTAAATTTCCTTATTATCAAATGGTGATTTTTAGCTCCTGTGTTGCATACCTCAAAGGGCTGTCTGTTAGGAGAGAGAGGAATGATACAATATGTATCCATTAAAAACAATTTTGGATGAAAAGGTACTTAGAGCTATATAATAACATCAAATTTTAGTGGAATTTCTGACAGATGGAATACTTTTCTTGCAATGATGTTGTGAGGTGGGTAAGGTAGATATTATCATTTTTCCCTTTTATGGATGAGAGAAGTAGAATTGAGAGAAGTAAAGTAGCTAATTCACAGTCAGAAAGCTGATATTCCAACCCGAATTCACCTTTGAGTTCACTGGTCTTTTCACTACACCATGCTGTTTATGAATACAAAGATAAAATGTGATTTTCTTACTTTATGCTAATCAATTGCTTTCTCTCTAATGGCATATTAAAACATTTCCACATTGTTTGTTCACATTTTTTGACCTTAGCCTTTTCCTTCTCAGATTTTACTTGTCGAAATTATAGGGATGCTAGTAGTAAGTTTTTAAAGCCCCTTTACTTTATGAAATAGATCTATTGAAAACATAGTTTTATTTTTAAAAATTTTATTAACTTATAGGTCATTATTTAAAAATTGGATATTTGGGCTTTCCAATTTCTAAAATGATGATCCTTAAGCTAAAATGATTGGTTTTATTTGCATAGGAGTCTGGAAGGGAATACTTCCCAGGTAGGATATAACTTTTGCTATAGCAAAAATGGGTACCCATCACTTAGGGAATGACTGAAGAAATTGCAATATGTGAATATCATGGAACATCGTGTTATAAGAAAAAATGAATATGATGAATTCAAAGAAACCTGGTAAAACTTTTTTGAAGTGATGCAAGGTAAGTAGAGATTGTCATAAGGGGATAAGATTAGCAGAGCTAGAAGGAGGATTGAAACAATGATATCTATTATATTGGTACCTATATCTTCTGCTCTTGTGTTAACATTGCAGTACTTGTAGGTTATCTTAAATATCTCTGTTGGTCTAGGATGGTGATCCATGTTGCTCTACACATGGCATATACCAGAATTGGAGGACTAAGTTGCCATGAAATCAGATTGAGCCCAAAGCTGAATTTGGGCTACTGAGCTAATACCCAACTTCCTACCCCTAGAGAAGGGTACCCAGTGGTCAGCATTGGACATATAACATGAAGAATTTGGTGCATTACAAGACCCTGAGCTGAGTATGCTCCCAAGAGAGAATGACTTGATTTAGTCATCAGAACAGGTAGTAAGGAAAACCAGAAATGTAGCATGTCCAGGTTGAAATAAAGATGAAATTGACTGGTAAATCTAATAGTAAATATTAGCAGCATAGTAAGTGGGGACACAAGGAATCATACCAGATATATCCTAGAGCCCACAGATAGCAAAAGCTTTGGAACCTGATGAAGGCTTCCAAAGCTGAATTGCATTAAAAGAGAACAAGAATTACTTGCAGAATTTATAATAAAAGATAAAGAAGCAGGAGACTACTAGTGAAAGACTGATCAGGTACAATTATACAAAGACAGGATATAGCTGGTATCAATTGATGGCATGTCTATTCACTTTTTAATAGTAAATCTTGGTTCCTAAACCTATCCTGTCAATTTGTGGCATCCCTGAAATTGGCTCCAGTCTCACTGCTTATTGAATGTTTCACACTGGATTTCTTGTAGAAATCTCAAACTCAACATGTCCAAAATAGAACTCATTATCTTTTCCTCAAAACCTATTGTTCCTTAGAACTTCCCTATTTCTGTCAAGGGCACTATCATTTCAGTCACCCAGGTGTGCAACCTTTAAATGATCCTCAAATTTACACTATTCCTCACTATACATATACAATCAGTTGCCATATCTTATTTCCATCTCCAAAATAAATCTGACATCCAAACTTTCTACTCATATAGTCACTACCTAGTTCAGGCCCCCATCGTTTATAACCTGGACTGTAGTCTCCTACCTGGTCTTTATGCCTCAAACCTTTCACCTATCCAATCAATCTTCTACCCAGTTGCCACACAATTTTCCTAAAGCGCAAACCTGACCATGCCACCCCTGTACCCAATAAATTCCAGTGGTACTCTCTTATCTCTAGGATCAAATAAAACTTCCTTGTTTGATATTTAAATCCCTTCAAAATACAGCCTCCATCCTACTTTTCCAGGCATATCACATATTGTTCTCCTCCTTATGCTCTACAGTCAAGTCAAACTGGTCTTCCTGCTGTTCCTCATGCACAGTACTTTTATCTCTGTCTCCATGTCTTTGCATGGCTTTCTCCCATACTTGGAATGGACTTCCTTATTACTTTTCTGCCCTTAAAATTTCTGGTTTCCTTTAAGAGTTAGCTCAAACTCAGTCTTTTTCATGAGGACTTTTATTAGAGATACAACCTCAGCCAAATCTCTTCAAATCCATGACCCTAATTTTCCCATATGTACACTGAAGGAATTAGACTAATTTTTAAGTCTTTCCTAGCTAAGATATTCTGCAACTTTTTGATTATCATATACTGAGGACTTAAATAATTGGTTAGGAAAATATTTTCTAAGTAAAATAAGTAGTAGACCCTGCATGTCCAGAGACATATACTAACCCTCTGCCAAATAATAAATACAATATTTACCTGTACAAATACTTAAATTTTTTCTAAGAGTTATTGGTTATTTTTATTGAATATGTAATGCATTATTTCTTTCAAGTAATACTTCTCATTCTGAATGTACCAATAGGTAGTATTAGTTCCCATTGTATATACTTATACAATATTCATAGCTCTCTTTTAGTACTGCCATAAGTGGGGGCAAAAGCAAAATCTAAGATTTTAAGGGGATGTCATAGTCTTAAGTAGAGAATATTGATATGGTTGTTTAAAAATTAATCCTATTGTTTTATAAAACGTAAAAATTAATCTCATTCACTTAACCCCAATTGCCTTGCTTTCCCCCTCTGAAAAAAATCATCTCATTGTTTTATTGCTCATAAAATCATAACTTTTATATTTTCCGAAGTCCAAATTCTTTAATATTTAAAAAACTCTTAGTTTCATGTGTGGATACTTCATCCACTGAGACAAATACCTGATTTTATGAGCAAACCATTGTAATAGGAGCTAAGAAGGCAAAGACAAAAAGAAAAATAATCTTTGCCTCAAGGGGCTTTTATTTTATTGAATGAAAGTCTATAAGTATAGGTCATTTAAAACCCTGGGGATCCTATCCTAACTCACACTCATACAGTGATGAATCAGGCTCCCCAGAGAAAAGCTACCTATATTTCCTTCTTCATGGTTCTAGGGATACCTCTGAAGTGTTGGGGTAATTCCTCTGTAATGTTATCAGCTTGAACCCCTATTCTAGTATATTCTTCTCAGTGCTAACCACAAGTGATTGGTATTCCAGTTTCATTTAAACAATTTTAAAATTAGCTTTTGCAAAGGAATATTCAAGTGCAAAGATATAGCAAGAATAGAATTTACAGTGTATTTTCTTCAACTGAGGGGTAACACTCTCCCATCTATCATTTTCAGTTCCCATAGGAAGAATGGGATCAGACTTAAAACAGTTTCAACGAAGTATTTCTTCATCAAGTTCACCTCTGAATTCAGCACAGCTCGTGGACAGAGCATCCTGGTTTCAGGTGGGTTAATTCACTTCCAAGCTGTGCTGGATTTATATCCACTGACTGCTAACTCCAGCTTTCAAGCCTCTGATGGTTTACTGTACAGACTCTTTGAAGCTCACAAGGTCATAGATATCTGAAATACTCCACTTAACATCAGGAATGAAGAGATACAAGAGACAGAAGTTACAGCAAAGCAATGTCCTCATGGACCACATGGTAGAAGCCCTAATGGAAAGATGAATACTTGAGGTCTTCCTCCCAAGGATTCACAAAACTCCTTGCCTAACTGCTCAAGTACAGCCAGGCAAGAAAAATAACAAGACTTTATTACCTTTTGAATGTGTCCCAATTCTAGTCCAGCAGCCAATCAAAAGCCTCTTTACTCTACAGTTAGTGGATTAGACTCAGTGATAGAATGTCCATGCCTGCTCCAAAGATCACGTGGGGATTGAATCAGCAGAGTACTTCATGAGCACATGCTCATGAAGACTATGCTCCTTGGCAATTCCCTGCTATATAAGTAAATTACAAGGCAATTTGAGGAAGGAGGGATGACTAACAGCTAAGGGGAATCAGGAAAATCTTCCCCTAGGAGATGGCATGTTATTTGAGACGAATAAAATTAAAGACTCTAAGAAGTAAAGAATATGAGGGGGCGGCTAGGTGATGCAGTAAATAGAGCACTGGCCCTGGAGTCAGGAGGACCTGAATTCATATCTGGTCTCAGACACTTAACACAAAACTAGCCATGTGACCTTAAGCAAGTCACTTAACCCCAATTACCCTACCTTCCCCTCTCCAAAAAGAAAAAAAAATTAAGGAATAAAAAGTAGGGTGCTGTAGGCATGGGGACCAGTCTATGCAAAGGCAGAAGTGCCTTTCCATAATTCAAGAAGCAATAAACTTGCTAAGTAGAACCTGAGTTCCTTAATTGAAAGGATGGTGTTGTTTTCCTCTTTGTAACTCCCATGCTAAGCAGAGTGAGTTGCATACAGTAGGTATTTAATAAGTGCTTGCTAAATTGAAGTGCCTACTATACATCTAATCTGTGTTAAGTGGCATGAAGAGCATACCAAAAAAAGGAATATATATATGTATATATATATATACATATACATACATATATATATATGAAACTAGCTCTGAATTATTGCTTACTTTATTACTAAGAAGACAAAGATTCAACCTATGAAACAGAAAAGTTTAAGACAGTATTATTAAAGGGCTCAACTGAATATGATCAAGTGCCAAAACTTATGATTCAAAGAAGTGACCCTGTTAGGAAAGGGGAAACACCAAATACAGAAAGCTTCGAGCTGCCTTGTGGAAACCACACTTGCTCACTGTGGGATGCTCTGGCTGCAATCTGGGCTTGTTTTCCTTCAGAGGTGGTTGCACCAAGGCTCGTTGACATGGAGCCCATGAAGTCCTTTTTTGATTCCAGCACGAAAAGCATCATATAAATGTAACTCATTCACTCGTGTTGTCTGTTGGTCTATCAAGTGAGGGTGGAGTTTGTAGTTTGGTTATTTTCTGTGGTGAAGAGAACCATAGTTACAGGGATCCTACATGTTTAGCAACATCTTCCTTACCCCTTGTTGACTTTACTTTTCATTCTTTTTCAGGGCTGTGTTTAGACCATGATTTCTAGTTCTCTCAACTGAGATAGTTTAAGAATGCAGCCACATTTCGCTATGCATTATGCCTTTGCCATGGAGAGCTGCTGCAGCCAGGTTTCTCTAGTGCAACTTAAACACTGACTGTGGTTTTTAACACCTCCCCAAAAAAATATGTACAAAAATACAATATACATGCATGTTTTCTTTTAGGATAAGCTTAAAATATTTTATTTCAGGATGACTAAAATTCAAATAGTCCCCTAAGGGGAGGGAAAAGGAAGGGGAAGGACATTTATTAAGTGCCTACTATATGCCAGACAGGGCAGCTAGGTGGCTCAGTGGATAGAGTGCCAGACCTGGATTCAGGAAGACTCATCTTCCTGAGTTCAAATATGGTCTCAGATACTTGCCAGCTATGTGAAGTCACTTAGCCCTGTTTCTTAAAATGAACAGTAGAAGAAAATGTCAAACTACTCTATTATCTTCGCAAAAAAAACCCAAAAGGGGTCACTTAGAGTCAGATATGACTGAATACCATCCCAAACAAAAATGTGCCAGATGCTATGCTAAGCCCTTTACCAATATTGTCTCATTTGATCCTTATAACAACCCTGTGAAATCAGTCCCCAAATGATCTCCTTGGGTCTACCTGACTTCAGGGCAAGTAGGTTATACAGCAGATAGAGCACTGTGTTTGATGTCAAGAAAACTCATTTTCTAGTTCAAATCTGACCTCAGACATTTATTAGGTGTGACCTTGGGCAAGTCATATTACCCTGTTTGCCTCAGCTTCCTCATCTGTTAAATGAGCCAGAGAAGGAAATGACAAATGCAGTATTTTTGCCAAGAAAACCCCAAATGGGGTCATGAAGAGTCAGACACAACTGAAATACAGCAAAACACCTTTCTGATTCCTATCTGGTTTGGCACTCTATCCACGGAACCTGCATCTGAATGGGCAAGAATCACACAAGATAAGAAACCTTTCCAATTAGTATTCCTATATCCAGTCTCTTCCCTCTATAATCTCTCCTCCACACAGTGAAATTAATATTGTTATAATGCAGGTCTGACTTGTTACGCCTTTTGAACTCAGGTCTTCCTGAATGCAGATCCAGTGTTATAGCTACCATGGCATCTAGCTTTCATAAGATGCATTTTTCACTTTCCAAAGCTCTGTGGGCATTCCTTCTACTAGTGCAGACCACAAACCATACATTTGGCCCCACTCTTGTGCTGAACCTTAGTGGATAGGTTTTACAAGTGGTTGCGTCCAAAGCATTGATCACCTTGTAGGTGACCTTCCAGGGTGGAATTTTGTAGGCTACTCTTTGGAGGGCAATCTATCAACAGACCCATTATTGAAGCCTTTCTGTCTTGGGAGGATCTGCAAAGCTTTTTGCTACTGGCCTGGCTTTCAGGAACACAGGATCACTTCCCTGTTATCCCAATGCATCTGAACAGACTCCTACTCTGTGGAGTAGGGCAATGAAAGTGGGGAAAAGTAACACTAAAATTTTTATAATAACAATTTATTTTTAAATAAAACCCATTTTAAAGAAAATATCAGATTAGGATGGTACAAGTGGAAGGAACCCTGTCTTTAGGTCTGAATTGTAAACAAGAAAACAAATTTTAAAAAATTATTAATAATAAAAAAAAGAAATGTGTAAAAAAACAAAAAACAAAAAACCATGGATTAGAGTTGGGAGCACCTAGCAGCATAGACCTAGATGGAGATGGAAGAGTGCTGGGGGAAGAAAGAAGGTAGTAGTATGAGGTCTCATTTTTAGGAAACCAGAAGGAGATACAAATTTAACACCCACAAAAAAGTGCCAGAGTACATGCCTGATTCCATGGAAAGTGTTAACATCCAACCCCTGCTGCATCTAGATCAATCCTCTCATATACACCTTATATTACTGTATTTTGTGTTTGTCAGATCTCCCAACTAAATTGCATTACCTTGAAGTCAAGAACTATGTCTTTTCCTGTGGTACTAAACACAATATCTTACTCATACTAGGTGCTTAATGACATATGTTGAATTTTTTTACATTGATTAAATAAAATATTTGTCAATAGAAAAAAATAAAAAAAAGATCTGAATTATGCCTCTTCCTGCCTGTCTGACCTTTGGTAAGTTATTTTGACCTTGGCTTCCGTGTCTTCATCTGTAAAATGAGGGTGTTGGAATAGATATTCTCCAAGTTGTCTCTAGTTCAAAGTCTATGATACCATCATCATAAAGAATACAGTCAGGTCCTGCGGCAGAGCCAAGATGGAGGCATAGAAGCACAAACTTGGTGTGAGCCCCTACTCCAATCACTTCCAATACATGTAAAAAAATGACTCTAAACAAACTTTAGAGCTACAGAACCCACAGAGAGACAGAGAGAAATAAATCTCCCACTGAAGGAAGCCCGGCAGGTTGACAGGAAGGGTCTATTACACTGAGCTGGGAATTTCAGGGACTCTTGATGAAAAAACCAGAGCTGAAAATAAAATTTAACTCACAAAACAAGAAGCAAGACAAGCATGAGAAGGTAAACAGGAAAAAGAATGGATAAGGAATTTGTTAAATTTGAACTGTCTATACTCCAACATGGAAATAATTGCAACTTATAAGACTTAGTATGAGGATAGTTTAAGAGAATAATTTGCATATATACATATACATACCTATGTATGTATGTATAGGAGTGTGTATGTGTATATAAATATATGTGAGTGTGGGCATATGTATGTTCCTGTATACATAGACAGAGGGCACAGGATGAGTTGAATATGAAGGGATAATATCTAAAAAATAAAATTAAGAGGTGAGAGAAAAATTTATTAGGAGAAGGAGAAAGGGAGAGATAGATTAGGGTAAATTATCTCATATAAAAGAGGCAAGAGAAAACTGTTACAATGGAGGGGAAGAACAGGAAGGTGAAAGGGGATGGGACAACCTTATTCTCATTGAATTTGACTTAAGGAAGGAACAACATACACACTCGGTTGTATATCTTACCCTACAGGAGAATAGGGGGGTAGAGGATAAGAGGGGGGATGATAGAAGGGAAGGCAGATTGGAGGAGAAGGTAGTTAGAAGCAAACATTTTTGAAAAGGGATAGGGTCAAAGGAGGAAATAAAATAAGTAGGAGGAGGGATAGGATGGAGAGAGGGAAATATAGGTAGACTTTCACAATATAACTACTATGGAAATTATTCGGGTAACTACACATGTACAACCTATGTTGAATTGCTTATCTTCCCAGTGGGGGTGGGTGAGGAGGGAAGAAGGTAAAATCTGGAAAGTTTTAAAAACAAATGTTTAAAAAAATTTTTTTACATGCAACTTGGAAATAAGATATACAGGCACTGGGGTATAGAAATCCATCTGGCCTTAATAGAAAGTTAGAGGGGTGATAGGGGAGGATATAAGAGAGAACAAATTGGGGGAAGGGGTATTCAGTAGGCTTGCTATTTTGGGGTGGGAGTAGGGGAAAAATGGGAAGAAAAAATTGTAACTCAAAATCTTGTTCAGGGTGGTGTAGAAGTAGCAAGGTTCCGCAGCTCCCACACAGCCACCCTAAATACCCATAAAATATGACCCTAAAAAAATTCTAGGGCTCTCAAACTCACAAAAATACAGAAAACACATCTCTTGCTGAAGGCAGCTTGGCAAGAGGGGCTCACTGCAGCAGGCTGGGAGCCGAGGTCAGCCCAGGCCAAAACCGAAATGTGGCCAGGCCCCAGGGGCCAAGCCTCCCAAGATGCATCATGAATCTACCCCAGGGAGCAGATCTACAGCATCTGAAGGGATCTTCACATCTAGCAAGCCAGGATTAGAAACAGTCAGTGAAAGTGGAACTTTGAAGCTAAATTTGGGGGAGGAAAAGCAGTTTGGCCAATCTGCCCCCAGGGCAAGGAAGCAGTGGGGGAAGGGCAGGAGCTGCTGTAACTAGCAGCTGCCCCCACTGGGCTGCTTCAGAGCCCTTGGCCTGCAGACCCACAGGGGAGCTGAGTCGATTGATCAGAGCCAAGTGCTCTTGCGTTGAGCGGTCTGGATCTGGATCGTGGTCTTGGGTGGTGGTACTGGGGTGTGCTCTCAGCAAGCCAAAGCTGGGGGGGCTACAACACCACCCTAATAGCTCCAGCAGCTGGGAAAACCCCAGTGATTTGGAACAGAGCTTTCCCCCAGGAAGCAGAGTTCCACAAAGCTAAAAAAAAAAACCAACCAATTGATTGACTGGCCAACATGAGGAAAAAGAAGCAAAATAAGAACAGCAATAGA
>CM053598.1:109073587-109096280 GCA_028646575.1 Pseudocheirus occidentalis | reverse complement strand
TGCCTTAAAAAGTTGAATTTGCCAGATGGAGAAAGAGTCTCAAAAGCATTCTGAAGAGAATAATTCCTTCAGAATTAGAGTGGAGCAAGTGGAAGCTAATGACTTTATGAGAAACCAAGATACTATTAAACTGTTACAAAGACTTCTAGACTATCCCTTATCTTTCCCTCTCAGAAGAAGTCTGCCCCACACTTTACTGAAAATGTAGAGACTCTTTGCAGTTTCTTCTTCTTCTTCTCCATTCTGTATCTCGAAATCCTCAGACATCATCCCCTAATCTCTCTCCTCAGGGCTCTGATGGAGGTAACCCTTCTTTTCCCAATAGGTAACCCCTCTCCATTACTCTGGACCTCTTATCTCCTAACGTCATTCACTGGGTAACCCTCACATTAATCCTCTTTTTTGTCTCTCTCTACTCTGTGATCCTAAGCAAGTCATTTAAACTTCTGTAGACCCCAGTTTCTTTATAAGGAAAATGAGGAGATTGGTCTCAATGGTCTTTAAGTTTCCTTCTAGATATGTTTACTGTTCTTGATACTACCTACTGGCTTCTTCTCATTTACCTTCAAATTTGTACAAGTCTCTTCCACCCATAAAAACCCTTGCTTGACACTACCACCCCCTCTAGGTACTGTCCTACACCTCTCTTCCCTTTCACAGTGAAATTCCTACAAAAAGCTGTTCACACATTACTTTCTCTTCTTGCTCACTTTTCTCCCTCTTCCAGTTTGGTGTCAGACCTCATTCCCCATCTGAAACTGCTCTCTCCAAAATTACTAGTAAGTTATTAATTGCCAGGTCCAAGGGCACATCCCCTTTAATATCTCTGAAGCGCTGGATATTATTGGGCAGTGTCCTCTTAGTTATTCTCTCCTCTCTGAGTTTTCACAATACTGATCTCCTTCAGTTCTTCTCCTTCATATATCACCATTATTTCTAAGTCTCCTTTGCCAGATCATCATAATTTCCTGCCTCCATGTGTGGGTGTAATGCAAGGCTCTTATCTGCACTCTCTGTGTTACTCTACCAATACTTTCTCAGTGATTGCATGAGCTCCCATAGGTGCAATTGTCATATCAATGCAAATAACTCCCACTTCTATACAGCTTTTCCTAATCTCTCTTCTGAGCTCCATTCCCAAATCACAAGAAGTCTATTGATCTTTTTCAAATGGATGTTCTGTAGGTAGCTCAAATTCAACATGTCCAGAGAAAAACTCATTATCTTTCTTCAAAAAATATCCCCATTCATCTTCCTAATGTCTGTTTTTCTGTCAAGAGAATGCCCATCCTTTCAGTCATCTGGGAACTTGAAGTCATCCTTTATTACTCACTCTCCTTATCCAGTTAATTACTAAGTGTTCTTGGTCTTACTTCCGCGATGTATCTTACATCTGTCCCCTTCTCTCTACTCATACAATTAACATCTTACTCTAGGACCTTACCACCTCTTAACTGTATTATTCCCATAACCTGGTCTTCCCACCTCAAGTCTTTTCTCTCTCTGATGTATCTTCCTCAGAGCTCCCAAATATTACAGTTGACCATGTCATTTCCCTGCTTGGAAAGCTCTAGTAGCTCCCTGTTGCCCATAGGATCAAATATAAACTCCCCTGTTTGGTAATGAAAACTCTTCACAATCTGCCTCCAGTCTATTACTTATTCCCCTTCACACATTCTAAGGTCTAACAAAACTGGTCATTTGTTGTCCTTCACACACAACATTCCATTTCCCATCTCTAGGACTTTTCATGGAGCCTGACTCTGTGCCTTGCTGACCTCCTTCCTCATCTCTGTTTTTTATAATCTTTAGTTTTCTAGAATATTCAACTCAAGTAGCATGTTATCCATGGGACCTTTCCTTACCTCCCCAGAAGCTAGTCCCTTCACCTGGGACCAATGATTTTGTATTTACTTGTATATATTTTGCATTTACAGTTAGTTCTGCTATAATACAGGTTCAAAAATGCAAAATTGTTTTATACATTTTAAACACAACTCAAATTTCCAACTTGTCAAGATTTCTTTCTTGAGGAACAGTGAGAATGTGGAAAACTGTACCACTTTACAATAACTTTCAAACAGTCCTTCTGAGGCCCACTTCGAAAAGCAAAGTTCATATCTTTGCTAAAGGAAAGTGCTGTTGTCTATCTTCTGGTGCAGAAGGAACTTGGAGTGAAGAATGGCTGATCCATGCCCCAAGTCTTACCCCCATTGCCTTCTACTTTGGCATCCAGTTCAGAGGATAGAAGTTCAGACCTGCCCAACTTGCTAGGAAAGCCTGAAGCATAGCCACTATTTATTGTAGTATTTATGTATTTCTTTATCATTTAATATAAAAACAGTGCTACTGATTTTTATTATGTGTGTGGTCAATGATGAGATTTTTGAGAGTTCTATCCCTGACCCCATTTTACCCATAAACTCTGTAGGTTTTATTGACTGATTTTCTATAGTGTGGTGCTTTAGGGGAATATATATATACATATGTATATATGTATATATATACATACATATATATATGCCATGTTGTAACAGAACTGCTTGTATTTATATTTGTACGTGTTGTTTTCCCCAATATAACATAAGTTCCTTGAGGGCAGGGATTGTTTCATTTTTGTTTTTGTATCCCTAGCACTGAACATAATACCTAGATCTTCATAGGTACTTAAAAATCTTATTGATTTATTAATTGATATGTTAGTGAATCACCAAATGCCATGGAGTTAAGGGTTCCTTGCTTCTACAAAATGTAGAAGCTAATTTGATAAACTCGGCTTGTGTTTAGAGAATTGTTCTTGGAGTCTGGAAAAGCTTTATTATGGTAGCCTTGCTTCTGACATATTCTGGCTATGAGATCCTGAGCATCATCTCGAAGCTTCCCAGGTAACTCTTTCAAATTATAAATCACAGAATAGTTGCTCCAAACATCAAAGAAATCAGAGGTTTGAACCAAAAAAGGTCCTTAGCAACTTGGGTTTGTGTAAAACTCTTCCACAAAATTCCCCACCTTTCCTCCACACTCTCATTCCACATATCTAATCTGTTGTTAAATCCTGCAGAGTGGACCTTCCTAACATGTCTTACTTATGCCCTCTTCTCTTCTCAGACACTGTCATCACCCTGGTACTGGCCCCAATAACCTCATGCTTGTACTGTTGCGATAGCCTGCTACTTGGTCTCACTGCCTTAAATCTGTCCCTACTTCTGGTCAGTAATCCATCCTTTGCTCAGGTTTCAAAGTGATCTTCCTAAAGTACAGTTCTGATCATGTCATCCCATTCCCAATTCAATTAACTCCAGTGGCTCCTTATCACCTCTAGCATCAAATATAAAATCCTCTATTTGACATACAAAGTCCTTCATATTCTGACCCCTCCCTACTTTTCCGATCTTTCTACACTTGCCTTTTCCCTGCTTACTTTGATTCAGTGACACTGTCTCCCTTGTTCATTGAACAAGATATTCCACCCCCCCCCCAAATCTGGACCTTTTCATTGTTATTCCCCCATGTCTGAAATTCTCTTCTTCCTCATCTCTGCCTTCTGGTTTTCCTAGCCTTCTTTTAGTCCAAACTGAAATCACAGTCTTCTACAGTAAGCCTTTCTAGATCTCCTTAATACCCATTGTCTTCTCTCTGAGATTAGCTCCAGTTTATCCTGTACATAGTTGCTTGCGTTTTGTCTCTCTCCATTAGACTGTGAGCTCCTTGGGAGCTGGGTCTGTCTTTTGCCTTTCTTTGCATCCCCAGGGCTTAGCATAGGGCCCAGTAAATAGGTTGTTGTTGGTCCCTTGTATTTGAAGCATACTAATGACATCACAATGTTGGGGTCAAGGTATAATGTGTTTGACTGGCTGATCAGTCCAATATAGGCTCAAGCTCAGAAGGTTCTGCCACAGGTCAGGCATGAATAGTCCATTTGAACATGTGGGATAGAGATGCCTTTAGATCTGCAGATCTCATGTTTCCCTTGTGTTCTTGTCATTCTGTTTTGTAGCACCTTCTTTGGTGTTGGGAGATCGTGTGCCAGTTCCTCTTACATCTCACAATCAATACTAAAGTCCTTCAGGGAGATCTTGAGACTGTCTTTATCCTGCCTTCTTCTGAACTCCATGTGAGAGTTCTCTGCAAAGCAGTCTTTTAGATAAATATACACAGTCCCTTAATAAATGCCTTAACCTAAAGTAACCATGTGGCATCCAGCTCAGCCTTGAGCAGGTTTTGGCCTGGTATAGCAGTTCTGGAGCATTTCTATACTTGATCAATTTAGGGGTCTAAATACTATCTTCTAGACCTCCCAGGTTCACAATGGGTCCAAACTGCAACACAATCTAGTCCTCACCTGGAGTATGGAACTTGCTTCTTAGAATTGTTCAAACCAGTGATGACATGGTCAGGGCCACTCGACACATTCTGAATTGTATGCACCCTCTGGTGGATGTCAGAGCAAAGCTAGCCTCTGGTATGCAAGAGTCTAGGCAGAATTCTCTGAGGCATTCATCATGGCATGTGTCACTGTGATGTGAGGCTTTGATGTGAGAGAAAGGCATCACAAGGGAACACATTATTAGAATGATTAGGTCACACTGTGGAATCTTACACACTTTCTCTAAACCAAACCCATTTTATTTTTATCCAAATATCTATCATATAGTATCAAATCTTAAATTCTCATTAAAATGACACTTTGCTCAAAAAAAATCCAGTTGGCATTTATAGTAAATTTGTAATGACTAAAATATCAGTTTGGTATGGAAAAACATTACATTAAATTTACAGTAGTATATAGTTCTTATATAAGCAGTATTTGTCAACAAATTATGTATATGAGTATATTTAAATATATATTCAATAAACCATATGTATTATGTGTATATGAACAGATTTATAGAAATAGATGATATGTAATTCCATAACAGAAACAGCTCAGCTAAAGTAAAAATATTTTAGGGGAAATTGAGAAAATATAAAATGCAGTAGACAACCTTTGTTATAATCACAAGGACAGGGATTTGACCTATGATTTCGTTGGTTTAGGGAACTAGAAACACAGGTTGACATCTTCTGGACTACTTAGTCTTAGAGAGTTGACTAGGTTTGATCACAGAAATACTTGCCTAGGGTCACACACCCAGTATGTGTCGAAAGGACTCGAACTCGCCCTGGTCTTCCTGGCTGGCTGTCCCCTAACTACACCACATTGCCCCTTTGCAAAACTAGGAATAGGCAGTCACCTCTGTGGTGAGAGGTCAGAGACTACAGGCCTGCCCCTCTCCCCACCCCTCCAAAACTCACTGATAACTGAAATTCTTCCATTAGAGATTCCCTAGTTTAAAATTTCAGTCTCGATTAAAGTGCAAATAGTCACTGGGGGAGAAATGTAGAAAATCTTACCAGCTGTTTGTTGAATAAGGTAGGGGTGGGAGTAAGGGGTGGGTGCTATCAGTTCAAGCCCCTCCCCAATCCAGAGTCTCAACAACCAGGTGGGAAATGCCATTCACACCTCTTTGTGTGAATAAGTGGACAGGATGCTTTCCTTGGCTCAGGTTTTAAAGGGGGAGGGGTGAGGAGGGGCTAGGATGCCTGAAGGATTCCTGGGAGTTGGGGGAGGTGAAGGGAAAAGGAAAGAAAAGAAGAGGGAGAAATCGAGGATGTGGCTCTGAAGGCAGTTTAGTTTTAAATATTTTCCAATTCTGTAAAGGGTCTGCTATGGTAATATAAGGTATAAACTGCTAAGGTGTTGACCCTGCCTTTTTAATCTTAACTTTTAGAATCAAAGACTGGTGTCAAATTTTATAACACTTTAGAGAATGTGGATTTTTATTTCCTTGTCGTTGAGATAAACATTCTTATCAGATAATAATTGCGCTTGCCCAAAGAAAACAAAGACCACGGCTTGCACTACATCAGCATGAATGTCACAGTAAGAGTCTAACAGCCTGCGAGTCGGAAAATACTTTGTGCCTAAACTGCTATGGCACCGTAAAAGCAAACCAAGCCTATTTATAGCATAGAATAGACAGTCTGCACGCATTGTGACTGTCTCTTCCTCATGTTGCTCTGGATGAATGGGGTTCTCAATCACAACAGCAAGTTTTTAATGAAAATCCATACCAAGTTTTAGATTTAACATTTGGATGGTCCATATGTCATGAGCAAAATATGTGGAGCTCAAAAAACTGGGATGGAATTTAATTTCTAAAAGGATCAGGACCTTGAGTTAGTAACTCAGTACCTAGATTACATACAATAAGCAAACATGTACTGTGGAAGCCTTTAAGAATGAAGCCCATTGAAGGCCTCTTTTAAAACAGTAAATAAAATACCTAAAAACAACTTGGCCTCTGTATTCCTAGAGTCAGACAGAATTGGGCATACAGGTATGTTTATAAAAACTGAATCAATGGAAATATTTTTAAGACTTTAAAAAAGAAAAGAGAGGGCAGATATTGTCCTTGTTAAAGAAACATAGACACAGAATTCAGTGGAAAAAAAATTTTCCTGTTCTTAGAGCTGATTTCTGATATGGGTGTTCATTCCAAAAGGAATGTACATGTGTAAGCTCCCCTGCCCAATTGGGATCTGCTATCTTTCCTACCACCCCCACTCCCTCCTATACATACATTCACTCTCTCTTTCTCTCCTCTTCCCCTTCTCTCTTCCTTTCCCAGGCTAAAAACTTTTAGGAATTTTTGCACCCAGTCTGAAACTATCTGAATTTTAAACTCTTTTCCTATGTCCATGGTAAAGGATTTAAGGAATACTTTGATGTCAAATAATATCAATATTTATTTTGAAATTAATTTAAAGGGAATTTGGCCATAATTTCCAGTATGAAATCGCCAAACATTCAGGAAAAAGGGTTGATAAAAACTAAACCAATTCCACGTATAAATTGTGCTCACTGTGAATATTTCTGTCTCTTTACAAAACTGTCATCTTCAAAACAGCTAGCTTATCGTTCCTAAAACATTGAAGACCAATAAAAAGAACTCTTCATGAAGCTATAAATAAACTGAGCTGAAACTGACACCAAAACATCTAGATAATTAGTGTTGTTTTAGCCTTGTCCAATATTTCTATTTTCTTCATTTTAATGTATTTTCTTAACATTTCTGCCTGCACACACTAAAAATCATAATTGGCTATTGTGTTTATAACCATGCTTCACACACCTGTTCAGGCTGTTTGTGTGTCTCTTGAGTGGAGTATTAATATGCTGATGGAAATCACAACATTTAACCCAAACTTTTCCTCTTTTCTCACTAATATTCTAAAAACTAGGGAAGAAAAAAAAAACCTCACACAAACAACAGAATTCACTTTCTTTTGAAAGGAACAAAAGCTATATTTATCAAGTTCTATTCAGCTTGTGAATACTAGAGTTTAGGAAAGATGAATTCTTTTGAAAATCAGAAAAAGCCAACCCTTTAAGTATATTTTAAAGAGCTTTCTAATAACGTCTTCTAGCAATTACCATACTTCTACTGGCACCAGCTGTAAATTTTAAACAGGGACATTACTGCACCCTAATCAGCAGAACTTTATATATTCAGTACATTGCCTTGCACACAGTAGACCTTCAGTAAATATGCTAAATGAATGGTGGGGGGGGGAGGGTCCAAGTAACATTATGGTATTTTGATTAGAGAATACTAAATATTATATTAAGTTGTCCATTCACTCATTCAACAAATATTCAAGGAGTGAAAAGTAGGTGACCAGGAGGGGTTACAAAGAATGAGATCACATCTGCCATTAGAGTTTGTAGATGCAGTAGAGATATCCAATTACAGGTCCAGCCCTACTTCTTCAATAGTGAGATAGTGAGAAGTAGTGGATAGACAGCTCCCCTTGAAATCAGGAAGACCTGAATTAAGTCCTGCCTTTGAGCAAATATTGGCCTTTGTTCTTGGGCAAATCACTTAACTGCTCAGTGCTCTTATCTAGACACAAAGTATAACTCAGTATTTCTAAAAGGGAATTTTCTCCCCCAGAAGTTCCCCAAACCAGTGAAATCACATCTGATTCCCCATCCTACAAATATGTGTATGTGTATGTGTGTATATCTATGTGTGTGTGTATACATAGATATACACGTGTATATATACATCTTATACATACACAAAATGCAAATACACATGCATGCACATATGCATGTACATTGTGTACATGCATGCACAATGTGATTAATTGTGTGCATATGGGTCATGTGCACATGTGTACACATACATGGCACTAAGACTTTAGGCATATCATTTGTGCACGTATGTCTATATGCACATAAGTGTATATACAAGTGTGTGTACAATGTATAAATATATGCATATATTTGTTTATGGGTAGAATGATATATACTCATATACATCTATATATGTATCAATCTATCTATCTGAAAGTGGCATGGAGTGATGAATTGAAGACTTGGAATCAAAATCACTACATTTCAAATTTCACCAAATTTACCAGTTGTGGACCCTGGGGTAAATGACTTACTTAACCTCTATTTGCTTCAGGAAATTCTTTAGAATTTATCTACAAAGCTCTAGAGAAGGTGCATCTACTTTAAGACCATGAATTCCCTACACTGATAAAATTGCAGAGACAGTGAGAAAATGTTGAATTCTTTTACATATCTTTGTTTAATATGTTAGGCTGACAATGCACTTTATTTTTATTCTTGTTTCTGCTGATTCTTTACTTGAAGACTGAGTTATGGCACTACCACCAAAATAACAAAGACAGCTACATGATACATTCGATAGGGTACCAGACCTTGAGTAAGGAAGACCTGAGTTTAATTCTAGGCTCAGACATTTACCCTGGACAAATCACGTAACCCCTGTTTGCCTCAGTTTCCCTTCCTTTGAAATGGCTTCTCAGGGTTGTTTTGAGGACCAAATGGCATAATAATTATAAAGCACTTAGCACAGTACGGCTCATAATAAGTGCTATATAAATATGAGCTATTATTATTCATGATAATAGCTTACATTCACAGAAGGGTTTTGTGTTTTGAGGGCAATTGGGGTTAAGTGACTTGCCCAAGGTCACATGGCTAGTAAGTGTTAAGTGTCTAAGGCCGGATTTGAACTCAGGTTCTCCTGACTCCAGGGCCGGTGCTCTATTCACTGTGCCACCTAGCTGTCCCCATAGAAAGGTTTTAAGATTCACAAAGTACTTCACATATTCTCTCATGTCCTCACAACAAGCATAGAAAGCAAGCATTACTATTATCTCCAATTTACAGAAAAGTACATCGAGGTTCGCAGAGATTTAGGTAATTTGTCTAGGTTCACACAGCTGGTGTGTGTCTAAGAGATTTGCAGCAAAGAAGGCATCATGTTATCCGCTAACCCAGGCTGCCTACCTCCTTGTACATTTATTGCCATAGCTTTCTAGAACCCCTGAAAGAACAGGCCAGATAAGATATTCGTATGGTAATTTGTTATTGTTCCTGTATGAGGACTCACCAGAATCAGATGTTTCAAATGTTTTTTAGTCCATCCCTACTAGAAGGAAATGAAGACAATTTCTTATAGTAGTGAGAGAAAAAAAAATCTTGTGCAAAAAAAAAAAGAAAAAAGAAAGCCATAACAAAATCAGCTATGAATAATGAGAGTCTCTCTTCTTTTAGATATATGTTAAAAATAGGTAAATGTGAAATTAGACATGGTAGTAAAGTTAGCTTGGAAATGATTTCATTTTAATAAACGGCTCGTCTTCCATCTCCAGCTGGGATTAAATGTGAAGCTATTCATACGTACTTTAAGAGTAGTCATCTCTTGACAGACAACACCAATTATTAAGGTACTCAGAAAGGAGAGCAAGTCATAATAGGGATGGATTAGGAGTTTTGGAGCACAATGTTTCAAGCTTTTAATGTTAGTCCTTTTAGGTGAGCTTTCTGTACTCTCAGAGTGCCTATGTGAACTTTTGATCTCTTTTCCCATTATTGTTTTTCACTCATCTTGTATTGTTGAATGTCATGTGAATTTTGCATTCACCTTTCATCCCGTATGCCAAAGCATTCAGAGTCTTTGAAAGCTAATTGACATTTACTAACTGATCATCACTAATTATATTTGACTAACAAGGATGTAAGGTCACAGCCCTTAAATGGCATGCTAAAAATATTACTTCCCAGTCCATCGAAGGGAGTAAAGGATTATGGAGTATTTATTTTGAAAGTCAGAAGAGATTTGGAGAAAAACTGAATGTAATTGTAAATTAATCATTTAGTCTTGCAACGTTTAACAACACATTTAAACTTTACCTACAGCTGGCACAGTGCTCTCTCAGACTTGTTCTATTCATCTTATATAGGAAAGCCCCAACAAATATTATCAAATCAGAAAACTTTAAAATGAGGTTATTAGAGATCCCATCTATTGTTTCATGCCTTCCAAATTCCCTTCTTTCTTATCATATTTATAGTACTTACATTAGGGGATCCCTATGCTTTTCCAATCCACCCATCCCCATAGCCAGCAGACTACCCTGTCAGAATTCACTAAACCACCTGGCACTTCTTGTAAAACTCTGGTAATGGAAAATTTTTCCAATACTTTGAAGGGAAAGTTTGAACAAGGAGAATATAGGTGAAACAAAAAATATGAAAAGAGTACAGTTTCCCACAGAGAGTCAACTGTCCTCTTTGCATTCCAAGGGAATGTCAGACATTTCTAAATCAGAGGAACCTCCAGTAAACTGCTGCTTGACATTTCCTCAAAGAGAATATTCACTTCTCTATCACCAAAGAAGACAATTCTCTTACATGGCTTGTACCTTGTATACATAAGAAAGTAAGCTCTTTGTGAGTAAGGATTCTTTCATTCTTTGTACGTGTATACTCAGTGCCTAGGACAGTGCCTGGCTTATAATATGTGCTTAATAAATGCTAGTTGGTGAACTGAAAAGGAGCCGTGGTCAATTGACCATGACCAGAACAATCATTACAATTTTTTTTTTACCCAGGACTCCTAGCAGAAGTGGGATATAAACCCTCAAATAGGGAAGTAGGGACAGATTACTCATTTCATCTCATGATCTGGCATATTTTTTGTTTTGCCTAATTACTCTTGCTAAGTAAAAAGCTATGTAATTTCTATGCTTCTGAAAGGCTACAAATGCTGTTAAAGTCATTTGTATTTGGCAGCCTTGGGCAATGTCCTGGATGTCCTTTCTTAGTTATGGTTCTGATAATACTTACGAAATTAAATCATACTCCTTATAAAAATATCCTGAAAATTATAGAATTAAAGAGCTAGAAGCTGCTTTAACAGTCATGTAGTCCAACCTCTTCATTTTACTGATGAGGAAACAATTAGGTATAAGCAATTGTGACTAATATCCCCTACACCTGGAAGGAGTACCATGTGGTTTCCAGCACCGATAACTGGCCAACACTAGGCAAGGTTTATATTTCATCTGAGAAATGTACTGATTTCAGAGTTCATTGCTATGATGTCTAGTTATGACTCAGCTCAGTTTGCAAAAGTAGAAGCCATGGAACATCATCTCACTCATTTTTTTAGCTAAGATTTCCTGGGATGAATAACAAATCTGAATTGCACACAGGAATGGAATTGAGTGTTAAGCATGTTCATGTTGTCTCAGAGGACAATTATTGGTTGTGCAAATGATAATATATTCCTGATGTCTTGGGCTCCAGTTCTCATACCCTATAAGGATTAATTGTAGATATATTTCAGCAGTTCTAGGGATTTGCATAATACTGCTACATGGAGATCATTAACCAGTGAATAGATCACTCTTTCTAGTACTCATGTTGGTTCTTTTATAATTGATGTCTCAAATTTGCTCTTCTTGGTAGGTTTCTCCTCTGCTTCTTAAACCAGGTACAGAGACTATTAGGCAAAAAATGTCCATTCAAACTCTTTGGAGATACTTTTATGAATGACTACTAGGTGCACAAAACTCAAAGCAAGAAGTGCTGATACAATTCTCCCCCTCCCCTCCACAGCTCCCTCATTTGGGGAGGGATATTCCAATTTACACCATTCTGATCACATAGCTCTATACCTTATTTTCTTTTTTTCTAATGAATAAACCAAACATTACTTTTCATTACACTTCAATATAAATGAACAGAGTCAATAAGTGAACTTTTCAGGTTTATCAACCACGATAAATTTTTCTGTAGAATTCTGGTCATTTTAAATTTTACTTTAGCTAAAAAAAGTTATGATAAATGCAACCATCAATTTAATTCGCCATTCCTTTCTCTGAATTCTCCTAAAAAGCACAAAAGTAGTTGATTTGTCTTTAAATATTTACAATAGTGACTTTTTTGACTCCTCTCTGGCCCCAGGAGCTACTATCTATTTTATTTTCAACTAACTAATCATCTTGCCTCTTGTCTGAGCTGATCCTTCCTGCTAACCTCCTTTTTTCTGCTTATAAGACTACTATGCTCCTGGTTAATATGCACCCAGTTTTGTACAATCAGATTCATCCCTAACTCTTCATTTCTCCTCACCCTCTCATAGTCAGTCAGTCACCAATTGATTCTGTTTGTGTGGCATCTCAAATATTCTTTCTCTTCTTTTCATACTCCCATGAACCTAGTTAAAGTTCTCACCACCTCTGGTTTGGACTCTTTTAATTTCACACTAATTGCCTTTCCTGCTTCTATTCTCTTCCCCATCCAATCCACTCATATACAACTGGCAAAATATTCCCCCTAAGAAACAGGTCTAAACATGTTACTCCTTTGCTCAAAATCCTTCAGTGGCTCCCTAGGAGAGCATAAGCTCCTTAAGGACAGGTATGATTTTGCCTTTGCCTTTGTGTCTTTTCTGCCTACCACAATCCTTGTACATGACAGGCATTTAATAAATGTTTGGCATATTGGTGAAATAAATCCGAGGGGAATTTATAATCATAAGTTGTATGATGTTCATGCTGATTTGGTGTTCTTGGGGCACAAGAGGAGTTTAGAAATTATACTTGGGCCTCACTTGTTTCTGTGAGCAGCTCAAGGGGTCATCATTATTTGCATGCCATGTATCCAAGAGGAACTTTATGTAGTACTCAACAGCAATTGCTGATCAAAGTGAGGAAAGTCACAATAAAAGGCAAAGATCACCATCATCATGAGAACTATCATTTTATAAATAGCCCAGATTTATCTAGAGCACAACGGGCTAAAAGCATTTTCTTTCCTAACAGAAACCTTGTGAGTTAGGTGGTACAAGTATGGCCCCCAGTTGCACAAGTGAAAGAACCTGATCTTACATTTCTACTACAAGATCAATACTCTTTCATTGAACCAGATTGTCTCTACATGGAAGAAAGCATAGGAACACTAGTGGCTGAACTCCTACAATAATCTTGAAAGGGAGCATTGCCAATATCCCCCAAAGGTCTTGACCCCAAGAGAATTGTGTGCCTGTTACACACACAATGCCTTCTGGGAAGTAGCTATCTTTATAGAAAGATAACTGCTATAACTCAGGCTCCCACTTACTCTGAGGCTCTTCCTTGCAAAAGGTATATGTCTCTTTAGAAACAGGGCCTTCACCGGGGAATAGCAATTCTACCTATTTACATCAGTCCCTTCATCCTGATAGGAAATATGAGGAACAGTATTTTTGGAGCTTGTGCCTTAATCTTGAGTCAGCCTTATTGCCTCTCTGACCTCAGTACCCCCTGGACTTGGTTCCTTTCTTTCTCTGACACCAAATCAAATGATTTGGTTCCTGTTTTATATCCCAGTTCACCAGGAGCAAGATTTCCTGCCTTTAAATATCAGTCACCCAGAAACTAGGTCTCTAATATTTATCTCCAGAATCTTCTGACACTTATCACAGGTCATGTTGGAATGCTTTGGTGAATGTAATGAATTAGTATCTATTTTATACTAAGAATATTAATCAATAAGCACATCAATGAGAATATTGGTTTGTAAATGCCTAGGCATTCTGAAAGATTTTCTTGTTTTAGGGTAAAGTAATTAGTAAAAAGGTTAAGTTCAGCTGTAGTCAGAAATAGAATATTGTCATCAACTGTGTGCTATTGAAACTATACCAACTGTATGCTTGAACTTCCTGGAATTGATGCAGTTTAACACATGAGTCTAAGATGAATTTCTCCTCCTTTCTGTGCCCCCCTCCAAATTTCCCTGTTAAGGAAGAACAACAGATGTTTCCACACTATTGATGTAATTTGAGTGCATTAAAAACTTGAAAGAGAAAAAATATTGCAGTGATCATCATGGTTAGAAAGAAAATGCAGGGGAATCCTTTAATTTGAATGCATTATTGGCAACTGGATTGGAGAAAAAAAGAAGAAAGCACAATATATATCAATATTTCTTGGGAACTCATATAACAAGCATGTTATTGCCATGCAAACAGTGACCAGATCCCTATTACAGGGAGAACTTTGCACAGCTGTGTCAACAATAGTTTCAAATGCCATGCTTACCAGTATAATTGTGCATAATATCCTAGGAAATGTGTGAGAAATTCCCTTATCCTGTCATATGATGACTGCATGTGTTGTTTGCCTATTTCATATGCATAACTCAAATTGGGGGCTAAGGTTAGGAAACAAATCTCAAGTGCCCTTTTCATCTAGCACCTTTTGAAGATCCTATAAAGGAGCAATCCTTGGTATAAGGAGAAATTGGAACAGTCCCAGTAACTAAATTAATGATTCGAAGTAGATAGAAAACAAATGTCATTATGCTATCAATAGCAGAGTTTGGCTTTTTTTTTTCAGTATTAGCTCCTAAAACTGAATATTTGCTACGCTAGCTGCCTCCATACAAAAGTGATATAGACCAAGGGAAAGTTTAAAATGTGTACAAAAGCTTTCTAATATATCAACTTTATTTCTCTTATTTTAAAGCACGAACTTGCAATCTTGTGGATCTGGCATTATTCAATACTTTAAAACATATCGTGCAAATATTCTTATCATGGAAGGATCATGTAGCTTGTAGAAAGAGCATTGGTTTTGGAATCAAATGACGTGGTTTCAGTTAGACTAATTTACTCACTGTTAGCCAAACCTATCACAAGTATTCCCTCCATCCTATGCATGATCATTTCCTCCTAGAACCCCACTCATTTGCACTTGCTAGATTAAACCTTTTCTCACAATACAGCCAAGTTCTTCCATCTCAGAGAAATCTTTCCCAATCATCCATCTCATTTCAGAGAATTTCAGAGTTGTGGACAGGAATTTCTTTTTTTCATTCTTGTTTCTATATCCCCAGTACCTAGCACATAGTAAGTACTTTATTCTTGTTGACCTAAACTGAATTTCAACAGCCATCTAGTCATGGCTGAACATGAATATTCTTTATAATACACCCAAGAAGTTGTCTCCCAAAATTTTATTAAATGTGTTTAAAGGCAACCCATTCTACTTTTGGAGATCTCTAATTGTTAACAAGACTTTTACCAAAAATATATGTGTGCCTCTTTGAAACTTTGAACCAGGACTCCTAGTTCTAGCCTATGAAGCCAAATAGAAAAAAAAATGCAGTCCCTCTTGATTTATAAATTAGCCCTTCAATACTCTAAGATTCCCCCTAAATCTCCTCTCATCTAAGCCAAACATCTCATTTTTTCAGTTGACAGTCACACAGCATGATCTTTACTACTCTGGGCAGCTTTGTCTGAATCTCTCCATCTTAACAATGCCCTCTCTAAAAAATGTGGTACTTGGAACTGAAAGCAAGATGCCAGATGTGACATAACCAGGGCAGGGAACAACCGTATTATCACTCTCTTGGTTCTGGAGCCTATGCTTCTCATAATATAGTCTAAGGTAACATTAAATTTATGTGCGCATGTAAGTGTAAATGTGCATGTATGCCTGTGCAAGTATATATGTATGTGTGTGTATGTGTGTGCATGTGTGTACATGTGTGTCCATATGTGTATGTGTGTGTGCCATATCACACTGTTGACTTATTCTGAATGTTATCTTCCTTCTCCGGACTCCAGTTGTACTCATTGTCTGCACTGTTTCTTAAGGATGTGGCTTATTCTGCCTTGCCTTATCATTTTGTATATACATCCTGTCCCTCAGCTGGATTATAAAACGATGAAGGAGGTAAGGGGTCTGTCTTGGACCTGTTTGTAACTGCAGCAACTAGTACAATGGATACACTTAGATGATTGTCGTTGACAATACTTACAGAGGGTGTTACAATGAACAAAGTGCTTTTGTTTCAACAAAACTGGAAGGTAGGCAGGACAGACATTTTCATCCCCATTTTGCAGAAGAAGAAATTGAGCTTCAGATAAGCAAAATGTCTTCCCCATGGACCCTGAGCTAATTAGTACCAAAGCTGGAATACTAACCCAGGCCTTTTGAGTCTAAGGTCAATGCTCCTTGTACTACATCATGTTGCTTCCAAATATGAAGATGAAGAAGAAAATTCAAGAGGAAACATTTACTGAAGTCAACAGCTCTGATCACACATTTGTGTTAGCAACAATGTGATGCTTTGAAATGCTCAAATGCTTCCCAGACACTTATTTATAGCTTCTTGGTTGTAAAGGGAGAGACAGTCAGAAATGCCACGCCTGCTCAGGTTTACAGGAATAACACATTTTCTCGTACAGATCCAAATAGTCATATTAACAGTATTTTGGAGTATTGTTCAATTCCTAATTTTCAGGTGCATAGAACTATATTATTGTTTGTAATGTCCATTATACATCATCAATTTAATGCCTCCTGAAAGATTTTTTTTTTAATGTTTCAGAATACCATGGTATGTCTCAATTTTCCAGATTTCCCTGGCATATATTTGCCAAGTATTTGATTACCAAAGACAGTTTTACATTTATAGGAACAAGAAAAAAACGTTAACATTTTTTTCTAAGGGAGAATTGATATTTTAAACAGACTACTGAAATAGGAAAGAAAAAATACTTCCAGGTTTTCTGGGATTCAAAAGTTTTTAATGTCATTCTAACCATAGAGCAACAGTAAGCAGATTTCAGGATATTGCAGGAAACAAGAATTTTCTCTTCTGAAGAGACTTTTTATACTGTATTTTTTGGTGTGTTTAGTCTTTCTAGGGTGAATAACAAAAAATTTGTGAAGCAGCTAGGTGGTGCAGTGAATTGAGCACCAGCCCTGGAGTCAGGACCACCTGAGTTCAAATCCGACTTCAGACACTTAACACTTATTAGCCCTGTGACCATGGGCAAGCTACTTAACCCCAAATGCCTTGCTTTACCCCCTCTAAAAAGAAAAAAAAACAGAAAATTTAACAAGTAAGAGTTGACTTCCTACTCCTCATAGATTAGAAATCTAGAATAATGAGATCATCTTCGTTTTGGTCATCATTACCTCTGTCCAGGAATATAGCAATTGTCTCCTAACTGATCTTCCTTCCCTAACCTATTTTCCTTCCAACCAATGCCATCCAACTCCAAAGGTGTGAACCCTCTTCTCAAAATCTTCTGCCAACTCTCCTTTGCCTCTGGAATAAAGTATGTACTGATTTTGTCTTTCAAGACCTTCTGTAATCTGGTTCAAATCAGTCTTTCTTCCATTATCTCATATTCTACATTCAGACAAACCGAGTTACTCATAGAATCATGGAATTACAGAATTTTAGAGATGACCTCATTGGCCATTTGTTCTAACCCATAGATGAAAAGTAATTCCCTCTACAACAGCCCCCCAAAAGGTATCATATAGCCTCTGCTTGAAAATCTCCACTTTAAGGGATACACTAGCACCTGGGGCAGCCCATTCCACTTTTGAAGAGCTCTGATGCTAGCTGAGTCTTCCATATGGCAAGTTTAAAAAGTTTTCAACCTTTACTCTTGGTTCTGAACTCTAGGGATGAACAGCACAAATTTAATCCCACTTTCTCATGATACCTCTAAAATACCAGAAGCCTATTTTATTCCCTTTGAGCCTTCTCTTCTCAAGAATAAGCACCCTTAAAGTCATCTTTTTTTGGCCTAGAGCAATACTCTTCGCTAGACACTAAAACCCTGCAGTACATCAATACTCTTAAATTTTGGCACATAAAACTGAACACAGCACTCAACATCTGGTCTGATCAGGTAGGAGCTTAGTAGGACTTACTACTACATAACTTCTTTGGAAGTTATGCTTCTTTTAACATGACCCAAGATCACATCAGGTTTTTTTTCATTGTTTGATCATACTATTAACTCATTGAGATTGCAGTCCATAAAAACTTCCAATTTTTTTTTCAAACTTTTATGTAACTATGCCTCCTCTATCTTGTCTGTGAAAAGGGGTTTTGAGGGGAAAAAAGTATAAGATTTTACATTTATAAGTATCAAATTGTGTATTATTTAATTCTACACACATTCTAGACAGTATTATTTCTATTTTCATGATTGTCATCCAAGCTATTAGCTATCCCTCCCAGCTTTGTTTCTCCTGAAATTTTGATAAGCAAGCACAGACCCCTAGGGCATAGACCCTCTGCCACAGTGACATCTAACTGTTAACAATTTTTTTAGTCTAGTCATTCAATTAGTTCATTTTTGTCTCCTTGTCCATACCATTCCAGTCTCTGACTTTGTTCAGTGTCTTCCATACCAAGAATGCCCCTCCTCCAATTGCTTCCCATTTTCATTCGATGAAATTTCTACTTTTTTTAAATGTCTACTTTTCTTCAAGCCCCAGCTCTGATTCCAATGTCTCCTGCTATCTTCCTTTGGCTCTCCCCCTGCATCTTCACTCCCACTTGAAAGTGATCTCTGCTTGCTCAGATTTCTCTTAGCACTTTGCCAGTACCTTTCCTCTGTACTTATTACACTCTACTTAATATCATACTTACCTTTTTTACATATCTTTCCCCCTAATTATACTGTAAATTACTCAAGAGCATTCAGTGGCAGATCTTTCTTTGTATCCTTACTGTTTAACACTAGAGCCATAATTAGGAAGTCTTGCACACAGGGCAGATCCATTTGAGTAATGGCAGGGGTATGGAAAGGTTGGAAAGGATTTGTAAACCAAGCACCAGTCAGGTCTACTCTCTAGTAGAGGGTATCATGATATGAACACAAACAATACACTATTTCTCCAATCAAGTGAGAAAAGCCGCCATTGGTGCTAACCATCTGTATGCCAAATTTCCAGTCTATAGGAAGTCTATGAACCAATTTCTCCATTGGGTAAAAAAGATGCACTTATTTTACAGGTCTGGGTTTTCCTCTGTGCTCCTCTCACCTTCAACTTAACATATTTTACCCAAGGCATGAGAATAGAGGGTGTACATATCAGAGGAGAGGGGTTCCAGAGATACAAGAGGCAGGGTCAATGGTATGGGGTAGTCATGCTACATAGTATGAGCCCACATGAACTATAACATCCAGAGAGATACTATTGGAAATAAGAATCCCCAACCCCATATGTTAGTGAATACTCCAGCCTAGGGCATAACCCTATTCACTTTGTCCTGGTACTTTGCCTTGTACATAGTAGGTATTTAATATATATTCTGTAATTAGAATTGCAGATTTCAAAATGCGTCAGTACTGACAGCAAAGATGATGAAATTCTTTGCACGTTTCTCTGAATCTGTCCTTCTCACTATTTTTCCATGTCACATAGAAATCTGGAAATGCCTTTACATTTCTTATAGCAAATCCATATGTCAGCATCAGTATTAAACCCATTCTCAGTGAATTAATTCAATCCCTGATATAACCAAAGGATGTTATAATAAATTGGTCTTACTTATACAGGGGTCCTATGGATCAAGGGGCTCCAGCATCATTATATATTGATATGTTATAATGGAAGGAACCCTGAACTTCAGAAACCAGGCTCTGCCCTGAGCAGTTGTAAGACTTGGTTTCCATCTAAGATGAGGGAGTTGGAAGAGATAATCTTTAAAGGTTCCTTTCAGCCCTGAGATTATATGATATAAACTATTCTTCTGGCTGTTATTCTCCTTTACTTCTGTCTTTTATGGTTCTTTCTTTAGTGCTATTTGGTCTGGTAGAGATGAAAGGAGGCCATGTGGCTTCTTTATTACTTTCTCTGACCAAAAAGAACTCTGATAGGAGACAAAATCACAATGTTCCATTCATTTAAATAGTCTGGCTCACAAGAGTCTAAACTTTCCATAAAGAATGATAATTATGATGACATCTAGATGATTTCTGGTTTTTCCAAATGCTTTCAACTGACTCAACCAAGTCACATTTTTTTGAGTTTTGAAAGATCTACCATAGCAGGGAGAAGTCCATTTAGGATTCCTCTTCCCTACTCCCACCACATCTTGAACCATTGAGTTCATTTCAGCTCTGTCAGCACTAAAATCTTCCCAAGGTCTGCCTGTCTCAAAAGATTCTCCTATTGAGTCTAGTTGTACCAGTTTCTCTTTTATCTAAAATCCTATGGTTTCCCTCTCTCCTTACACTTCCCCAGGGGATCAGATTGACCAAAAAATTCACTCTCTCCCTAGGGGAGACAATATGCTCAGCCTTTTAACTACTGCCATATAGGGGGCTAATTGAGCCCACTATATCTAGCCATCCCCATGATCATCAGATGAAACCATGTTTTTCACATCTCATCCAGTTATCCACCCCTACCCGTCTTGCCATCTTCTCTGCTGCTGATATGCAGCCACTCCCTTCCTACGTCTTTCCATCTCTTGCACTGGGAAATAAATACTATCATACTCCTATTGTTCCTGAAAAGGCTGGCCAGTTTGATGCCTTGTGGATCAATCCGCCATCCCTTTGATTTCCTAGACATTTCTTTCTCTATCATTTCCACATAAATATTGTACCTCCCTTCCAATTAGAATGTAAGCTCCTTGAAGGTAGGGACTGTCTTACTCATGCATCTGTATCCCAAGTTCCCCAGGTACAGTACTTGGCACATAATAAGTGCTTAATAAGTATGCTTTCTTTCATTAATTTATTTCTTCCTTTAGCAAAATTGGCACTTGGATTCCTTTCCATTCTTAGTTACTTCCTCAATATAGGTTGTAACAAGGTAAGTGCTCACATGGTGGTCAGAAGAAGCAGTATGAGGACACTCTCAAGGTATTTTTGAAGAACTTTAATATTGACTCTCGGACATTGGAAATGCTGGCACAGGACTATCCAGCATGGTGTGCCTATATCAAAGAAGGGGCTATATTCCACGAACAAAGAAAATTATAGAAGCACAAAGGAAATGGGAGCTGCACAAATCCAGAACCACTTCCACTCTAAATGTTCTAATGGACCACTTGTGCCTGAACTATGTTAGTACCTTCTGAAGAGTACCATATTGGACTGATCAACCACAGCAGAATACACCATACCCTGATTCCAATATTGTGGTGTCATTGGTTGTCTTTGAAAATGAAGGACAAACAACAGGCTCCTTGAGAGTTATCTTAGATTTCTTTTATATTCTCTATACTGTACTTAGCATAATAATATATACTCAATAAATGTGGATTTGTTATATCTCTTATAACATCTAATACAATACTGTACAATGGATGCCTTTAGAAGGTGCGTAAGTCATTTAAATGAATATTGAATTCTGTAAATAATGATAATTATTTTATTTCTGTAAATTTTACAGAATGACAGAAATTATTACAGAAAAATTACAGAAATTATTATTATTTACAGAAATAAATTATTATTCTGTAAATAAATGATCTGTAAAGATCTTTACTAGGTATACCAACATCACTTCTTTACAGAGGTGGGGTGGGGGTGGGGGACTATGGATGTGGAACATTGTATTATCAAACATGGTAGATCTGTTGGTTAGTTTTACAGAACTATTTGCCCTCTCTCTTTTTTTTAAATTTTGTTTCATGGATGGCTCTTGGGGGAGGGGAAGGCCAGATGTACTTGGAAATGAAGGCAATGTAAAGACAAAATATAGCAATAATTTTTTGAAAAGAGAATATACTATTATACAGCATTAGCTCTAAGAATTAAAATCTCTAAATAAAAGAAAAGAAAGTATGTTCTAGCTCTAAGTGTCTAAGATTATATGATTCAATGAAATGAAATGTAACAAGCTTAACCACTTTACCAACATCAAATCTCTGATGCTAAACATATGTACCAAATGGTTCATTATTTAACACATACACAATTTCTTTGGGCTACTGTCATAAGGCTATGTTGACTATATGGATAGATGATAGATGTTGTGCTTCCTTTGTTTTCAAAGAAGATCAATGACATCACAATGTGATGTCTTGATTTGTGTATGAATTGGCTTAAGTGAGGCAGACTTGTACAAAGTTGTCAGCCTCACTCTGTCTCTTCTGGAGTCATTGAAGTCCAGTGGTAAGACAAAAGCCAAGAAGATGGGCAATGGCCTGGGATGCAGTGGATGATGGTGTCTTCAATGTCTTACCAAGCTCTAAATGTTCCACAGCACCTGTTTCAGCTGCTTTTATGACCATTGGAACAAATTATTTTCATGTGCACATTCCACAGGGGAAGTCTTCCCATGCTTAAGATAACTTAAGATAACTCACTGATGGGTTTGAAGCCTTTGGTTGCCATCAACCTGGTTTAGCCTGTTGTAACGCAGATTCCCAAAAGAATGCTACTGTGAACAGCTTTTAAGGTTCAGATTACACAGTATAGTGAGCACTCTGTTTATTCCATTACAAATCAAGGCAAACATTCACAATATATCACAATATAATATTCACAACATTACATCTTAT
>CM053598.1:109015052-109073087 GCA_028646575.1 Pseudocheirus occidentalis | reverse complement strand
AAAAAAAAAAGAATATACATTTCAGAGAAAATGCCAGCCTACATTGGTAGAGGGAATTTCATCACCTGGGAGTTGTTTATACCAATAGAATCACTGTTCTGGTCACTATCCCATATTTATTACAAAGGCAGGTTTACATGAGAATTTGGTATGACAACATCTATTAAAAATGTTGTACTTAGGTTTTTATGGTTCGGTGTTATTTATGTCTGGGTTATTGTGGATAACAACTCAGTTTATGATAATGCTCTAATTCCAGTACAGTTTATTATTTGAATTCCATGGAATATTTTGAGGTCTCTGTGTACAGTCTAGTGATGTGTTGTCTGTAAGTTCATAATGAAAAAAAGCTTTTGATGTACAATTAGAGCCAGCAGGTCATGTCTTGCTATTTAGTCAGGTGACAGAATTTATTTTTACAGCCAATAATGATGTATTATACAATTTCTATAGTTTCCTTGCGTAATCTGAAGTGATCACCAAGTCTAGGTTCCTTAAGGATAATTTTTTTGTAATTTTTGGTGCCATCATAAGCTCCTGTTTTCAACAAATACATCCCCATGATTCAGAGTGTTGTTTGTGTTTCTTTGTCATCATATTATTGTCTGAGATAATGTGAATGTCATCAGTAGAAGATATTTTAACTCCATTCTTGGATCTTAGCCATTTCATAGATGCCATCTGGAAATAAACTACTTTTGATTACATTCAGGCCATCCAAAGGCATGTACCTGTTATTAACCTTTACTGTTGTCTGGTAAAATGATATGTGCTTGATCCAGAAGTATTTCTGTAGGTTTTTTATCTGTTTATCGTGTACCATAAGGATGACTCTCAACTTTCTTCCTTTTTGGAAAACAAATGTTAATCTTTGTCTAACCTTTGTAGGTGTTTTGTTAATATTGTGTATTTTTAAAGCATACTTTCTAAGTCAATTATGGTCTGTTTCACAATTCTACAAATTCATTTAGGAATGTTATTGAATAGGTGTTAATGGCCTTAAATGTATTCTTCCTATGAGCTGTGGTTTGAGGATGCTAGCAGGTCTTTTAATACAGTATGCCACAACTTTTCCTTTACAGGTTTATACTTGGATAGGTCTTGCCTGGAGGCAACTGAAGCATTCCTATCACTTTCATTCATTGCTTCCCTTAGATCTCTGAATATAAGCCTTCCTTCCCTTATCTTTTCTTGGTTTACATTAAGGATTTTGCTTTTACTGAGTACAAATAATATTTTGATATCATAAAAGAAAGATTGTATAAGATGAAGGAAGTGTTCAACACATTTTTTCATTGGAACCAATCAATCGATGTCAATTACAAATATAAAATTATTATTTTCCATAAACAGTTAAAAGTGAAAGGCCAAAGGAAATAGTGTAATAGTTGTTCTTTTTTTAAAAAATATGTGTAGAAATATTCAAAGAAAAAAAGGTACTTTTTCCCTTCATAGATATATTCCAGGAACATAATCATTGTCCTGACTTTTTTCATTATTAGGTGCAAATTTTGCAGAGGATTTTTATTTTTTTTAACACATTTCTTTATGGTATATAAAATTACACCTGCCTGTAATACTCAAAAACAAATGCGTGTAGATGTTTTTTTCTATTTTTTCCCTCCTTACTGAAAGGGAAACTTAGTCTCCTTTGCAATTTAGATAATTCTCTCAATCTATCAGTTCTCCTAGATTTTTCCAGTCATTGACATTCATCAGATACTTGATTTGTTTGATTAAACTATGCTAATTGATCTTTTAGAAGGCAGCAAGGTACTGTTTTGATTGCTGCTACTTTTGAACAAATAATTCTGTTCCAATTGTCTACATTTTAGCAGTGGATAAACTGATTTTTTCCAAGCTTTTCAAGCACTGCAGGAAATTCTATTAAATATGTAAGATAACTCTGTATGTGTGAATGTATGTATATAGGTGGGTGGGTACATGGACGGACGCATGGATGGACGGACAGACAGACAGACAGACAGATAGAAAGAAAGAAAATCTTTAACCGTTTGCAGGAAGTCAGTATGTTTGGTAAATATCTCATACGGTTTTTCAGCCTTAACCCTAACACCCCTTCAACATGGTTAAAAGTCTTTTCAAAGTGAATTTTTATGAGAACAATTTGATTTTGCTTTATGTTTCAGTTTCTGAATGTTGATCATTCTTAGTGCAAAAGAGGACAAATGTACTTATTTTATAAGTGATTTTAATTTCTCACTTGCTTTCATACATCTTTAAAATGGGGAGGGAAAAACATTAAGTCTACCTAAGGTTGCTGTTGCCAACTTAATCTTTTTGTGTTTAAGTAGTTAAGTCTTAGTTTGCACCGTCTATTTATCCTCGGACTAGAAGAAACAAACACACAAGTGCCCACAAGAACAGATCGTTCCAGTCTTGTACAGTGGTATTGTGTGAAACTTTTGTTCTCCCCATTGGAAACTTCAAGATGATAAGGTTTAGTACTGTGTACATTAAGTTTTTTTGAATTATATGATACACAATGTAATAAGCAAAAAAATAAACAAAAAACCAAAACCCACCAATCCATGTTGTCTTTCCTCCTCCCCACAAAAAAATGTACCTAACCACCCCAAACTGATAGATTATTTATCCTCACTGTACACTAGGCCTCTTGTGGACTTGCCTTTCTGAGAAATGTCAGTTCTGTGCTAACAACTGTGAAGCTCTTTGCAAGCCTGCTGCAGAGTGTTTTTATATTTGAGCTAAGAATACTTAGACATACCTTATCTTAAGAGGAAGGGCATCTGGTGTTTCTTCATAGTAATTATATATTGGAATAGGGATTTCTATAGTGAACTTTTGTAGTCAAGCAGTAAGATTATTGTGGAAGGGAACAAGTTTTCAAATTAGTTTACAATCTTAGAGTTAAATTAATAAGAAAACACCAGACATGAATGGACAGATATTATACTGAGATCATGGAGGGAGATTTGGTACCACTTTCTTTTAAAATGAAAGAGCTTGCACTAAGGTCCTTTCCAGTTATAAAATTATATGATTCTGGGAGAAAGGCCCTTCTTCTGTTCACATTTCTTGAAATGATGAAGCCTAGCCTGAGAAATATTATCAGAGAAACAATTAAACAGGGTTTGGAGGACAAAAAGGAAGAAGATCAGGTTAATTTCCACACATTATGGTTGTTTGGGAAGGGAGGGAATGAGGCTAAAATAATAAGCTTAATATCATACTTTAATTTGTTCTAAAAATACATGTATGTACATCAGTGCACACATACAAACTAGGAAATGACAATAAGGAAATGCATAATTAAGTGAAGGATAATGTAAACTACACACTGCTAGGAGTGATGGAAGGGGACCACAGTCAGAAGGAAGAGCATCACTGAATCAGAAAACCTGGGTTTTAGTTCTAAATCTGCTGCGGAGAGGCTGTGAGACTGGGAAAGTCATTTATATTAACTGAGGTTGAATATTCTGCATTTTTGTTTTATTTGTTGGTTTCCCCTGAGGTTAGATAAACTAAATGCTTTTATACCTATAACTTTTTAAAAATTTCTAAGTTCTTAGGAAATACAGAGCACAAGGCTGGCCAGAGAGAGACAGAGGAAAGAACTAGCTATACTTTTTTTTCCTTCTATTAAAGATAGAATAGAAAACTTCAACACACATCCAACAAAATTTACCCAGTTATCACACCTGCCATTGCTTTGGGTGTACTTATCTTCTTTCCTTGCCCTGGGCTGCTTAAATAGTGGTTGGGTCATGGGGATCAACAACTCATTTCCATCCAGTGAGATTTAGGGGCACCAGCCTCACCACCTACCTTGCTCCTTACCATCTACTCTGACTCTGTGCCCTGCAGTCCTTAGATACTGTCATCTGAACTGCTTATGGAGCTTAAGGACCCTTGGGTCTTGCCAGCACCCCTACCTTTAGGACTTAATGACCTTTCCATCTTCTCTACAGTTTAACTTTCTTTTATTTGTTGCTTTCCCTAATTAGTGAGCTCCTTGAGAATGAGAACAGCCTGTTTTTTCTGTTTGTATTATCATTGCTTATCCCAGGGCTTGGCACACTTTACAAACGCTTTTTTTTTCTTCATTCAAACCTTTTTAGTCTTTCCTCATGTTTTTTAATTCAGTAGGAATTTGTGAATGATTAGCAGGGGTTTATGTTGTTTACCGAGTGCTTTCACACTTAATATCTTGTTTGATTCTACCAATGTTTCTGGGACATAAGTAATGCAGATATTGCCACTATTTTGCAGATGAAGAAACTAAGACTCCAAGAGAATATTTGTCTCCCCAAAGGTTATCTGTGTAGTAAATGGAAGAGCAAACACTGGACTTTACTCTCTGACATGAAGTTCCATGCTCAGGTTCTTCACTTATAAGTAAATTATTCCTCAGTTTCACTTATTCTTTAAAAATAGAACAAAATGCATTTATTGAGAGACATAAATGAGAAGGGAGTTCATATGTCCTTCCATTCCTCTACTTCATTTTTGGACTTTTTTCTTCCCTGTAATGGGAATCTGAAGATCTTCCCTCCCCCTTGGCTCCTTGATGGACTTAAGTGACTCTGAGAACCTTCCCTGATTTGAAAATATACTTTGTCCTCTAATAGGCTGAATATGGTCATATGGAGCCTGTGGCGGGAAACTTGTTTTTCAGGAAAGCCTATGACTTGTTACTTTGTGATTGGGCAGTTGGTCAATAGGGTTGTGACATTCTCTGACCCAGAAGAAGGCTATATGTATACTGATGTGAGGTTTTGCTTCAGGGCTCACTTTGAGAAGAGTTGTGTGATTTGGCCAGATGAGACTCTGGGCAGCCGTTGAGCCCCCCAGCTTTGAAAACCCAGATGTTGGTGGTTCCCTCTCTGGTAACTGACTAGGTATGGATGTAATGGTCAGACAGCTGGAAGCCCTGTCTGCTCATCTCTTTGTCTGTATTTTTTTTTGTCTGCTTGTAACTTCTGTTTGTATTCTCTGAAGTTCAGGGTTCTGACTTTTGCCCCTGAACTAGGTAAATGATATATGTTTGATTGAAGTAGGATTGTTTACCCATTTGGAGTTACTTTTCTTTAGAAAAGCAGATCTAAGAACCTGTGCTAGCAGCCATCCTGGGTATGCTAGGGTGCTTGCTGCTACATTCCCCCTCCCCCTTCCTCCTCCAGAATCCAGACAGAAAGAATTAATTGTACATAGGAGTTAAGATGTGGTCTCTTTACACACTTCTGTTGTTCCTAAGAGTTAATTAGAATTAAGTGTATCCCAAACTCCCTTTGAATTAAAAACATGAAGTGGGCCCTGTTTCTTCATGAAAAGGCACTAGATGTGTGAATTTATTGGTGTATGGAACTCCAAGCAAAGAGCTTGGTTACTCAGTACAGTAGGGTGACTCCTTTGTAACATGGAGTATGGGACAGTTACTTAGAATCCTGAAACATTAAATGACTTGCTGTGGGTCACCCCATATGGGTCAGTAGCGGGACAGATAGTTGTTTTGAATAGTTACTTTTTATGATAGTGGATGAATTCTGTGTTTTGGGAAGGACTTAACAGTGCCTGGTAAATCAAATCAGTAAAATATTTGGAGAAATAAAAGCATCTGGACACCTTGTTCCAGTGTTTTTAGTATTTGTCCTGAGAGTAAGTGAAATCCTTTTAGGCCACTAGTGAAAAGAAAGAAATTATGCTTTAGTATTCATTGAACCAATGTCCTCTACAACCACAAAGCACTTTGTAAGAGAACACAAACCAAAATAAGGCAGAATTCTCACCATTAATAACCTTATGGTTATTATACAAGGTTTGGGTAATTCAGTGGATCTAGAGTTCAAATCCAGCCTCAGAATCCAGCTTACTAACTAGTTTTATAACCTTGAGCAAGTCACTTAACCTCTGCCTAATTCAGTTTCCTCATTTGTAAAATGGGAATCATCATGACAATTCCCAGGGATGGTTGTGAGGATAAAATGAGGTATTTGTAAAGTACTTTATAAATCTTACAACAATATATAAAATGATAGCTGTTTTTGCTGGTCCAGGTTTCCATGAGAGTTAATATTCTTTTCGAGTTGAAAGAATTTTACAGAAAACTGTTTTTTCCGCTAAATTGATGTTTTGATCTCTAAGACACATATATAGTTGTGTGCATTCAATGCATAATAGGTATGCATTTAAACTCTTAGAAGACAAAGTCAAGGAGGTTGGAGATGTTGACAGATAGACCGTATCCATACCCCCTTGGCTTGCCTATTTTAGCCCCTGTTTGTGACCACTGATCTTGTCACATGTGAAGTGGACTCTGAGGGTGGGGAATACTGGTAGTCAAAAATACCCATTGGTATCTCAAATTAAGACATTGCTTTACCACTTGAGAAAAGATCATGTGTAAACTTAGCCCTTTCTTCAGGCAAATGCCAGTGCATGGTTATTAAACATTAGGAATTGTAAACTGGGGAGTTACTGTGTGTACTTCGTTGATTTCAGCCAAGACAATTTTGAAGCCTGTTTACTTAAGGAATTTCTGCCTTTATTTTGTTTTGAGAAACTTTAGAATTTCAAGTAGAGTGGTATATTTTTAAAAGATGTTTAGACATCAGTGAGAGGCTTGTCAGTGAAACACTATAAAATGTAACCAAAATTACCATTTTCATGTAAATTTAAATGGACGTCAGCAAGAATTAGTGCCATAATGTGTCTTTCAGAGAGGAATATTTAGTTTGTGTTTGTGTGTGTGTGTGTGTTTGCTAAATGTAGCTAAGATTTACTGATAGAAAATAGTGTGTTCTTCCTTTTAAGTAAATCTGTATCTTGCCCAAGTTGTCAAAAATATTTTTACTTACTGTACAAATTAATAATTCACATTTACATTGCATTTTTAGGTCTACAGAGTGCTTCCCTCATAATAGCTCTGTGGATTAGGTGATACTATTCTAATAATTCTTATTTTTACAGATGAGGGAACTTTGGCTGAGCCAGGTTATGTGATTTAATAACAACAATAATAATAATAATGCCAGCTAATATTATGTAGCACTCTGTGCCAGGGACTGTGCTACACACTTTAGAGTTTTTCTCTGTATTGAGCCTCACAACAACCTTGAGAAGTAGGTGTGATTATTATCATCCCATTTTACAGTTGATGAAACAAGCAAATGAAATGACTGTCCAGGTCATATGGCTGCTAAGTGTTTGAGGCCAGATTTGCCTAATTCTAGACTCAGCATTGTATCCACTGTACCATGCAGCTGCCTTAAGTTCCGGGGGTTTTTTGGTCCATAATTATACAATTCAATTAGTATCTGAGGTAGAATTTAAATCCGGGTCTCCTGATTCAAAGTTCAAGTCCCTGTCTTCTAGAATAGGTGATAGTACATAAACGAATAGTGTGCCCGGTGTTTTTTATTGCAATGTGTATCTTGACATAGTGAAGTTTGAGTATGAGTATAAAACGGTGCAATAGTAACTGTAATGGTGACAGTGACAAATGAATTTTGTCATCAGACTCCACCTTAGCGTAGATCAAGGATCAATCAGAATGAGGTTCCTCAGTCAGGTCATTGAATAATAGGAGCTAGCAGTAGCATTTCCAGGAGCTGTAATACAGTGATAACCAGGAAAAGTGGATTGGGTGCTTATGGAGGAACTGTATGATTGCTTATGATGGGATGACATTTTGCTTGTGTGAGAAAGTGAAAGAAAGCTTGAATCTCAAGGTAACATGCTAAAGGAATTTTGTCTTCTTCACTCCTTTTGTTGCCTGCCATAATTCATTGTAGGATGCTCAGTATTTCTTGAGTGCATGTGGAATCAGAGAAAAGGTTTCTTATCAGATGGAAAATAGGATTGAAATAGCAGAACTGAAGTCTGTCAGTCAGTAATCATTAATTAAGCACGCTATAGTTGTGTGTCCCTGTTGTAGGCTGTAGAGAGACAAAGACAGAAGGGCAGTAATAGTCTTTGCTCTCATGGAGCTCACCTTTTATTGGTGGAAACAGTATGTGAATATATGAGCAAATGCAAAACTATATACAGAGCAAGTATAAGGTGATAGAGGGAAGGGACTGGGGAGTGGAGAGGCCCAAACAGTTGGGGAGATCTGGAAACCCCTCTGAGATGAGGTGGTGCTTGATCTGAGTTTTGAAAGAAATTAGAGAGGGAGGTGAGGAGGCAGTTCATTCCAGGCGTATATAAAAGCACAGAGACTGGAGATGGAGTATCATGATTAAGGAAAAGCAAGAAATCCTCATGGGGGGAGGGGGTGTACCATGCTTTGTGCAAAGGGGAGTAATTTTTAAAAACCTGGAAAAGTAGGGTATCCCGTGCCACACAAAGGAGTTTGTATTTGATCCTTGAGAGCATAAGAAGCCCCTGGAACTTTTGGAGGAATCACAGGATCATGGAGTTAGTTAGAATGGGAAGGGATTTTAGATATCTTGTCCAGCCTCTCCCCAGAAAATGGAGGTGATTTGGCCAATGTCACGTAATTAAGTGGCAGGGGTGGGATTGGAACTTGAGTCCTCTGACTCCGAATGCCCATTTATTCTTGTGGGCAGTTGTGTGGAGAATGGACTGGGAAATAGGGGAGACTTGAAGCCCTGAGACCAGTTTTAATAATTCAGGCAAGAGTTGAGGAAGGGGAGGAAAGAGGAAAGTAGATGGGGAGGGAGAGTGTAAGAGAGATGCTGGAAAAGTAAAGAATCAACAGTGATTGAGGTTGTGTACCTAGGTGACTAGGAGGATAATATGTCTCTTGACAGAAAAAGAAGTTTGGAAGAGGGGTATGGTTTGGAGCAGGAAAAGACAGTCTGGGTCTGAATTGGGTGTGAATTGTTTGAGGTGCCTCTGGGACATCCACTTGGGAATTTCCAGTAGATAATTGGTGTTGTTGGATTCAGACTCAGGAGAAACATGATGTTGCCTCTGGATATACAGATCTGGGAGCTATCTGCATACATGAAATAATCAAATCCATGGCACAATAAGAAGCACATTGGCTCTGAGAAGACCTGGGTTCAAGTTGGTCCTCTTATTGCCTGCATGATCTTAAGCAAGTCTGGCCTCAGTTTCCTTTTCTGTAAAATGAAAGTGTGGAACTAGGTTCCTTCATTTATAGAATTTTGATTTGATGATAACGTCAATGACATAGTGTAAGGAGAAAAGAGAAGGGACTTCAGGAAAGAGCCTTGGGTGTTATAAACACAGCTTAACTTTTGCTTATTAGCTGTATATCTGAGTCTTATTTTCCTTGTCCTTAAAATGGGATAATACTTGCTCTTACCTTTCTCCCAGGGTTGTTGTAAGGGAAAACCTTTGCAGACTATAAAACACAGTATAAATGTGAGCTGCCATTATCATTAAGAACACTCTAATAATATGCTGGTAATACTTGAGAGACAAGAAGGACTGGTTGAAACATTGTGCTCACTTATTCAAATAGCTTTTCTTCAATGCATTTTTTGTTTAAAATAAAACCGGTATGGTATAACATTGTATAAAAACACTCTATTAAAGGAACATGTTGGTTTGGGGAAATTGTTGAACTGAGGTATGCTCTTAAAAATTTATATTTTCTGGGGTATATATGTAGCAATATAATTCTTATAATGATGACATTTCCAAACTAAGATAGGCTTTTCATTTTATAGGAAGGCACACATCTATATATTGGGAATGTAAAAAAGAGAAATTAGTTAAAATCATATTTTAAGACTAATCTTGAAGATATTTTCTGTTCCCTTGAGGTCTCTTTTTGATGTATTTCAAATGGATTGAATTTTTAAAAATCTGTTTATTGCAGGTAAATTAAGACTGTGAAATGATTCAGTATTTTTCTTAAGAGGTTTTTTTCATAACCCCCTGATTTATCAAACTCCATGTGCTCAATGGCACAATTGGTGTTTTGGGTCAGAAACAAGTATTCCATTATTCACCTTTTTAAAAAAATATTTTTTTTTTAGTTTTCAACATTCATTTTTAAAAGATTTTAAGTTCTAAATTTCCTTCCCCTCACCAAGATGGCATGCAGTCTGATATAGGCTATAAATGTATAGTCATAGTAAACATTTCCACATTAGTCATGCTGCAAAAGAAGATTCAGAACAAAAGGGAAAAGCCATGAGAAAGAAAAAAAGAGAAAATAGTAGGCTTTGATCTGCTTTCAGAACCCATAGTTCTTTCTCTGAATGTAGATAGCATTTTCATTCATGAGTCTTTTGGAATTGTCTTAGATCATTGCATTGCTGCGAAGAGCTAAGTCTATCAAAGTTGGTCATCACACATCCATTACTTACGTCTAAAAAATTACTGATATTAATTGTTGAGAGTTTTCTGAATATTGCAAGGATTATATCCAGTAACATAGAGCAAGAAAGGAAATATACTTCTTGAAGTGTTACCACTTATGGAATTAGAAGTTACTGTTCAACATTTTAAACAGCTTTCTTGCCATCTTCACAGTGTTTTCCCTGAAACATTGTTATTTTTCATAATTATTTCAGATTTGTTGTGAGTGGACTTGTGTATGAATCTCAATACTTAACTCTATAGGTTTGCTAGCCAGATGTTTCTCTGTCCTACAGCTCAGTTACAAGTTTAAAATTATAACTATCTTTGTTATTTATCGACAGCTTTATAGTATTCCTTAGGAAAATCTATGTGTTCTTCATTAATATAAAGATGCCACTTTCCACTATATCACAGCGGGGAGAATTCTGTGACCTATAGAGTAATTGGTAGTCCTCTTTGAAATTTTGCTAAATTACTTCACACTTGATTGGTAAACTCCATATTTTCTTGTTAAGTTTTCAGTTTTATATCCTGATTTTCTGTGTGTGAAAAGACTTAAAGAAATTTTTATTGTTGAGAGATCTGGTTGCTGCGAATGGTAAACAGATTTGGAATTTTTCAGTGTATATTCATGTTTGAGTCTCCCTCCCCCTAGCGATTAAGAAATAAGTTTCTTTCAGTTTGGTAGAAGGGCAGTCTACAAATGGATTTCAAAAATGAATTTAAAAGAAATTTAAAAATGGGTTTTGATTGCAGCAATGTCCCACTATATAAAAATAAATCTATCATTTTGCTTACAACTGTTATCTTAGGGATGAGCTCTGCCTCTAAAGAATGGATGCAATCAGTCAACCAGCAAGCATTTATTAAGAACTGACCATGTTCTGGGCAGTTTGCGAAGTGTGGAAGATGTAAAGAAAAAAAGTAAAAACAACCTCTGCCCTCAAAGAGATTGCATTCTAATAGTGAAATGTACATAGAATGTACATGACTCCATACATAGAGTATACACACAAGTGGATAGAAGGTTGCCTTAGAGAAGGCCCTAGTAGCTGGGAAAATGCGAGTTCATCCACCTTCTTGTTGCAGGTATAGTCAATTTTAATAAAAAGGAAAAGCCAACCAGGTGCCTCTTACATACTAAAATAAAAAGCTAACCTGTTGAAGTGTCAGTTACTTTGTTGATATTTTGACAGGCAATATTAGTAAATATGCTGCAACTATTCCTTGCTAAATATTTATAACCTTAAATGTATTCTCTGATGCACAATATTTTGTTGAAGAGATATCTTTTGCTTCAAGTCTGTTTCACTGTGCTGACATCAACCTGTAATTTATGCTTGGAGATCTGTAAGGAAAAGAATGTGTTAACACCCCTTTATCTCTCTTATAATGTGCATTTCTCTAAAATAAAAGGATTTTTATGCTAGAATTTTTAATAACTTCACTTTTTTCAGATAGCATATAAAATAAGATACTGGTGGGTGTGACATTTTACTTTGGAATATGAAGTTGAGTTTGTACACATAGCTAATGATATCTCTGTGTTATTACATGATGGACTTTATAAATATTCCTGAATGTCAAGAAAGGGCAATTTTCTTACGAAAATAATGGGCTCTATGGAGATCAGATTTGGAACTAAAAGCACTGTTGAACACTCATGGGTTTGTGATACTATGCATGAACCTCTTTTCTCTGTTTTCTGTAGAAAATGGAGATTGCAAAAGTTTGGAATTCCTGTGGTTTATTAAAATGGAACTGATTTCTCAGATTTTCAGATCTCAGATTTTTTCAGATAATATTTGACTTAATACCAAATGATTTATATTTAAACATATAAAGGAATGAACAAACATAGCATTAAGACATGTATATATACAGGCATTAGACCCTGCAGAGTTACCTTTGTTGATTGTAGGACACAGTGAAAAGGAGAGACATAGCATATACCAATTCCAGTGAAAACAAATTTTTTAAAGGCTAATTAAATGAGAAAAGCTAGAGTTAGGCCCTTCATAGATAACTGTTAAGTACACTATGAGAGTAGAGTTTTGTAGTGATGGTCATGATCATTTCCATGTTTCTGTCTTTGTTGTGTCCTGTAGTTAACATAAGTAAATCTGAGGAGCCCGCTGCCTATACATACCTGTTTTTAAGTGTGATGCTTATCCCTGTATGCACATGTTTATTAGTGTAAAAGATTTCTATCATTTGGTATTAAATCAAAGCCTATATATAACCAAATATACACACATAATGTGTATATACACACACATGTGTTATATAGGCATATACACATAGGAGTTTTTTTCCCTTAAGCAAACATTCAGCTCAAAAAGCAATCAAGTGTTTATTATGTTCTAGGTCCTGTGCTACATGTCAGGGCCACAAAGACAAAAACAAATGATATTTCCCTCAAAGAGCTTACATTCCACTTGAGAGTGTTGAGGGAGCTTATATTCTGCTTAGTCAGTGGGGAGAAATAATCAGTATGTAGACAGCTAAATAAATTCAAAAACATATCAGAAGAAGAAGAAAGTAATTTGGGGGGTGAGCATGCCCTAACAGCTAGGCAAATGCCAAAAAGCCTTGTGGAGAGAGGACAGCCCATTATCTGAGACCTTTTAAAGGGAGCCAAGGATTCTAAGAGATGAAGGAAATTGGAGAGAGCGTTCTAGCCGTAGGGCATAGATTGCACCAAGGTATTGTGGTTGAACATGGGAAGGTCATTTTCATGGAATATCAAGTAGACCTGTGTGGCTGGGTTCCATGAAGTGGAAGAATGTGTAATCAGCCTGGAAAGATAGGTTGGACCTTGATAAAGGACTTTAACTGCTAACAAGTACCATTTATCAATGGGAAGCCATTGAATCCTTTTTAGCATGAGAATGACGTGGTCTTTTTCATATGAATTGCTGTTAAGTTATGTCTTCCCAATCCTTCACTGGCACATTTTACTTTTTAGACATACATGTCACAGACTTTCGTGTTGTCTCGCTTCTTGGAAGCTTCAGTTTTCTGTAATTTTCATTCTACCTTTCCTTGTCTTAAGATAACTTTTCTTGATTAAAAATGATAAAAATTAATTACAAACTGGGTGGGAACAAGGAAGAGATTTTTTTTTAAGAAAAGAGACTGTTAGCTGCATGGCACATTATTTTAAATTTAAACATGTTGACTTGCAATGAAGTATTTTTCATCACAAATAATTTACTTTTATAACCCAAGAGGTAAAAATGATACTTTAAAGTATATAACGTCTCTCACAGATCACATAGCACTTTAAGTTTTACAAAGTTTAAAAAAAATTTTTTTATACCATTATTGTACCCATTTTATGCTTGAGGAAAATGAAGCACAGGGAAGTTACAGGAATTGACCAGGTTAAATAAGTAGTTAATGTCTGAGGCAGAATTTGAAAGCAGGCCATCCTGACCACAAATCAGCTGCTCTGTCTACTCTTTCATGTTCCCTCTCACTTTTCTTTGAATAATAAAAATGATCATAGCAATAATGAAATGTTATGATTAAGGGCATATCAAATAAGACTTCTTTTTCTAGAGGAAACATAGCAAACAAAATCCTCCATTGTAGTGATTTAAATTTTTTTAAATAAACACTAATTTGTGATTTAAATTGTAATTGATTGTATGTCCTGTCTTATTTATAAGTCTCTGACTCATTCCTGGTCCTGTGCTCTTCCCTAGACTGCACTGTTTAAAGTAGTCCTGGATGGTGTTTATTCTACTTTTTCATAATGACTATCAGTGCTGTTCTCATGCATGATTGGAAAACTTGCTGTGTATACACTGAGGCACTTTGTGTAGCTCCTGTCTTCCTTATATGCATAGTAACTGCCTCGTTAAGCAGTATGCTAGAAGGTACAGTGGTGATTTTCCCCTTTCAGAGAAATCACTTGATATCAGGGTTGTGCAGGAAATAGATATATGGAAGACCTGGGTGAATTCTGAAGTCAGAATATTTGTTGCAGTCAAAGCATTTTCCGTGCTACTGTTTTTTCAGACATTTGCCATTACTGCACTCAGACTTAATCAGGGAAAAGGGAAAGCTCACTCTGAATGTTTGGACAGTTAGACTATTTGGCAATTGATGGTTGTGGATAGAGGTTATTCATTTATAGTGACAGATGTGTGACTGTTATTAAGTAACTTGAGTTTGCTTTATAATGGTCATGGAGTGACCCCCATCTCTAGGTCTTTCTTTGTTATTTGTAACAAGAGCGAGCACCTTCTTATCTTGGTCAAGATGCCAGAACTTCTCCAGAGATGGATGCTTATTTCTCGAAGTTTTTCCTTTTCAAGAAATAGTGTCAGCATACTTGTAGATCAAGGGTTTTAAACTTTTTTTGTTTCATGGATGACTGCTTTGGCAGTGTGGTGAAACCTTTGAACTCTTTCTCATCATATTTTTTTTTAGTGTATAAAAGAACATATATAAGATCACAAAAGATACTGACTATATTAAAGCATTGTTATTAAAATACTTTATTTTAAAGATAGACTAGACCTAGATAAAAAGGACTTTAAATGCCAAATGGTGTAATTTGCATTTTTATCCTTGGGACAATGGGAAGCCATTGAAGCCTCATAAGCTTGAGAGTGGAGTGATCTTTTTCATATGAAATGCTATGAAAAGAAAACAAGGATGTGAAAAAGGATGACCTACATGCCTGTGTGTGCATGGGCATACACGTATGCACAAACACGCATACATACGCGCGCACACACACACACCCTCCAAAGTTCATCATTTATATGAACACTGATGCCCAGTAATTAGAATTTTTCAGACTGACATAATTCTTGTCAGTTTTGCAGTGTGGACAGGAGTCAGGAAGACTTGGGTTGATATCCTACCTCAGATATTGACGTAGTGTTAGGCTGTGCACGTTGCTTATCTTCTCTAAATTTGTTTCCTCATCTGTAAAATAGGGTTAATGCTATGTTATTTGCAAGATTGTTGTAAGAATCAGCAAATTATAATGTATATAAAATATATATTCTATACATAAAAATACTAAATAAATCTGAGATGCTGTTGTTAGTAGTACAGCCAGCCAACAATCATTTATAAAGTTCCTGCTATGCATCATGAATTTTGGGGACACAAATGAAAAATACAATGAAATACTCCCCATCTAGACCAAGTGTCTCAGTGTTACTTGAATAGTCTTTATAGAGAGTTTTTGCTTTCAGATGATGGTAATTAAAGTGATGATGATGATTTTATCCCAAAGTTGAACAAAACCTCCACAATAGATGATAAAACTGTAGCTGTATTTGTTTTTTAACTGGAATATCTCTGGAAGAGACTTAACAGATTTTTTTCCCCAATTGCAATGAAAATTATCACCAGAGTTAAGACATAAAAGCCAAGCTGTATTGGATGATTTTATAAACTCCCACTATTTATGGTTGAGGGACCTCCTACTGCTGGGCATAAGGACATTACTAGAACAAAAGTGAGGATTCTTTTCTTGGGGCATCATTTTTACTTGAATTTCATCTTGGACATGGACTTAGTCCTGATCCAAAAATAACTTTGTAGAGAAGTTAACTTTTTTTAAAAAATTTACTGAGTTAATGGTGATGAAAAGAACCCTAATTAAATTCTGGCTTTGAGTTGTATTATGTAATATTGGGAAGTGAAGTATCTGAAAGTTTTGCTTTCCTCAATTGAATCTTATTGAGGAGTTTACATAGTTTTTCCCCGTTCAGGTCTATTTTGTTGCTGCTCTTTTGTCTAAGAGCTTCCATAGCTGTCTATAAGTGCCTGGTGTTTTGTAGGCCATTTCTTGAGTGCTGAAATTAGATAAATCAGGCTCTCAGATTGGATACTTTTCTGTGATGTTAAAGAAATAAAGGGGAAAAAAGCAAAAAGGACTGTTGATCTCTAGGCTTTGTACCAGTATCTGTATTGATAATCATAGCTCGCATGCTTATAATACTTTATATTTATAAAGTGCTTCATACACATTATCTAATCATAATATAACAAAACTCCTTCCCTGTCTGAAGTCTCCTCTGTTTCCTAGCTCTTTCTGAGTCCTCTTTTACCTAGTCCAAAACCCCCTTGTAATATATACCCTCTGTCTCACCTAAATGCTATGAGGATGTGACTAAGGGAAATGAACTTTCCAATTAGTACAAAAAAAACCCAAACAACCAAATACAATATGGGGGAAGGAGGGAAGAAAGTTTCTCTGCACTAAGGAAGAAAGTTTCTCTGCACTAAGTCAAACTCCTTACTTTTGTCCCAGTGTGTATTTTCTTTTTCCTTAAGGGAAATTACATTGTCATCTCTGTGTAATTCTGCACACACCCAAATACTTAAGAAACATTTTGATGATTAACTTGATGAGAGAGAGGAGTGGGGCCCAGAAGGGAGTCAAGTCAAGATCAAGTTTAATCTGCATGCCTACTACCCTTTCTTCAAACAGCCCCCAAACTAGCCTTTCCTTTATCTATAATATGTTCCCAAGCACAGATAGGTATAGATATGTAATAATAGGTTAGTATCCAATAAACTCCTCCACATTTTAGAATAAAAGTAAGGACATTTTAGTTTCAGTTTCCCATTTCATCAGTTTGAAGAATAATGTGTGAGTTGTGGTCTTAATACTGTTTTGTTTTTTGTTGGTGAGGTAACTTGGTAATAGTAAGGGAATAGTAAAATTATGAATTAATCAGAGGTCTAGTTTCAACAAGATAACCTTTGTACCACTGAAATTCTTATCTCTCTCCTGGAACCCAGGACTCCACTCCCCCAATTCCCCTTTTAAGAGAAATTAATGTTTACTGAAGACTAGCAATGTGAGATTTTCTATTACAGTTAGATGCAGGCTTGTGTGAAAATGAACAACCTCTGGTCTCTAGCACTCATTAGTGGGATTAGATTGTAGAGGGAACAGTGTTGTTAAAGTTAATATTTTGTGAAACTGTAACAGATATTTTTTTCAGATGAGATTTCTGAAGTCATGTTTTCCGTTTGCCAGTCTTTAGATTGAGACGGTAAATAGTTCTGATAACCTTGTCTGTGGAGATAATTTATATCTCCACTCAGTATAATACAGTTCTGGTGTTATGACAACAAGAGAGTGTGTTTTTCTATTATCAGCCCTTAGTTCCTGTTTAATCCTTACATTAAAACTCTCCCTGTCAATTAGAACATGCCCATCTGTCCAGGATCTGGTTTTAAAACCAAAAATCATAACAGGACAGAAGGCCTACAAGAAACTTCCTAAGTGTTTACTCTGAAATTCTCAAAGAAAATTGTAGTCATACCCGGTATGTTCAGAGGCAGACACCTGTATGGTTTTATATTTTTAGTTCTGCTATAAATTAATATGGAAGGTCAGTAAAAAAGAATTTTTTTATGGAAAATATGGGATAGGCTGGTGAAGATTTTTGCCAGAAAGAAACTTCTTTTTAAAAAGAACAATATGTCAGGCAGTGTTAAAATGAATACTTCTTCATCGAGTGACAAGATTTGCAGGTTGACTTTAAAGTGTGTTTGTTATGTATGATAAAATATTATGGTGACTCCTTTAAAACCACATAAAAATTTTACTTCTTTTGTAGACTTGACTCATTTTGAGGGTTGCTCCCCCCAATAATTCTTTTTAAAAAACTAGCTGCTCCATCATATTAATGAGTAACAATTTAATTTTCTTTTAATCTTTATAGAGTTGAAAGATAGAGCCTGTGACTCAGCATGTCAGAATTACTGTAATGACCCCAGGGCTTTTAGAGTTAAATCTACTCTGGATAAAAAGAACACCACACATTTCTCTCGTTTTTTGAACTCTCATGTTGAGTAATAGGTTAAAAGAACAGGGGAGGTGGGAATATTGAGGAAGAACAAAATTCTGGATAGCAATGAAATGAGATCTCCTATATGTTATTTGACTATGATTCCTCCCTCCATTCTTGTGAGAAAACAAAAACAAGCAACCACTAAGAAGACCAAACAAACACAAACCGAGCCCCCTGTTCTGCAGTTGCAGTTCAGAGCAGGCCTTTTTTATGAATGAGGCACCACAAAGGGGGAGGAGGAGAGAGGGTTTGTGTTACAGGAACAGTCTGGTAATAGGTTCCATTCACTGCTAAATCATCTAATTGATGTTTTATTTTAAACATGATTAACTTATTTTTGACAATACAAGCTATGTTATTTTCTCCTTGGTTTTTTAAAGTTGTCACACTGAGCACTTGTGTGAATTAAAAAAAAATTTTAGATGTTTGGTGATTTACTAGCCTACAAGAGTTTGAGGGGGAAGAGGAGAGTGGGATGGATGCAGAGTGAAGGAAAAACGAAGCTAAACTTTGCTAAACCTGCCTGCTTTCCCTGTTGCTTAGCCATTTAATTGATGCTCAGACTATCCATGGAAGGGTTAGGTTTATGAATTGTTGCCTGTGGTTCCCCCTCTCGTCCCCCCCCCCAATTCTGTGAGCAGTTGTACCAGGGTTGCTTTAACCTTGTTGTGTCATACCAGGTTTCACACTTAAATTAGTGGGTGGTTGTTGCTTTTTAACTAAATGAATCTGTGGCTTCTTGGAGCTTCTGCCCATACCTATCTCTCTCTCTCTGTCTCTCTTTTTCTCTCTCCCTCTCCCCTCCTCTTCCCTTCTTCCCCGCTCTCCTTTTCCCTCTCTCTTCCTCTCTCCCTCTCCTCTCCCTCTCTTTTCTCCCTCTCTCTCTCTCCCCCTCCCTCTCTCTCTCTTTCCCTTTCTTCCTTTCTCTTTTTCTTCTCTTTCTCTTCTCCTTTCCTCTTCTCCCCCCCTTCAGCTACTTTACAGTGGCCCGTTATTTATGGCACTTCAGACCCCTTTGTCCTAGCAACTGAATTGGAAGCTATGTGACAATGGCACCCTCACTTCCTATTCAGAGCAAAATGAAGAGACAAGGCATTGTCTTCAGCATAATTGAACCTCTATCAAAACAGAAACACAGAGAGTTAGACGCCCCAGTTAAAGCTGCTTGTTTGAGCTCTGACAGTCGTGACTGCATAGGACTAGAAACCTAATTACTGACAATAAGCTCTTTAAAGCTTGTGAAGAATCCCCTTCCTTCATAACTGCCCATGTGGCCGAGGAAAAGGCTACACCCCACATTTTAAAATGCGTATGTGTTTACTTTGTTTATAAGCATTCAGATTATTTGGAAAGAAGAATTATATGCGAACTTCCTTTTCTCATTTCTTTGTCTAGCAGAGTTCAGCATAAGGTTGATCTACCTTGGAATTCAACTGCATTTAATTAGAGAAACACCATCAAGAATTAGTTGTTATTAGGCAGTCTCACCTCAAAGATGAGACTAGCTGTGGCATAAACACTGAGACTAAGAGTAGTAGTGAGGTCCTAACCTGTGTGTCAAGCCTGTTCTGTTTCATTAAATGCCCCTTCCATGAAAAAAGGAAGGAAGGGAGGGAGGGAAGGAAGGAAGGAAGGAAGGAAGGAAGGAAGGAAGGAAGGAAGGAAGGAAGGAAGGAAGGAAGGAAGGAAGGAAGGGAGGGAGGGAGGGAAGAGCCAAATTATGAAGTGCTCCAAATGGCAAACACAGAAGTTTGTATTTTAAGGTAAAGGCAGTGAGGATCCATGGGCTTTCTTTTACGGAGGAATGCCTTAGTGAGACCTGTTATTTAATAACCAACTGGCAGAGATGTGAAGAAAGAATGGGAGAGAGGAGCAACTAAACACAGGAAGACCAGTTAGAAATCAGTATTTATTAAGTAAACTGCTTACTATGGGCTGTGCAGGCACAGTGCTGTGCTCTGAGAATACCAATACAAGAAGAAATACAGTCCTTGCCTTCAAGCAGTTTAAATTCTAATAGGAGAAGACAGCACATAAAAGAAAACCAAAAAGGGGGGGATGAGCAAAGAGATGAAGGTGCCCAATTTGGATTCATAGAATAGAAAGTCCAGAAAGTCAGATTTGCATACAGGAGAGGCATACAAACGCTATCAAGATAGTGATGTACTTGGATTAGAAGGACTTGGATTAGGAGGGCTGTAGTGCAAGTAGAGAAAAGAATGTGTATGCTGAAAATATTGAAGAGATGTATTTGACAAGTGTTGATATCAAAGCTTGGTGGGTCATCAAACAAAATTAAGTTAGCAATAACCAGGAAACTAACTCTTCACTAAGGGTCATGCAAAAAAGGGGGGGAAGGAAAAAATTACCTGCTCTTTAATTTTTTTAATGGAAAAACATGCTTTAAGATTAACTTCATACCTTATTTAAGTTTGAAAATGCACACATATTAATGCGTGTGCACAAGAAAGAAAAGAAGGAATTCCTTCTAAGCATCATTTAAAATACTTATAATATGCCAGGCATTGTGTTAAGCACTTTACAAATATTATCTCATGTGAGACTCACAATAACCCTGAAGTACTATAGGGATGAAGTTTTCCACTCTTGATTGATAGTTAAATATTATTTGTTAGTTGGATCTGGTCACCTTTGCCTTGGATATGGTAGAGTTAGGGATTTAGATTTTAAAAAAAAAATCTATACCAGAGGCATCAAACTCCTGAGTAGAAACAGACATGCATGAGTGATGTGATTGATGCTGGCTGATGAAGAACCTCTGTTTTCTTGGTCTTGCTTGTCAGGCCAGAATTAGCACAGACCTCTCAGCCATTCAGCACCGGACGGAGCCATACTGGTCAGTGATAAGGATGTGATGCTGGAGAAGTAGGCCGAATGCTTCCATAGTGTTAAATTGTCATCAGCAAATAAATGCTGAAGCCATTGACTGCCTTCAGGTTGATATCAATCCCTCTGTAGCCAGATATTAAAGTAAAGACAAGGTGTTGAATACCATTAAGCTCTTATCCTGTGGCAAAGCTCTTGGCACTGATTCGATTCCAGCCAAGATCTACAACACAGGGGGTCCACTGCTCCTGCAGAAGTTGACTGAAATCTTCTGGGCTGTATGGCAAAAGGAGGTTATCTCCCAGGAGATTAAGGATGCTTCCATTGTCCAGCTCTGTAAAGAAAAAGGAGACCGGTCTTTGTCCATCACAAGGAAGACGGGTGGGGTCTCTCTTTTAGTTATTGCCAGCAAGATTTTTGTCAGTCATCTTTAATTGGTCGATCCTTAACTTGGAAGAGGGTCATATACCTGAGAGCCAGTGTGACCTCAGAAAGAGCCAAGGAATAGTTGGTGTGGTTTGTGTTGCCCTACATCTCCAAGAGAAATGCGGGGAGCAAAACAGTGATGTATACAATGTTCATCAACCTGACCAACATCTTTGATACTGTCAGTTGTGGAAGATCATGGCGAAATTTGGTTGCCCAGAGAAATTCATCAGCATTGTATGCCAGTGTCACGATGACATGCTACATGGGTTCTGGATAAAGGATGATGCTCTTGAGCTTTCCCAGTAATCAGTGAAGTGAAGCAGGCCTGTGTACTTGCTTCCATGCTTTTTAGCATGATGTTTTCCTCAATATAGTCACATGCTGTCAATGAGGATGAGAATGGCATCAAGGTCAGCTACTGGCGTGATGGTAACAAACTAAGACTAATGTGCAGGGAGAGTCGATGGGTAATTGTGTGTGTGTGTGTGTGTGTATAAATGTGCACTCATTATAATCTCTGAGACGGAGATGTACTGTAGCATGATGAAGTGTCCTTACGGGTTATTGGGATGTGTGCAATTGTTTGCTCCCTACTTCCACACTCCTCCTGATCCCTCGTGTCAGCCTCTAACCTGAAGGAATCTGTGCTCTTTTCTTAAGTGGAAAAGTCTATGAGAAGCTTGACAGCTATTTTTTCTTGCTGTTCAGAAACTTTTTTCATTAATTTTTGTATTTATACTATGTTCCAAGACATTGAGGTATTGGAATCATTAGCTAAGTGAGGTATCTGAGATATATATTGTACATATATGTAGATATAGATATGTATATGTGTGTGTGCATGTATATGTCTGTGTATATGTATATATTTTTAACATGTGGAACATAAATCCACATATTTTCTGCTTTTGAAATCTGGAACTGCTCTTACATTGTACGCTTTTGCTTTCTTCCATGATGCAGTGATCTTTACTTAGAATTCAACAGTTAACCAAAGAATCCTAAATTCTTATTTACAGAATTTTATTTCAAATATACTTTCTATCACAAAGCTCTTAGCATATTTTACTCAGATAGGAACCCTGCCACAAAGACTGAACAGTAAATGCTGTAGTGTGTAATATTTTATTGATAATTGTTTGTTTCAGTTTAGTTGACACTGAACTAGGAAGTTTTTAATTGGAGCTGACTTGAACACAATGGAAAAAAGTGGTCTCCTGCTGCTTTTTTCTGTGCAAGCTGGAATCAGTAAGTTGGAGGTAATTAAAAATGTACTGCTCTCAATGATGGTCTTCTGTTCCACAGCCATGGTTTAAGCTAATAGTGCTTATGTATTACAGCTGGTTGGAATGCAATAATGCTGAGAAAATTAGCAGTATATTCCATCCATTTGTTCGGTTGGCTATTTAATGAGATTCGAAATTATCTTGATACCTGCAGAAGCTTATAAAATTCATAGTTGACTATAGAAGAAGCATAGTTTGGCTGTAACAGAATAATTTTTCACTTCCAAATGAGCATGGATATAGCTAGTACTAAATATTCTGATGTTGGACTAAGGAAAATCATAAAGGGAGAGTGAAACATAGATTTTTTTTAATGGAATGTCAGCGGTTTGATTGTAGAGAACAAGTGATTTTACTCCATAGACTGAGCACAACAGCAAAAGGAGGATGAGAATACACTTAAGAGAAACACAGCTAAATAACGGGAAAGAAGAGAGGAGGCATCTGTTCATTAGTTGGCCTCAGGCCTCGTTGTTGCAGTTCTGAAAGCCTTCAGGTGATTAACCATGTTAGCACATGTTACTTAAGTACAGGAAGTATCTGTGATTTTCATCAGTAAGTAGACTTTCCTTTGTGGAAGCCACTTTCACCAGCTTCATCATAAACTTTCCTGTGATTTATCTACCAAGTCCAAGGAAGTGCTGCTTGGAAACTAGTAAAGGAAGTCAGGATATGGATCTGAACCCAGGTCTTCCTGTTTTCAATTCCCATCCTGTAGCCATTATACCAAACTTGACTTCTCCATAAATACCTGTTGATCCATTGACTGAACAAGCTGGAAAGGTACAAATGATTGAAGATGGAGTCTGTCCTGATGGATACCAAGTAAGTTCTCAGAGGCTTGTGACAAATGTAGAAATGATTGCTGATGGCTTACCAGCTCTTGAAATTACGCGTATCATAAAAATTTTCTTCTTTAGATTCTTTTTTTGTATTTTGCATTGGTATCATTGAGAGGTCATTTTTTTGAGGTTGCATGTGCTCATAAATTCAAGATGAAATATTGGAAACTTGTATAGCAGTTTTAGATGATGACAACAGTGATAGGTTCCTTTCACTAAATTCATTAAAATCCAGCTTTCACTTTTGCGATCAAATATTTTCATTTCTCACTGAGTTAATATTAATATTTTTCTAGGTTTGTTTTCCTTGAAGTGTGGATCTATCCAACCCCTCTGCTGAAATACAGCAACAAGACTAGACCTCCAACAGCATGCTGCATTTTATTTTAATACAGTCTTCTAATTATTGATTCCAAAGAATACTGGGATGTTTATGTTGATTTTTTTTCCAAATTTTTTCCCCAGTGGGTTTTATCCCTAAATACTTCAGTCACTAGTAACTTCATCACCACTGAAATCCAGTCATTCTGAATATATTCTTGTGAACAGATAGATATCCCAAGTTCCTAGGTGAGAGAGGGACTTCAGAAAGTCTTTGTTTTACTTATAAATTCTATTCCCCTCCCCTGCTTTATACTTCAAAAGAACCATGGTTATATCCATGATGAAATGTTATCCAAAATATCTATGATAGATTGCTGACTATTTTTGGAAACAAAGATCCAGATTTCCTTTACTTCTAATTTGTAGAGTCCCCCCTTCTTCCACATATTCATTTCCAGTAGTTCAATCAAGACCAACTTATTTTTAGTCCCCTTTGGTTTTGGTTCTCTGGGGAAGAGTGTGGCCGTACTAGGCCACTGAGCCAAGTTTGGCCATAGACCAGCATTAAATTCTCCCCTACCACAAAGTGTTCTACATCTCTAGGATTGAAGCAAATTATGTCATAACTGAACAGAGGAAATAATGCAAAAGCCAGCCTTGGTCTCTTGTCTGAGTGATGCTCAAGAAAGCAATTTTAGAGGGTTTTGAGAGGAGAGGAGGAGAGAGGAGTAGGGTTGGGATTACAAGAAGGTAAATATGATTGTTATTAATGAAAGTGGAACACGGGTTTTGAATTCATAGACAACTAAACCACTCCTGCTTTGGGGTCATATCTATTTTTGTTGTTGTTGTTTCTATTTAAGGTTTATTTTGGGAAAGGAAAAGAAATGCTGATTAATCATTTGACTGTGTTTTAGAGAGGGTCGAGTGTTAAATTATTTAGTCATTTTAGTGAGTTTATAGAGGTCAGGTCCAAATTTGTCTTTGTGTTTATTTTTAACTTGTACATGGAGTAAAAAAAAAAATAGCCTTTCTTTAGAGGCATCTTCCTTGGTAAGAGGGTGTGGATGAACAAATCAGATTCATTTAGTAGCATCTGAGAAGATGGGACCACAAAGCCTTAGGCTATATGGTAGCTTACAGGGCTGGGTAGGAGGAAAAGTGTTTTTGAGAATCTACTCTTCCTCTTTCAGGAGCTGTCACTTAGACCCAGGCTACGGGGAGAAACCGTGTGTGGGTGGCAGTTAGGGAGTAACTGCTAAGTGGCCATTCTTCACATGCCCCTGCCTGTCAGGGAGGCCTGGTTCAGGGGGAGAGCTTCTACAAGAAGGCCTGCCTCACAGCTGTTTCCATATCCAATTGGATGAGCATTCCAGGAAATAACAAAAGCCAACCACCCCTCCCTCGCCTGCATCCCTCACCCCCACCCCCAGCTGAATGTAGGGTTGTGGTGAGGCCTGGAAGGAAGGTGGGGGGTGGAGGAGTAGGAAGAACCAAAAGCAAAACAAAAAGATAATTCTGGCAAAGATAGCACAGTGCTCCCTAGGACAAAGGAATTGACCTGCAGTGTACATATGATAACCTAAACTCATACAGTGTCTACTCAAGTGGTTTATAAAGAATGAACTGAGTCAGATCAACTGGGATTTGGGCAGCTGTTTTACCTCAATCACTCATTATGTGGCCCCTGAGCTAGTATTGAAGGTGAAATCTCTGTTGAATTTACCACCTGTGCCTGCCCCCATTTTGTTTTGTGACAAGAACGGGGGTGGAAGAGATTTTATATGCTTGATGCAAACCTTAGTAATGGTTCTGTGTTGGGGGCAATTTAAAATGAACTGTTTACTGACTTTTTCCAGTGTCCCCAGTGAAAATTCTCTTAAACCTAATATTTTCAATATAGTGAAGAAGGAAGCCAACTTTGAGTCACAGAGATACTCATTTTCTGGGCAGTCTTTCTAGTGTACCTACTTAAAATTCCAGTTGTAATAGTAATAATTAAGTAATATTTAAACAGATCAGTTCTGTGCCTTGGTTTAATGGTATAGTAAAGCCCAAAGAAGAAATATTACAAAGTAAGGCTCACTATTATCAGTCCTCCCACAACAGCAAAACATCCAGCATTCTCTGTTAATTTTTCTCTAGGCTACCACTGACCAACCATAAACTTCATGTGACATTTAATATTATTCATGTTGACCAGAGTTGTGTTATCTATGATTCCTTTTCTTAACATTTAAGTATGTCTCCTCTTATCATAAAAATATAGCGGTGTGTTGTTTCATGGTCCAAGAATTCCAGGTATTGGCTCTTTTTTTTTCTTGAATAAGTCTAGAAAGTTGAAACCTATCTACCTCTCGCCTTTTCTATTCAGTCATTTAAGATTTACTAAGTATTTTTTCCATATATACATGTGTGTATATGTATTTATTAGTAATAAAATATAATAATAATGCCGGCTAACATTTATATAGTAGTGCTTACTGTGTTAGTTCTGCAAAGAACATTACAAATATTACCTCACTGAATCCTCACAGCAGTGCTGGGCCATAGGTGCTGTTACTACAGAGGACACTGAGGTAAACAGAGGCCAAGGGACTCACTCAGGTTCACACAGATACTTAAGTGTATGAAGCAAGATTTGAGTTGTGGTCCTCCTTATTCTATGGCCGGTGCTCTACATTGGGCCACCTAGCTTCATTAAGCATTTAAACGCTTGATTGTTCTCTCTTACTTAAGTCTATTTCTGGAGAAATGTTATCATGCTCTAATTTCTTGAAAGTTTTGAATGTATTTAGAAGACTAGTGCATTCACTTGGGGGGTGGGGGCGCAGTTAGGGCACTGGTTGGATTGCTGGGCCTGGACCCAGGAAGAGCTGAGTTCAAATCCAGTGTCAGATATTAACTAGCTATGTGACCTTGGGCAACTTATTTAATTGTTTGCTTCAGTTTCCTTACTGTAAAATGGGGGGGGGGGGTTAATAATAGCACTTACCTTACAGGGTTGTTGTGAGAATTAATTGAGATAATATGTATAAAGTGCTTAGTATGGGGCCTGGAACATAGTAGGTGATATATGTTAGCTATCATTATTATTAATCATTATTAATTACTGTTATTTGCACCTTGCCCCTCTGTCATTGTTCATATTTTATTAAGATTTTGAGAAGTCTTAGAATTGTAGAGCTTAAAATCCTGTGAAAAGTTTCTCTGATTTTGTTATTTCTTTATTCTGAGTCACACACACACACACACACACACACACACACACCTTTTCTCTGGAGAGAATGATTTTCAGGACAATGCTAAGTAAGTAGATACTAGGGTACTTGTTAAAAACTGAGATTCTGTATAATATGAATTTTTAAGCAGCTGTAGAAAGGAAGTAACCTTAGTAATTAAGAATTTTCTACTATCCAATCAGCGATACATTGTGTAATATAACTTTATGAAAATTTCAATCATGCAAATGCCTTCAAGGTATTTGGCATCTTTTATCAAAATGGAAAGATATTATTCACAGAGCTTAAAAGATAATATTACACGAAATGGAGAGGTTCGTCCAGTATGTGGGCAAATAGGAAAAACCACAACACATACCTGGAGTGAGCCTTTTTCTTTGTCATCTTGAGGATGGAAGGGATGTCATCTGAGTTGGAGGGACTTCAGAAGGCATGTCATCCAGCTCATACCCAAGCAGGAATTCTTTCTCCAGTGCGCCTACCCCCAGTGAGTGCTCCTTCTAGCCCCTGCTTGCAAACTTCTATTGATAGGAAACCCACCACCTCAATGGGCAGGTCATTTCACTTTGGACAGTTCCAGCTGTTAGGAAATTTTTTCCTTCCTGTAGCCCAAACCTGCCTTTTTGTAACTTCTAATTGTTGCTTCTAGTTCTTCTCTTTAGGGCCAAACAGAGTCAAATGATTCACTTGTTAACATGTCACGTCATAGATTTGCAGATAGGGATTATGTCCCTCCTAAATTTTGCCTTTTCCAGCTTAAAAATTCCCAGCTTCTTCACCTGATCCCCATATGGTATGTTTTCTCATCCTGTCACCCTCCTCTGTGTATCTATGTCCTTTTGAAAATGTGGCCTTTCAGAAGTAAACCTAAGAATTTAAATGATGGGATTAATGTAGGACAGAATGCAAAATATATTAGAACCTCCCTGATTCTGGATATTATATTTCCTTAAAGTTGTTTTGGGCAGCTAGACAGTACAGTGGATAAAGTGGCCTGCAGTCAGGAAGACTCACCTTCCTGAGCTGAAATCTGGCCTCTGATGCTTTCCAAGCTGTGTGACCCTGGGCAAGTCCTTTAATCCTGTTTGCCTCAGTTTCCTCATCTTTGAAACAGTTGGAAAAGGAAATGACGAGCCATTCTCAACTAAAAGAAGTTGACATACTTTAGAATTTGCATCAAAGATTGATTTGAATTTCCTGTGTAGTTTTAAAGTTGACTCCTTCCTTTTTCTAGTACACTCTAAAAGCACCTGTGAAAGAAGCGTTGGGTGGTGACACTAAGATAAAGTGAGACAGTTACCAGTTCAAAGAAAGCCAAAGTAAGGTAGTTAGCAAAAGAGTAAAAAACAATTTGACTTGGGGGAAATGAAGTAACATAAAAATCCTAGAATGTCTATGAATTTTAAATGAAAGCCTTGATTGGCATAATAAGAACAATATATTTAACTTTTAGGATCATGATTGTGGTTGTGAGCTCTCTTCTCCTCTTCCCCTCACCCCAAAGTAAGAACTCAGCATCACACAAATTCAATAGGATGGAGATATTTTTTACTTTAATTCATCTTGTGACCAAGACACAAGCAGTCCCACTTGTTCATGGAAATGACCTTTTATAATTCATGAGTTTCTCTCTCACTACCACAAAGAAACTTTCCAATTTTGAAGGTAAATTTTGAACTGTTTTACCCTGACTTGAGAAACTGACTATATTTGTGTGATTTTTGGAAAAGAGACAAGGACTCTGAATGATTCATGTGATTACTGTTGTGATAACTTAACTGCCTGAATAGTAGGCTGAAATAATAGAATTCCAGGGTTGACAGTGACCTTAGAACTTAATTTGTACAACCTCCCCCCCCCAAGCACTAGGTGCTTCTAAATAGATTCCTGAAATCATTAGTTTTCTTTTTAAGAAGAGAAAAATCCCAACACTTTTTTTAGTTTTTTTTTATTATTTTGATGAACAAACACAGAGGACCAAAGTTTACAAAAACTAAATTTAAAATGCGTCTTTGTTTCCCTGCCTCTATGAAGTTCTCTTTGAGAAATAACACATTCCAACCACTTGCCACAAATATTTATTAAGTTCTTGTTACGTGAAGGTAGTTTTTATACAAGATTGACTGGAAGATAAAACAACAATGACAACTTTATTTGGCAGATCTCTGATCATTAATGTTCAGCAGAGCATAAAATAGAAAGTTGTTCACTTCTGTATTGTAGGAGATTACAAGTCAGAAAGAAGGAATTCCCTATGTATTATGAGGTCTTTCAAGTGTTCCTGTTTGTGGATACTATTGTGTGATTGCATCAAGCCCTAGAGAATTTCCTAAATGAGATCCATAATCTCTTTAAAGAATTGACTTGGCCATCCACACAGGAAAGCCAAACAGGATGAAAAATGTCTATGTCGAGCCTATCATAAGCAAGAATGGACGATTTGCCAAGCTTATTTATGAGAGGGATGGAAGGAGGGAAGGAAGGAGGTAGGGGGAGAGAGAGAGAAAAACAGAGAGAGAAAGGAAAGAAGGAAGGAAGAAAGGAAGAAAGAAAAGAAAGAAAGAAGGAAAGAAAGAAATCTTTGACAAATACTGGATGAATTTTATTTGGAAAATTACACAGTCATAGCCCCAAGCTTCTCCTTGAATTAAAGACAAGGCCATTTAAAAAATAACCAATATCCTTCTAATAATTATAATATTAAAAACTATATGAAAAATGGTTTACACTTTAGCATCCACCTTTCTGGAGTCTTTTCATGTTTCTATAATGGCTTTAAACTTGGAAGCAGCTCCTCTTCCCATTTCCCCCCATAATGATTCTGATGACAAAGCAGCAGCTCTCTTGAGTGTCTTACAGAAATGAAAAAAAAAGATTGAGAAGAGCTGAAGACCTGACACATTTTTGAGAGGAAAGAAGCACTGGGATTCACTAGCGGGCCATGATTATAAAATACCTACCCCCCCCCCACTTAGGAAAGTTGCGAATTTTGAGTGGAATAACAGGAGACAGGCTAGAGGTAGAGAGAACGTGAAAGAGAGTAAGAAGCAGCAGAATCAGTGGATGTTACAGGTCTTGGCATCAGTGAGTGGGCGAGGTTAAAAGTGCTAACAGCAACTGATGGAGGTAGGAAGTAAAACCAGCTATAGATGCTCAGCAGAAAAGAGAACCAAAGATATGGAGAAGCAGCTTTGTGCTGTGATGGTTGGAGGCTGAAGGATATGCAGTCACTTGTTCCTTGTTACAGTAGGTTCTATAGACTTGTCATAACATACTGTGATTGAGACATTGTGTCCAATGAATTTAATTCATCAGTTTCAGGAGAGGAGGCAGGATATGTGGCTCACTGTGTACAGTGATAATATACTGACCCCACAGGTTATGATTCCGCCTTTCTCAAGAAATCAAGCACCTACTCAAGTACCTACTCCATCACGTACCCCCCCAACTCCTGACCTTATACTAGAGGACTTTAGTATACATGTAGATGTTCTCTCAAATTTCCTAAACTCCCCAATTCTCAACCTCCTTAACTTTCTTACCTTTTTCTTTGACTCCCCTTCATCCTGCACATAGGATCTATACCTATCGTTACCTATAAGCATTGTACAGAAACTTCAGTATTCCCTATTTGATGATTGCCATGTGTCATGCCACCTCTTGCTGTGCTTCTTCTTCACCTTTATCAAAGGGTGTAGCCCTCAATATTTTTTGAGACCATTTACCCTTCTCCGACTTTGCTTTCCTTTCTCTCCAGACTTAGCAGTGGTTATACATTTCTCCTCCACCCTATCCTCTTTTTGAATCACTTCCTATCTTGTCCTATCATTGATAATTTCTTGCCAAACCTCAGCTTTGGATTATTCCCACCATCTGCCACCTCGGCTGGCTAGATACACTACTGATTCATGTAATTTGGCCTTCACTGCAGCAAGGCAGCCCTTTTAGTCTTACCTAATTGATTCCCTATCTCACTCTCCCCAGAAGCCATTCCAAACCTTTTGTTCCTTTCTCATGCTGCTACTCCTCAGTCTTACCCCCATATGAAGCTGAGAACTCTTTGTGGACTGAAAATAAATTGATGCTGTTCAGCATGAGCTCCATAGTCTCCCAGTTTCTTTATCTTCAGACACCTTGGCATTATTTTCCGCTCTCTTCTTTGTCCAGATTATCTGACAGAGGTAGCCCTTGATCCTGTTGTGTTCAGTCTTCTATAGATTGTATTCTCAGTCATCTCCCCTGAATTTCAAAGTTTCCCTATCAGCTTGTTTTTCTGTTTCCTGTCTTCAGCATGCCCAAGTCTACCCCATCCTTAAACAACTTTTACTAGACTCTCCCATCCCCTCAAGCTATCATCCTTTATCTCTCTTTCCTTTTTCAGCCAAATTCTTTGGAAAAATTGACTGAAGTCAGTGCCTTTACTTTCTCTCCTTTTACTTCTCAGCCTATCTGCTGCATTTGGTATTCTTTGCAACCTGTTCCTACAACCTGCCCGTCTTTTCTTCTCTAGATTTTTGTGACACTGCTCTCTCCTGGTTTGCCTCCTACCTGTCTGACCACTCTTTCTCAGTCTCCTTTGCTGGCTAATTTATATCCCATGCCCTAATTATTAATTTTCCCTACAGTTGTTGCAAGTCTTTTTCTTCTTCCTCTATATTCTCACTTGGTAACATCAGCTCCTTAGGTTCAGTTAACATCATTATGCAGATGACTCCCAGTTTGACATATCCAGTGTCAGTCTCACCCCTTGAGCTTCAGTCACCTATTGCCTGTTGGATATTTCCTAATAGATAGCCCAGAGACCTCTTAAATTAAGCACATCCAAAACTAAAATCATTATCTTTTCCTCCGAACCCTTCACTCTTCCACACTTTCTTCTTTCTCTCTCTAGCAACACCATCCTTCCATTCTCCTCAGTTCATTACTTCATCATTCTCTCTCAACTCTTCCTCACCACATATATGCATCCAATCAGTTGTCAAATTTGAAGATCTCTACCTTTACATCTCTTGCATCTGACCCATTCTTTTCACTCAGAAAGCTACAACTTTACTTAAATCTGATCACCTCTCTTGTGGGTTATTGCAGGAACTTCCTAATTTGTCTCCCTGTTTCAAGCCTCTCCTCTATCCAGTTCATCCTATGACTGCTGCCAACAAATTTTTCTTAAGCACAGACCTGATCATGCAATTCCCCTACTTAACCAACTCACTTTTCTATTGTTTATAAGATACAGTTAAAAACTCCTATATTTCATTTTGTAAAGGCCTATATAATATACCCCTAACCTACCTTTCTATTTTTATTATTCTCCTTCTCAGACTCTTCAATCCAGCCAAGCTGGTCTTTTCTCTGTTGCTTATACACAATACTTCATCTTTCATCTATGCATCTTTGCATTGACTGTCTCCTGTACCTGGAATGGCCCTCCTCATTTCTCCCTCATAAGACCCTTCCCTTCCTTTTAAGATAAAGCACAAGTAGCATCTTCTGCATGACAATCTTCCCAACTGCAAGTGCCCTCCCTCCCAGACTATTACTTTTTTTTAACTACATTGTATATATTTGTGTTTACTAGCTTTATATTTGTGTGTATATGGATCTGTATGTGTGTGTGAATATACAGTGTGAATAGGCATCCTTTAATTTTGACAAATAGTAGGTGCTTAATAAATGCATGTTGATTGACTGGTCAGTTGGTTCTGGTTCTATGGACTAGAGAAATATTTTGAAGGATCTTGTAGAAAATAACTTGTTTTCCTTTTGAGAATCTAGCCAGGATGCTTTCTTTGCCATACATAGATTTGGGAGAAGCCCTGGTGGCCAGCAGCACTTACTTTCCAACCCTGTCCATCTTCAGGGGTGGGGAACCTGTGACCTCTAAGCCTCATGACCCTCTAGGTCCTCACCTGTGGCCCTTTGACTGAATCCAAACTCCACAGAACAAATCCCCCTAATAAAAGGATTTGTTCTGTAAAACTTGGGCTCAGTCAAAAGGCCACACCGAAGGACATAGGCCATATGTGGCCTCAAGGCTTCAGGTTCCCACCGTTACTCTATCCATCATTCTTTTATCCCTAAGAGGTAGAGTAAGTAAAATGGAATCTGAGAAGCCCAAGGAATATCCAGAGAGGTCCCTGCTACTGTATGTACTGAGTGATGCTGTCCAGTGGTACAGAGTTTTTTCAAGTAATTATAATATTAAAATGTGAGTGGAGAAAAATGAAATGCACTTCTTTAATTAAGAATAAGTTTGATATACTAGGTGCCACAATGAAATTGTCTGGCGCCATGGCAACCTGGTATCTGAAAATTCTTGAGACATACATTTGTATAGTAATGGAGATGTATATGAGAAAGGTTACCATGCCTAAACAGTTCAAATTAAAACATTAAGGTATATACCCTCAACTCTTCAGAACATTCACCAGTCTGCAACATTCACTCATTCTCAAAGGATACCAAATAATCAAGGCCATACTTACAGTAAGATAGATAAAGTTGGAGAAAAGGATACACAATTTCATATGCTTAATAAAAAGAATATGTAATATTATGTAGGAAGCTACAGTGTCCTCCTGAGTCATTATTATCAGTTAGCAAATTGTTAGGGAAGCAGTATGGCAGATTGGGCAATAGTGGGAAGATAGGAGTAAGCCCTAGCATCACCTTGGATTCCCAGGGAAACGGCTGTGGCAAGCTTTGTCTGGTACTTAAAGAATGCCAATTGTCCAAGTCAATTTCAAGAGTTACTGAGATTTTCATCTATGGACTAGCTTAGGACCTGATTGGGGGGAAGAGGGGATTCCTTTATAATTTATCAAAGATAAATAAATGGTTCCAGATATATGATCCTCTCACTTCCTATAAAGATCTACTCTCCACGGTATATAAGGAATTAACCCAAATATATAAGATAAGGAGCTATTCCCCAGTAGATCCGGGGTCAAAGAATAATATATTGGAACAAACTGCTTCCAAAAGTAGAAAAACAAATTCTTAATAGTTATGTGAAAGATTAAATACAAATCATTAATAATAAAAAGAAATGCATATTGAAACAAATGTGAGGTTTCATCTCACACTCCAAAAATTATAAAGATAGGTAAAGAGAAATAGTAAATGACAAAAGGTCACATGAAGATTGGCACACTAATGTGTTATTGGAGCTATGATATCATTCAACCATTCTTTAAAACACTTTGGAATTATGTGGGGAAAATGTCTCTAAAATGCTCAGATCTTTTGACCTAGAGATCATACTGCTAGTTGTGTACTTCAAGGAGATTAAAAACAGAAAGCTCCCCTATATGCCAGAATATTCATGGCATTTCCTTCAATGGTAGCAAAAAACTAGAAATAGAGTACTCATCATTTGGTCGATGACAAAATATCTTGCATGAACTATTGGAATATTATTGTACTGTTAATAAATGAGAAATTGAAAGGAATATGAGAAGAACTTTCTGAAGTGATGTAACTAGGAGAACAATATGCACAATGATTACAACATAAACAGAATAAAAACTCAAAGCTTACTCCATGTAATTGTAATCACCAAGATTAGCCCTGTAGTAGAGATAATAAAATATACCTCTTTTCGTTGGAGAAACAGACAAACTTTGGATGTGGAACTATGAAATGTGGTCAAATATTGGTTAGTTTTGCTCAATTAGAAAAAAAAACAACTTTGGTACAAGGGAAGACTTTCTGTGTAGAGGAGGAAGAAATATAGTCAGGAATGGGTGTAATGTAAAAACAAAAGGCATAAGTAAAATAATAAAATGTTCTCTGTTCTTTGCTGAGAATTCGGACTTCATTATTGATCTGTCTTTTTAAAAAATAGGCTAATTCAGAACAAATCTGGATGCTTAGATTGCATATCCAAAGTATGCTAGTATGTGATCTCCTTCCTTTACAAGGATAAAGCTCTTATTTCATGTCCGTAGGATTTCACTTGTGTTTCTAGTAAGGGTGATGAGTCTGTGATTTTCCATCCAGCTACTGTCGTCCATTTCCCTTTGGGACCACTAGACACATTTACAAGAGGTTTGATTGGGTTTAAGATTGCAGTCTTTTATAGGGGAACAGAAGGATCTAGGTCAGTGGTTCTCAACCTTTCTAATGCCGTGACCCTTTAATACAGTTCCTCATGTTGTGGTGACCCCCCCCCAACCGTAAAATTATTTTTGTTGCTACTTCATGACTGTAATTTTGCTACTGTTATGAATCATAATGTAAAATCTGATATGCAGGATGTATTTTTATTGTTAGAAATTGAACATAACCCACAGGTTGAGAACCACAGATCTAGGTGGTCATTTGGAGATTGAAACAGGGCTCTTCCTTCATTGGCACCATTATTTAGAAACAACTGAACGGATCTTACAAACTCAACAGATTTTAATTTTCACAAGTGTTAGTGATGAGTCTATGTAAGGTCATTTTTAATGGTTACCTCGTTGCTCCTGCATCTGTTAAGTGTCTCATATCTGCTATGGGATTTCAGAAATGAATTAGCAAAGAGTGTTTATAATATCATTAAAAAATCATACATACGTAGCTATTGTTAAAATTTTGTTTCTGCAACATCTCTTAGAAAGGGGGCAGATGTTATCATTGCAGTAGGAGGTCCAAAATTATGTCAAAGTGACTTTAACTTTCAGTGGTAAAGTCCAGAAAAAATACTGAATTGCTTTGTCCATACTTTGAAATAAATGAAATATGGAAAGTGAAGCATAGAACATCTCTATTCATTTTTCCAGATCACTAGAGGAATCTCATTATGAAGTATTTGTTTTCCTCCATCTTGTTAAGAAACCAAAGTTTAATTAACAGTTTACTTTAAGCTATTGGTGGAATAATAAATCCAATAATAAAGCTAAAGATTACTATTTTACATGGGTTAGAGTTTATCTGAAAATGAAATAGTATATTTTCATATTTCTTGCATTCCTATAAGTTTTATGCAAAATGTATATTTTTTTAAAAGACTGCTTAGAGTATATTTATTCTTAGAACAGAAAAAGGTTTAAACAAAATATTTCAATCATAAGACTGCTTTTAGATATGTCTTAACCTTTGGACGTAACAGTATCAGTTCATCTGTTGGGACCTCAGTTTTTCCACCTGTGAAAAGGGCATATTAGACTGCACTGGATTCATCTTTTGGAAGACCCTTCCAGCTCTGCAGTTCTACCATTTTATACTTTTATGTAGAATTTTATATTTTTTGTTTTTTTTTAAAGAAGGTGAGGAAGAAGGAGAAAGGTCCTTTGAGGGATAAAAAGAATGCTTTTGTTCCCCACCACAGTTGGAAGGTAGTGGCTAAAGATAAGGTTTGCTAAAACACTATTCAGAAAAGTAAAGAGACGTAAAATTTCCTTAATGATTGTATAAAACAGGTAAATTTGAATCCACCTTTGATGTTCTGCAGCATTGACTTGTGACTTCCGAAGTTTTCCATGTAAAGAAGACAATTTTCTGGAAGTATATTTAAGTTTTTGTATTTTTTTCCATGCAAAATTAGCAGTTTTTTCCCTCAGTTCCAATTTTTGTATCAGGAAAAAAAAGTTATACAAAGTGTGGTACACTAATTATAACACTAATTATTAATTCAGAAACTAGTTTGTTAAGTCTGTTAAAGAAGGAACATTTTGAAGGGATAATTATTACAATTTAAAATCACCAGCACAAAATAGAATAACTTAGCTCTTTTGAGCAAAAGGCCCTCTTCTGGTGAACTAAGAAATTTCTAACTGTGTGAGGTCTGAAAACAGAGGAATTGGGGAACAAAGGCTAGGCTTTTAAAGTGAGTTTCTCTTTTTTCCTTCTAGTAGCTGTTTCTTTTATAATGGCCTTGCACTGAAGAGAATGTGCTAAAGCTATTGAAGGAAGAGAGGGACAGAGACAGAAAGAGACAGACACAGACACACACACACACACACACAGAGACAGAGAGAGACACCAAGAGAAAATGTCCACAACTCTGTAGTGAGAAGCCTGGAGCTCTGAAAGCAGGTCTTTGTGTCCTCTGGGCTGTGCCGATGGCAAACATTACACAATCGGGCTATTGTTTGTTTGGGAAAAGCTACGGCATCCTATTGCAATTATTTATGGAAGAAAATATTTGATGTTTTTGGAGGAGGCTGGGTGTGGGGAGTTGGAGGGGGGTGAGTCTGGACTTTACCTCTTGTCCTGTCTTTTCTAAATCTCTTGGTCAGTATGAGAGAGGTCAGTTCATTCTAGAATCTAGAATTATAACAAGCCGAGTATAGAAATAATTTATGCAATTTAATCTAAAGTTTCAGTTTTGGTCTGGTGAGGACCTGAAGAGGTGAGAACTCACCAGGAGCCAGCATCATTTTATTCCGTTATTCGTTTCTCTGACTTTCTGACTTGAAGATTTTCACTAAAGATTATTAGTATTTGGTGACTTTTCTATGTCTGTTTTCTACTCTCTTCTGAAACTGTTATCCCTAACCTTTCTCCCACCAACTGCTTCATCTCCCCATGCCCCCTAATAACCACAATCACATTCAACAACTTTTCCAAACTTCCAAACTGTAACTTGAATGTTGCAGAGTAGCATCTAAGAAAATCACTTTCTCGTTCCCACCCTCCAACCCTTGGTGTTTCAGTTGAACAATATTTATTAATGCTACTATGTGCAAGGTCTCATGTTAGAAACTGAAGATACAAAGTCAGAAACTGTCCTTGCCTTCAAAGTACTTACATTTTATGGTTCTGTGCCCAGTGAGCAATTCTCAGAGGGAAGTAGTTGAAAAATTCCAAAGAAAGTCTCCTCTCCCCAGATATATTGAATACTGCATGTGTTATAATGCTACTTCTTTTATTTCAAAGATTTCATAGATTTTTATAGCTATCAGCCTATTAACTCTCATTATTCCTCTGTAAGATTAATAGAGAAGATTCTTACCCCTCTACCTGTTTTGTAGGTAAAATTAAAATAGAGCTGTCCAGGGGTGTTACAGGACAGCTGTTGTCATAGTGTGGTCTCAGATTCTCTCTGCAGCATCTTCAAGGGACCCACAAGGTGAAAACTATTTTTATAACATCACTAAGATGCTATTTGCCTTTTGAACTACACCACCCTTTTCCAGCTACACATCTCTGTGAGGCTGGATTTTCTTCATCTACTTCAACCAAAACAACATCACAGCAGATGGAATGCAGATGCTTATATGAGAATCTAGGGCTCTTCTAACATCATATGTTATAGATGCACATATATGTGAAATGATGCTATGTTCTTCATTACATTTTTCTTTATTTTGGAAAAGTTATTTTTCATGAAAGCATGTTGTTTATAACATGTAATGGATTTATTGTTTTAAAATGGACAGATTAATTTTGAATTAGTTAATGAAATTGATGGAAATCAAGCCATTTATCAGTTTTCATTTTAAAAACTATAAGTATATTTCAGTAGATATATCCCAGATAAACAAAAGTTCTTTGAGGGCCTCAGTAATTTTTTAAGTGTGAAGTATTCCTGAAACCAAAAAGCTCAAGAGTTGTTGATAGAGAGCAACGCAGAGAAAACAGATATAAATAATCCAAGGCTCAGTCCTCTTATTTTGGCTTGCTGTAAGCTTGAATGAGTATTTCAATATTTTTGATAGTCTTTGTGTACCTGGCATTTGGTGGAAAGAGAATCGTGCCTTCAGATACAACACTCCTTCCCCATTAAGGGATAGAAACTTGGAAAAGATGGCTTGAACTTTAAAAATTATTTCCCTTAGGGAGGGAGGATAGATATAATCCTATTACAGTACCCCTTCCCTGAGGAGAAAAGCCCCCATCTCCTGCTCCCCTTTAACAGGAATCATTCTCTCTTAGAGTTGCATGATTCCAGAGCTATTTGTTCGTGGTTTCTTAGAAACTCCTTTTTTAGACACACTTTCATAGACATATATATAACCTACATGGCCAGTGCACATCTCTGGCACAGGTAAAACTCTGGTTTTCCTGTTTTGCCTTCATTTGTTGCTCAGAAGATTATGGAAGAGCTGGGTAAGTCATTTAGGGTACCCTAAGCAGAATTTGAAAACTGGTATCCTCTGTTACAGATCTCCCCCCAGAAACTTGTAAACACATCATCTGACTTATCACAGAATAAATATTTGTGCAAAATAGAATTTTCTAGTATTGTAAATAGAAGCATTTAGCACCAGTGCGGTTCCTTACATGGCTGCCTACATTGAGGATCCTAGCTATGAATCATGGTGCCTCATAGCGATGACATACAATGTGTTTGCAGATCTTATTAATCAAAGAATGACTCTGGATTGAATAAATAGAAAACACTTTAAATGTTTTAGTGCTACAGAAATATACAATGCAAAGGTAGGTAGATAGCGTGGTGGATAGAGTGCTGGCCTGAAGTCAAGAAGGCATGATTTCAAATTCTATCTCAGGCACTTATTAACTTTGTAACCCTAAGCAAGTCACTTAACATCTGTCTGCCTCAGTTAACTCAATTTTAAAATGAGAATAATCATAAGACCTTCCAAGGTTGTTTTTGAGGAACCAATGAAATTCTATTTGTAAAGCTCTTTGAATGCTGCCTAGCACATATTAGGTACTTAATAAATGCTAGCTATTATTTATACATTTTATGGGCTCATTTTTTTTTCTTTTCTTTATCTTCCCAATTCACTTGTCGTTGAACACCTATTTATTAAGCACCCATTTGCATGCAAAGCATTTCAAGGATTCTGGGAGAGGAATCAAGACCACCTTAAGTGCAATATAGACTTTCTTTGGGTCCCTTCCCTCCCCCCCCCCCCGCCCCATTTGTTTGTAATAGTGCGCTATTCAAAAATCTGTGTGAACCTGGCTGGCACCATAGCATCCTTGACTGTTTTTGTGGTTGCAGATAAAAAATACCATTTGGGCCTTTCTCTGGCCTCTTCTTTTATTCTTGGTTGATTTGTTTTGCATGCTGTGCCTATGGCAGGCCTGTATTTTAACTTAACCTTGGGACACAATCCTCCCTGGGGGTCAAGGAATTTCAATGAGAATTCACTGTGGACATTACACTTAATTATTCTCTCTTCTCCTAGTATGTCTCTAGAGTAATCTGGAAATAGAATTTTTTTTAAATGGTCCCTTCTCAGGATAGTTTGACTTAGAAGTAGAGGGAGGCTGGGGGAGAAAGGTTCATGGGCCAAGGTCCATTATGGCTTCTCAAAGCCAAAATAGACAGACTCTGGGGGAAATGGTGATATGCCTTTGCTGCTTTAATTTTGAAATTCATAAAAACCTCAGGATTGTTCTGCTGCTTCTGAGACTCGTATACCCCCCAGCTTTGGGCAAGGACCTTGTGGTAATTTTTAAAAATTTGGCATAATTGGGTTAATCAGTTGACATATACATAATTACTGGTATGTAAAAAAAGTAGTAAAAACATTATAAAAATATAAGTGAAAACAAGTCATTTAGAAATACAGTTCATCTACCTTGTCTTCTCTGCCTCCTGCCATTTAAAGAGTGGAGGGAGTATACACAAATTCAGAAGAGTGTGCCTTTCTAGGAGATTACTACTCGGTTACAGGAGTTGTGTTGATTAATATGCACTAAAACTATGCAAATCAGAACCAGGGTGGGGGGAGTTAGTCATTTTGGGTAGTCAAGAGAAAATTTGACCCTTTGAGCACCAAACCTTTAAACATTTAACTATTGGGGAGTAAAAGTCCTTCTAACATGTACAGTTCTGCCTTCCGTACCAGAGAATACTGAACATAATTTAAACATTTTTGGATAACTACAAGGGTCACTGCATTGCAAACATGTAATGATTTGGAAAATATTGAAAGCCTGTTATGTATAAAACACTGTTAGTGATTCTAGAATCTGTTTTCCAGCACTTAACACAGTGCCTAGAACATAGTAGATGCTTGCTAAGTGTTTATCATTTGATTAAATGCCTAATACACGTAAGATACTCTGTCAAGGGCTGGAGATGCAAAGAGAGGCAAAAACAAGTCAAGTAATTTATGGAACATTTTAATGGGGGATACAATATGCAAAGAGACAAAATATATCCCGAGTAAATTGTAGTCTGAAAGGAGAAGGCATTAGCAGCTGGGAGACTTGGAAAGGCCTCCCATAGAAAATGGGTTTTGAAGTGAGTCTTGATTATAACCAGGAAAACTAAGAAAGAAGAATACAAATATGAATTTAGTGCAGACCCTGTCCTCATGGAGCTTATAGTTTTCTATAAAAGATGAGATGGTAGCATTTTTAGTGGAAAGGACCCCAAATTTGGAGTCAGAGGACTTTGGGTCAAAGGACTGCTCTTCCACTTACTACCTGTGTATAAAGCACTTCACTCCTCAGTTTCCTCTTTTGTAAGATGAAGGAATTGGACTAGAGGAGCTTTGCATCTCTTCCAGCTCTTAATCTATGACTCTTTGTTAACCTGAAACTCCATTAGGAGAAGCCCCAACAAAACTCTCAGGAAGTTCAAGGTAAAAGAGATTATTTCCTCCCAGCTAGGAGAATTAAGGAAGGCTTAATGAGAAGGGAATGGAGAGTTGTATTTCAGCGTTTAAAGATTGGGCAAAATTGGGCAGATAGAACAGGACAAAGACAATGTTTCTGATAATTTATATCCAGTGGGTATAGAGCCAAGGACACATAAGATTAGTTTTAAGGTGTTTCCAGTAGTATGGTTTGACTAGAGTAAAGGTTTTAATGGAGGACAGTAGTAATAGATAAGTCTGTAAAAGCAGTTTAAGATCAAATTGTAGGGGACTTCAAATACCAGATGAAGGAGTTTGGACATTTTATTCAGCCAGGAGGCAATGGTGAATAATTGGAGGTTTTGTAGATGGGTTCTTTTAGGTGGATTAATCTAGCAGTGGTATGTAGGATGGATTGCTTGGTGAAAATGATTGGTTATAAAGATATCAGTTAGGAGACTGAGCTAGGGTGCTTTCAGTAGGAATGAGGAGGTGTCAGATATAAGAAGTAGTTCAGATGTATAATTGATAAGACTTGGTGACTGATTAAATGTGGGAGGTGAGGAGATGGAAGAGTCAAAGGTGACAAAGATTTTGAACTTGGGAAAGATAGTGTTGTTAACAGAAATAGGAAATTCAGGAAGAATAGGATGGGTTGTTTTGGGGGAAAAGATGATGAGTTGACTGATTTTGAGATATGTTATCAGGAGGTAAGGGACAAGACCATGCACAGAATCCTTGGAAGTACCAGTATAGTAAATAGTGGACTGAGAAGAGGGATGGGGAAGAGAGACTACCTAGGGCCATAGGATGTAAAACTGGAAAAGACCTTTAGAGTCTTCTAGCTCAATGACTTCATTTTGCAGTGTGGAAACAGAGGTACAGGTTCAACTTCATTCAAGTAAGAATATAGTGTCCCTAAGCCAACAGTTGCCTTTGGCAAAAGCATCAAAGAGGTTAAGGAGGAAGAAGGACTTCAGCAACATCATTGGATTTGGTGACTGAGATAGAAGGATAATTTTAGTAGTGTCATTAGGTAGAATGCATATTTCAGTAGATTAAGGACTGACTAGGTAGTGAGGAATGGAATATGGAAAGTCTAAACTACTTTTATAAGGGAGCCAGCTTTTATTAAGTGCCAACTAGTTTCCAGGTACCTTGATAAGTGCTTTACAGACAATATCTCATCTGATCCTCACGACCCTGTGTTATTATAAGAAGACATTGAGCAGAGAAGGGGATGGTGAAAGTGTGTGTGTGCACGTATGTGTGCGTGTACTGGAGGAAGTGCTCAGACACATGGGGAGAGAGTGTTTGTAAGCTAATGAAATATCATGGTTAGAGAACCAGTCTTTGGAGGAAGAGGGGAAGGAGGTAAGGAAAACAAGGTTGAAGTCCTGTCTTTGACACCTGGCTGTGTCCCTTTTCATTACTTCAGGCAACCCTCTAAGACTGTGTCACCAATAAGGTACATGGATGGCTAGTTTCTATATTGTTGTCCCTAAGGATGAAATTGCAAGAATAGTGTCAATCTGTCTTCTTTGTCTGTTATATATTTATAATGGATATATGTGTGTGAAAATGTACAGGTAAAGAGTATGAGAGATATGAGCATATTACAGAGGGGTTGGGATCAATTCTAAATGAATTGGGATGGATTGAAAGGGGGGGAGGGAATAATTGATAATGCACTGACCTGGCAGGATGGTCATAACAATAAAGCGTACAAATGTCCTTAAAGAAGAGAAGCAGAAGAAGCTAGAATGGGCAGAGATTAAAAGAAATTTAACATAATGAAGTGGAAAGTTAAGGAAACTCATTTCAGACTACTACTGTCTTTTCACTAATTTAATAGATGAGGTTTTTTTTCTGTAGAAAGTGAAAGGAAGTTAATGAGCCTCATATAGAGGAAATCATAAAATCAGAATTTTGTAGTGGGCCAAAGCTGAGGCCAGGTGAGAATACATGATTTGCTCAAGTTAGGATTTTAACCTCAAAAATTTTTTGATACAGAGATGCCTTCGGGGCTTATTTGCTCCTGCTTTCTGTGTCTTTCTTTCTTTCTTTCTTTCTTTCTTTCTTTCTTTCTTTCTTTCTTTCTTTCTTTCTTTCTTAATAATCCTTTGTTCAGTTAACACTTTTTGCTGCTATCTGTGTGCCTACTATGGACTTATAACTAGATAATCTATATTTTTAGAATTGTTTGCAAAATGAAAGTAAATAAGCCTGTGGGCTAAAAATCCATGGAATATTATTACTATTTCTAAATTGCACAAACTTTCACGAGCTTCAGAGCTATTTTGAGGTTCTGATGTATCCCTAGAACTTAGCACAGAGCTTGGCACATACTAAGTACGTAATAAATGCTTTTTCATTCATTAATTCATTTGTGGACTTTACAGCTTCCCTTTTGGCTGTTGAGAGCTCTTTTATTGCTTCCTGATTTTTTGCTCTATTCTGGAGGGGTGAAGCAGAACAGAGGAGCCACTGCTGTATTTTGTATAGAGATTTTTACATTATCAACGTATTTTCAAATCCTGTGAAGTAGAGAGAACAGCTATTACATTCTCAATTTTACTAATGATGAAACTGAGAAATAGAAAGTGGTTTGCCCAAGGTTACTTAGAGTAGGTTAAGAGCAAATCTTGTACTACAAATCAGAACATTCAGCTAGTATACTATTCTCCATACATTTTACATGGTGTCCAAACTGTCCTTTTCCTTGTTCTTCACACATGACGCTCAGTCTCTTGTCTCTGTGCTTTTACAGAGGCTGTCCTGTCCATATCCCAACCTTCCCTTCCCTTCCCCTGCTCCCATACTGGGAATGTACTTCTCTGTTTTTACCTCTTCAAATCCTTAACTCCCTTTGAGGTTAAAATCAAGTGTCTCCTCCTACATGAGAATTTTGCCTCTTTCCTAGTTGCTGGAGCATGTCCCTTTCCGTTTCTTTCTATTTACTGCCTTGAATTATTTTGAATCTACTTGTATATATACATTAAGTTTGTTTTGCAAATCTAACCAAAATGACTTTAAACTAAAAAATGTGGAGTATTGAGAAGACTGCGTATATCCCTCAAGTTAAATACTATAAATTGTAGTCACAAAAAAGGAAGAAAAGCAGCTGAGACTGAGAAATTTATAGGAGACAAAAAATCCAAAGAAACCAGCCAGTAGCAAAATCCATGACCTCAAGTATCTGTATATAGTTGCCCAAAATTTACACAACAAAGAAGAATCAGAGGTCTTAACGCAAGGGGGAAAATTTGTGATACCTCATAGATGTCATGGAGACTTGGGGTATGATACTCATGACTGGGCTATATGGCACCATATACTTCATTGCAAAGAATACAGGATAGGTAAAAGGGGGTGGAGGCTGCATTGTATGTTAAGGAGGTATACTCAGGAGGAAATTGAAGAAAGTGTGTAGCTACTTGGTTGAAAACCAAATGTAGGAGAAATAGAAGTGATTTTGTCTTTAGAATAAACTACAGATCATCTAGACAGAAAGAAGAAATAGATGAATAGTTTGTTAAACAGCACAAGGCACAGATGCAGAAGGAAGAGGGACTAAAGGTATTCAGACATTTGATTGAATGTCTCTCTCTCTCTCTCCTTTCCTCTTTCCCTCTTCCTCTCTCTCCATCTTTCTCACTTCCTTACCTCGCTCGATTTTTACCTTATCCCACTTTCCTCTCCCACCCCAAAAGCAAAACACTTAACTTATTTTTTTTCTTTTTGGAGGGCAGTTGGGGTTAAGTGACTTGCCCAAAGTCACACGGCTAGTTAGTGTGTCAAGTGTCTGAGGTCGGATTTGAACTCAGGTCCTCCTGACTCCAGGGCTGGTGCTCTACTCACTGCACCACCTAGCTGCCCCCATTTAATAATTTCTTGATTATCTTCCCGTTGTCATCCTTTAAAATGTAGGAAACCAACAAGTGGAAATTCTATTCTAGATCTGATTTTCTAACCCAGAGGAACTGGTTATAGGCATGGAAATGATGGAAGCCTTGGAGAAGGGGTGGGGTGGAAATGACCACTATGTCCTAGAATCTGTGATAAAAAAAATGAAGGAAACATGGGCATAGTCTGACAGTAATCTAGATTTGGCGAAAGCAGATTTCAAGTGCTTCCCAAGATGTACAGGTAGGATCCCATAGACCAAAGTGCTTCAGGAGAAGTCATTCCAGGAATGATTCTGAATCAGATTCTGAAGACAAAAAAGGAACCTTTTTGAATAAGGAGGAAAATTGGGATTTGTTTGAAAAGACCAGTGGGGATGTACAGGAAGCTTACAAATCATCTTAGACATATAGCAGGTATTTAATAAATGCTTATTGATTAATAAGTAGGTGAGTATCTGTTATTTTCAAAGTTCTTCAAAGTCCACGATTATATTGATCCCTAGTTAGTAAATTACTGGTACAAAGTAGGTACTCAATAAATGCTCATTGCATCAGTGAATAAGGAATACTCTTCTCCTTAGATCATTATTAGTTAAAAGAAAAAAAAAGAAGAAAAATCTCATTTGAAGTGACAAAGACAAGAGGCAGTTTTGGTTATTTGAAGCTTCATGGAGCAAAAGGAGTCAAGTATTAGAAAAGAGAACAAAGAGAGCAATGAGGGAGTTGGAAGCTCAAATGACTAAGATATATTTAAGTTTTTTCATGAATTCTGACTTTAGGCAAGTACCTCCTTTCCATCCCTCCCTCCCCCAAAGTAGTTTCATCACTGAGGTTTTGCGAAGGATTATAAATGTTTGCTGAGTGCTTTACAAATATGAACTACTATATAAATTCTAAATAATAATTGAATGGCAAGTCTGGGCAGAATAAAGCAGTGAGATTAGGAAAGAAAAGACGTTGTTAGCCCTTCATGGTGGTGGAAAATTTCCATCATTGCTTAAATCAGATCATCCTTAAAATATCCAAACCTTCCTCAAAATAATGTTTGACATTAATGAAGGCAGTCAAAACGCTTTCTCTGATATTTTATGCCAGCCTTGAAGAAAAGCAGGTACCCTTTTCTCAATTCACCACATTGTGCCCACACTTTATGCTGCCTTTAGTAGAACAAAGTTTTTGAGTGTGTTAATAACTATGTAGACATCCCTTGTTACAATGTCTGATAGATTGGGATGGTATAGGTACATTCTGATTTTAATGTTGCTTCATAAATTTCAGCATGGTATTTAAATCTAGAAGGGATCCTAATGATTCTTTGAGCCAATCTCCCATTTTACAGATGAAGAAACTCAAGCCAAGAGAAGGGAATTGTCCTGCCCAAGACAAGATCAAATAAATAGTAGAGCCAAGATTCAGACGTAGGTCCTTTGACCCCAATTCCAATGCTCTTTCCACTAAAACATGCTTTAAAAACAGCAACCAAGAAAACCCATAGCAGTTGGGGGGAGGGGGCAGAGGCAGATACAGAGAAAGTATATGAATAGTCAATAAATTTTACCATCTTATAGTATTTGAGAGAGAAATAATGATCCTAACTTATAATTCACTGGACTCAAGATCAATGTTTCCTTGTATTTCACTTGACCTCTTGGTATGCTTATTACTTTGAATTTCTGAAGTCTGTGTGTGTGTGTCTATGTGTACATGAATCCTTTGAGAAGTGGTATGTGTGTGAATGCATGTGTGCCCATGTAGGAGTGTGCAAAAAAAAAGATAACATAGATGAAATAAGTCATGATCTCTGCCCTCATGGAATTCACTGTCAGGAATTCCTGACACATGTACCAATATCTGTAATAATTTTCATAGATGATAGGATTTAGAGCTGGGAAGAAACAGAATTAAATTAGAAGAGATCTTCTAATCCAATATTCTCATTTTGTAGATGAGGAACCCAGGGTTCAGAAAGTTTAATTGTCCAAGGTCATACAAGTATAGTAGGAAAAGCATTGCAATTGGAATCATACCCTGGGATGGCTAGCTCATGTCTCTGAACCTTAGTTTTCTTATTGGCAGATGAGACTAAGATTTCCTATGCCATCTACTTCATGAAGCTGTTGGGAAGAAAACTGGATTGAAAACCCTAGCATCTTGTTTAAATGTGAGATTATTGTTGTTATTGTTAAGAAGCAGAGGTGATAGTGTAACCTGGGGTTCTAAAACCAAATCCAGGTTCTTTCCACTGACATCTGTTAATGTAAAATAAAGAGTTTGGTGAAGTAATATAAGCATAATTGTAATTGAAGGGGAAAAAAGGTAAAAATGTCCTACCTAAGCCTGTATTTTATCAAAAGCATGAACCAGGTTTGTCAAGTGAAACTTCATCTTTATACTGCATATGGTTTCCATTTTGTAGTCTTCAGGCTTTTTCAAAACAAACTCTCTGGATTTTTATATAAATCATTACTAGCATTCCCTAATGCTAGTAACCCCCCAGTTATATTGTTTGAAAAGGAATTCAGCATTGTTAGGGTATTTGAAACTTCATTTCACTAGTTCTCAGGATGTACAGTGGGTTATGAAAAACAAAAGAAGTTTGGTACTTTGTAGATGTTAGAGACACAGTGCTTCCTCTCTCTTCATCCTCTAAACTGACTTGGCTGCGTGAGGTCCTGAGGTCCCTAAAAGGGGGAAGCTCAAGTACAAACAAAAAGTTGAATAATAAAATGATGTCACTACCAGCCAATTGGAATAGTTGATGTCACATGTCTGGCAGCTACTTCAAATGCCCACAAAACAAGAGTAATGGCTTAAGCTGTCCTCCTCTCACAACCAATCAGCTGCCAGCTGCTAGAGATCAGACTTAACTTTTTTTTTAACGAGACTTAGTTAGCCATAGAAAATTGCAACATCCCCTTTTCCCTCAAGCTAGCATTTCAAAAACAAATCCACATATATGCATATATATACTTATAAATTCACATGAAAAAGCTCAGATATTCCCCTTTATCCCCCCAAAAGTAAAACTTATTCAGCTTGCTTGCTTTTTAGGCTTAGCCCAGTACTTTAGGTATAACATTTCCATATTGTGTGAGAGCTGGGGGAATGATTAACTTAGATTGCAAACTACAAGGACTGCAGTTACATATGAGTTGTTGACTCAAAGCTACGTATTTTTAAAAATATTCACAACATGTTAATTTTACCATCCTGGGAATTTGTGTTGTCTATTAAGTTCCTCATTTGTGATCCCTAAGTGTAAACTCTTTCAATCACTACCTCTAGTTCTGCATCACTCTGATTTAAAAATAAAACCCTCTTGTTTTAATCATTATTTTCCTCTCAAATCTATTTGGAGCAGAAAGCTGAAGCATCTTGTAGCTGACCATTTTATCTTGGCAATAATATTGATTCTACATCATATATTCAGTTGATCCTTTCTGTTGATTAGAAGAGCCTGGTTGTAATAAAACCGAGACAGGATTGTATTCTGTTGTTTTGCATGTGTTTATTTCCATGTGTCCCCTCCCTCATTTTACAGTAAGGGGATATAATTATTCAAGTGCTAGAAACAGAATAAGGACATCCTTTTACCACAATATATAAAAATAACACTACCTAGGAAAGTATTTTGTTCTCCAAAGTTGTTAAAAAGATATTATACTTCTTGAATTGAAAAATTCAAATTTCATCTTAGTTCATTCCTAAATGATGCTTTGAAATTTGCATAGTTATAATTTGAAATTTTTCTTAATTTTAATTCAACAAATAATACAAAATCATATCAACATTTATTTGAACTCCACCCCATGTTAAAGCAGCTTAAAAACTTTTTTATTGGTAGTACATATTTTTAACCTTATATTTTAGAAGTTTTGGATTTTTATAAGGAGATATTTTAAATTAATATTCAAACTGGGAGATAACATCAACAGTGTTGTTGACCTGAGTTTTGCTGATGTTTAAAGTTGTTCTTATATAGTTATATTGACTGTGTATGTATCCTTTTGGTTCAGTCTTATTCATTCCACATCACTTCATCTACCTATAATCTTGAATTCTTTATATTTGTTATTTCCTTATTGAATACTAATATTGTTATATTCATGTGCCACAATTTGTTCATCCATTCACTAATCGTTGGGCATATGGTTTCTAACTTTTTGCTGTTACAAAAGGTTCTACTATAACTATTTTTGTGTATTGTTGTTAACGTCCTTAGAGCTTAACTCCAACAGTGAGACCACTGAGACAAGTTGAATAGAGAGCTTTGTAGCTTTAGTTATACAATTCCAAATTGTTTTTCAAAAATAGAATAATTCACAACTCCAACAACATTGATTTGATGTGTGTATTTTTATTCATGCGTACCCATAATAAAATTTTCTTTTACCATTTTTTGCCAGTTTGGATGGGAAATCATGCCTTGAAATTGTTTTAATATGCATTTCTTTTACTATTGGTGGTTTTGACCACTTTTAGGATTATTGTCAATGGTTTTGTTTTCTTCTTTTGAGAATTTTGTTCATATCCTTTTCTTGTCTTTTGAGGAATGGGTTGAAAATATAAATTGTTCTCAACTCCCTATATAGTGTTGAATATCAGAATTTTATTAGAGCTGGTCACTGTAAATATTTCCTCTGGTCTATATCTTTTCTCATTTTAATAGCGTTCTTATTTGTGTAATAGCTTTTTGTGTTTTTTTAAATAATTGAAATAGCCTATTTTGTTTTTTATAATCTCCATGGTACTATTGATTATTAATTCATCCCCTATTCACAGCTGTATGAGAAAAGAACCTTTATTAAGCAGTATGAAATGGAGATTCATATTTTATATACAATCTTCTTTTTATATTCTTTTGTATATATGTAAATACTTCTGTTTAAGTTGAGAACAAAAAATTAAATTAAAAATTAAGAGAAAATTCCTTTCTCTGCTGACTCTGTGCATGAATGTTTGTGTCTTTTAAATAGCTTTCATGGTGTATGATGTAAGATACTGATGTAAGTCTATATCCTGTCATATAGCTATCCAGTTTTCCTTGCAGTTATAGTTGAAAAGTTATTATCTTAGAACTGTTTGATCTTAGTTTCTTCAAAGATGATAACTCTACAGTTCCTTCTAATTCTTGCTTGTGAAATCTATTTTTAACTAATTTTAAAAATACATAATTAAAAATTTGGTAATGCCAAACTCCCTTCATTTATACTCACTTTCTTTCCCTAGATATGCCTCACCTATGCATTTTATTATTTTTTTTTGCTTCATTCTATGTAGAGCAAAACCAGTAGAGTAATTGGGGAATATTGCCATTTTTCCTAAACTAACCATAAATAGGTCTTACTTTGCAATGGTATCTTTCTATTAGTTAATAAAAAAATCGGTTATAGTTCCTAATTTTTTGGATTAGTTAAGCATAACAGATTTTATTACATAATCCTTCACTTTATATGATTGGATATGCTTAAGGTATGTTGTCTTAAGCAGAAAATATTTTAGTTTTCTAGTTAATTTTGAAATTTGATTCCTTATTTTTGGTGAATTCAGCCCATTGCCATCCAAGGTCATGACTGTTAAGGCTTGGTTTTTTTTTTTTTCTCTTCAATACATGTTCTCCCACCTTTTAGTCAATACAAAGTATTGCCTTTTTTTGTTCTTAACAGCCCCATCTTAGTCCTTGCATGCACACTGATGTGCTCTCTACCTTACCAACGCTGCATATATATAAAGTTTATCTTGCTAACAATCCAGTCTTCACCATATCCCCACATACAAATCAAAGACAGATCATATGGTCATCCTACTTATTTCAACAACAACAAACCTTCCCTTGTATTCCAGATAATAGTGATTTGGGAATCATCCTCTTTTTCCAACCCCCTATTTATTGGTGTGATTAACTTTCATTTGTGTATATTAACTCTAAGAAATATAATTTCATTTATCTTTCCCTCTATATCCCTGTTTTCCTTTCAGCCATTCAGATGTCCTAGCTCTGTCTGGCATGCATTTTAAAGAATCCTTCCTTTAAATTCCTATCCTTCATTTTTAACTGGATGATTACCTTCCAGTTATATATCTCTGGCTCATTGATTCTATAGCATACTTTTAGCTGGTCTCTCTGCTTTTAGTGACTTTTTTCTAATCTGTATTTGCTATTACACTTATTTTCCTAAAAATTATTCTTTAGTTACATTGCATACCAGTTCAGAAATCCTCATTATTTCCTTACTGCTTATCACATAATTCTAAAGCAGGGGATTTTAACCTGAGGCCTATTTTTAAAAATGGATATTTTTATAATTGTATTTCGGTGTCATTGACTTCATTTGTAATCCTATTTATTTTACTTTATGCATTTAAAACATTCTTCCAAGAAGGGGTCCATTGGTCCTACCAGACTAGACTGCCAAAGGGGCCCAAGATAGAAAATAAGCCCTACTTCAAAATAATCTATCTAGCTATTAAGGTTCTAAATAATCACACTGTACCTACCTTTTGTTGTTCAGTCATTTCAGTCATGTCTGACTCTTCGTGACCCCTTTTGGTTTGTTTTTTTGGGGTTGGTTTTTTTTTTGGCAAAGATAGTGAAGTAGTTTGTCATTTCCTTCTCTAGTTCATTTTACAACTGAAGAAACTGAAGCAAATAGGGTTAAATAGACTTGTTCAGCATCATACAGTTAGTGTCTTCATACTCTACCTTATTATCTATCACTATTCCCTAACAGGAAATTACTATTGAATTTAGGCTGATGTATTTAGAAATTAGAGGAGTAATTCTTCTCATTCTTGTTTGTCTAATCAATTTTTTTTACCTACTTTTAGTACCTGATTGTTTTAATTCCCTAATATAATATGATTATTATTGCTTCCATGTTTTTACATATAATGTTTCTTCTTGATTCCCCTTTACCTCCTTTCCTGCATAAGATATCATAGCTTAATCCTCTAACCCTGACTTAGCTCTTTTTTTTCCATAGAAGCTTCCTAAACACTCTAGCACTATGGAATTTTACCCTTCCAATAACTTCTTTTGATACGATATTCTATACCTTGGCACTTAGCACTTGATTGTTCCTTATGTCTTACTGTTGCCTTCCATGGTAGTTTCGTCAGTTAGATATCTTTTTATGGTGCAGTGGAAAGAATCTTTGGTTTAGAGTAAGAAGACTTAGGTTTGAATCCTCTTCCTCTTCCTTATTATTACGTATCGGAGCAAGTAATTTATTCTCTCCGAGCCCCAGTTTCAACAATAAAAGGAAGGTTTCTCCCATCTTTCATTATTATGACAGTTCTATGGAAGAGGAGTGGTTTCTTAGGTTCTTCGTGTATCCTTCATAGCACAGTCTGGTTAGGCTCTCGGTAAATAACTTGCTCCATTGTTTCATATTCATCTGAGTAACCTAAATAATTTAGAACCAGACAAGTCATAAGTGATGATGCCATGACTTTCTGGTCATTTGGTCATATGTCAATTTGACCAGGAATTTATCATTCCCCAAATTGAAGGCAACATGATAAAATGCCTAAGCTATAGTCTCTGTCTATGTACAGGTTATCCATGCTGCAATTCAAATTAAAGATTTTTGGAAAGCAATGTGAAATGATTTAATATTCTGTAATTGGTTTCTTGAAAGCAAAATGATATTTATGAGTGCTGCAGTAGAAGTTGCAACTACTGTAATTTATTGTTGAATAGTATTTTCAAAGTGTATTGAATGACTAAAGCTAACTATTAAACATTCTAGAGGAAGACATATTTAAGCTATAAATCAGCAGTCTTCCTTTGGATCCTGTTTCTCTGTTTCTCTCTGCCAGGTGTATGAAGATTTTAAGTTCTTAGGTCTCAGTGGGGTAGAGATTTAAGGTTGCAATAGTGTGACACTATCTCTCTTTTAAATTTGCTATTGTTTATCAATGGCATATAAATGTTTTAGGGAAGTGTTTACTGTAACATTACCCACTTCAGCTCTTCTCTGTTGGCTGGCAACCAGTGTGATAAAGGCAGAAGGAAGTACTGTATTTTGCAGTTGACAAGTATATCTCAAAAGTGCTTAGAACACCTGAATAGGCAATAAAACATTTAGAGCTGCTGACTATATATGGTGTGTGAGAGTCTGGTGTGTCTAATCAGCAGAGCCCTAATCCTCCGTGTGTGTTTTCTAGTCAAATAACCAAGCACTGTAATGTGTTTTTCTGTATTATAGGAGAACTTGATGTAGTACTTTACTGAAAAATGTAACTTATCAAGCTGTGTCTTGAGATACCACTCACTTTCTTCCAGGGAGATGATGAATTTCAAAATGCAAAGAGATGGACATATTGAAGCTTGGTCAGTGTTTGTTTTTCTGAACTGTATGCACATTTACTATGAGAGTTTTTTTATTGTTGTTTGTTTAATAGGAAGAGTGGTTGGAGGAAAAGACTACAAATGCATGATAAATGAATGGATTTTGAAAAAGAAAACATATCAATAAAAATTTGTTTCACAAAAAAAAGACAACAACAACAGAATTTAAATGGTGTGGTAAATACCAGAAACATGAAACCTCTCCAAAGGAAATGTCAAGTAGATCATGCCACAGGATCATGCTAAGCCCAATATCTCCCATAATATAATAGCCTCTCCCAAAGAGGTAACTTTTGATCATTTAATAGGGAGAAAACACTAAAACTGCAGTATTTTTTAAAATATGTAAAGGCTTGAGCAGTTAAGGTGGTGCAGTGGATAGGATGGTGGGCCTGGAGTCAGGAAGACTCATCTTCCTGAGTTCAAATGTGGCCCCAGACACTTACTAGCTGTGTGTCCCAGGGAAAGTCACTTAACCCTGTTTGCCTCAGGTCCTCATCTGTAAAAATGAGCTGGAGAAGGGGCGGCTAGGTGGCGCAGTGAATAGAGCACCGGCCCTGGTGTCAGGAGTACCTGAGTTCAAATCCGGCCTCAGACACTTAACACAAAAAAACTAGCCGTGTGACCTTGGACAAGTCACTTAACCCCAACTGCTCTCCAAAAAGCAAAAAAAAAAAAAAAAAAATGAGCTGGAGAAGGAAATGGCAAACTATTCCAGTATCTTCACCAGGAAAACTGGACATGACTGAAATGAATGAACAAAGGAGAGGCATCAAGGTTCAGGAGCTCAAGAGTTGGACAAGAGTCAATAAGACCAGGGTTCAAATGCTGCTTCTAACACATACTGTTTTGGTTATGGGGCAAGACATTTTAGCCTGTAAGTTAACAGAATAGTTGCTGACCTACTCGGGTAGAAAACAGATTCCCCATAGGAGTTTTCTACATGGATAAAATCAGAGGTCCAACCAAAAAAACAAAACAGCAACAATTTGCTAGATTTTTAGATTTTTTTTTCCCTTTTGATTACTCACAATAGTGTATTTTCTACACATCAGTAACACTGGGTGTCTAAGAGAATTATTTTAAACAAACAGTCAAATAAGAATTTAAAAAAGCAAGTAGCAGATGAGTATGACAGGAAACCAAATCTACTTCAGTGACATTGGACAGCGGTTTGGTTTTTTTTTTTGGGGGGGGGGATGGGAGTTGGAACTCCTGGCGTGAAAACTCCTTCAAACAATATAGATAAGTAATTCCGAAGAAACTTAATATCTAGGATTGCTGTAAGTGAAGTGACTTGTCTATAGTTAAAACAACAAAATACTAGTAAGTTTATGTCAGAAGCTTGACTTGAACCCAGGTTTTCTTGTTCCAGAGGTCTTTTCCCATTATTTACATGTATGTCAGTTTTTTAAATCTTTCTCAGAAAGATTAAACTAAGAGAAACTTGATTTCTTAGCGTCTGGCTTTTTCCACTTAACATTGGATCCATATAAATGAATATATCAGACGTTCACAGTACTATGTCATATTTTATAATACTTAGAATAATAATAAAGTATTTAGCACATAGTAAGTACTATATAAATGATTTATTATATTGTTATGACTCTTAATTGGCTGCCCCTATATTTTCATCAAGTCCTCCTCAAACCAGAATCAGTTTTGCATCCAAGTGATGAGTTCCTTTAAAAGAATAAATAAGATATTCGTAAACATTAGAAAAAAAAAGTCTTCTTAGCCTGGGAGAGTAGAGAAAGAATAGACAGGATGAGCCAAAAGCATTTTCTCCTTCGCATTCCTTGTAAAAGATATTGTTTGGACTTCTCTTTTGTCTCTATCCTACTTTATATGATGGAGTGATTGTCCTTACTTAATTTCCTTTTAAACTAATGGAGATCTTTGAGTTTTGAAATTAAATGTCCATCTTTAAACTTCTGGTGATGGAGGGAGGCAGAGGATATTGTGGTCTCCTTCAGGGAAAAGATAAAATTGAGAAGGAAATGTTTTAGTCACATATTATGTAACTTACCTTTAGTTGAGGGTCACTAAAATTGCAGACTGAAGGTGTTAGGGAAGAAAGGAGGAGACAGTTGAAAATTACCCTTAGCATTTTTTTCCTTCAATTTACTGTGTTGTTTAGTTCAGTTTCACTCCTGTTAGTCTTTGAAAGAGAGAGATTTCTTTGTGTTCTAATTTTCCTTTGGATTCCCTGTGTCTTTGGGTTAAAATTTTCTCTTAGCCTTAGGGATTATTGGGTGTTTTTTGCTTATATCACAAGATGGAGATATAATTTTAAAATTGTCCTCTTGCTAAGACAGTAAAGCCTATTCCTTTGATTGGCTTCAAATATCTGTGAGTCTTGAATGGCCTTTGTTTTTCATGAATGTAGGAAGGATAAGGACCTCTTGAGTTTCTTCTAGTCCTATGAATCTTTGATTCTTATTTAATGATCATGCTATATTATCATACTGCTGAGAACTTGACTCTGATTGGAAGACAAAGGGAAAGGCTTAAGATAAGTAAGCTTTTCATTAATCTTTAATCTGAATACTCTAACAGTCAATTTCTTTCTAAGGAACTTGTTAGTACCTTATTTTAAAAGCTAGAATCTTTTTGTTATACAAATAAATACCTTGAATGCAGTCACTTTGTAAATTTCAGTTTTGTGTATTGAAGTTTCTGAATTTAGAGAATTTCGTGTTCATTTTTTGTGGGCTCTGATGTAATACAGAATTGTCCAATTTAGATTTAACTTAGTAAAAATCTCATATGAGTTATGTGAGGGTGAAAAAACACCTGAGAGCAATCCTTGTTACTTAGGAAATAATCTTTTCATTACTGTTGATAAGCTGATTGCAAATTATTCTTATCTAGTAATGCAAATATCCAAAGGACTTGTATGCAGAATTTTGTTAGCTTAGATTTAGTAGTTGTATTTTCTTCCTTCTGTCTTCCCACTCCTTTCCCTCTGTCTAAAAAACTCTAAAAAAAAAACCTCCAAGTAACCCAGCTAGACGTATGATTTGAGCCTAGATATTCCTGATGCAGAGGCAAGCTCTTACTGTGCTAAGCTGCCTCTCATTTTATTCACAAAGTAATAAAACTGCATTTCTTTAAAAAAAAAAAAAAACATCTGATTCTGAGTCTTTGAACAGACCTCTTGCACAATTAGCCTGAATTGGTGAGGCATATTGACATAATGGATATAGTGCTAGATTTCAGAAAATCTAGGTTCAGGTTCTCTCCTCTACTACTTACTAGCTCTAAAACCATGATTTAACTTCTGTGAGCTTCAGAATGGAACAGCAAGGTCTGCAAAAAGGTGTCAAAAGTCAAATAGAAAAGGGGGCTGCTAAATAGTACATAATGATCCCTGTAGGCACATACTGACTTGGTTTTAAAAGGGAGCATGACCTATGTTCTATTATATCTTAATTTATTTTGTTCAATATTTCCTGATTATGTTATAATCTGGTTCTACAGCTGCAGGTTTGATGCTTTTGATCTATAGTACCTACTTTACAGAGCTGGTATTAGACTCAGATGAGATAATGTCTATAAAACACTTTGCAAACTTTGAAGTGCTGTAGTAAATTACAGTTATTATTTAATTTCATAATGGATTTTTTTAGGGGGAGGTATTAGTTTTCTGTTAGATCAGATTTGCTTTCCTTTGTGCCTGGTTCCAACTTAATCTTTTCCTACCTTTAGGATTCTTCCTTCTAACACTAACATATTCTTAAGTGACGTGAGTTTTGATTTGGTGAAATTGTTCTTTGCAGTAGCCAAGTTCACCTAAATTGGAGCCTGAATTTTTCTTTTCCATGATCCAGGTGTAATGCAAATATCTAATTAAAGCTTATGTGGGGTTTTTTGTTTTGTTTTGTTTTTGGTCACAGATGGCAAACAAGGAGTTCTCTTTTAAAAATGCATTTGCAAGCTGAAATTTGAGTGGTGACTCACTTAAGGGTGTTGGTCTACAGAGGGATAATGTCGACTTTACTTCATTTTTTGTAATAATTTTTAACATTTCTTTTTAGTATTCATGTTGTAAATAGGAGTTAAAGAATGCTGTCGTTCTTAGATCCCAGGGGTGTAGAGTTATGATAGCTTTCTGCTGTTTTGGAACATTCTGTGGTTCTAAATCTTTTTATATGTACCAATTATGACCTTGAAAAATGGGTGGCTCT
>CM053598.1:108950367-109014552 GCA_028646575.1 Pseudocheirus occidentalis | reverse complement strand
CCCCCCCCCCCCCCCCGCCCTTGTCGGTGCCCAAGGAAGTGGCGGGGCCCACAGCAACGCTGCAGGAAAGACCAATCCACGCCGTGACCTGGGGCCCACGATCTAGCGCCTTCTGGCGTGGGGTTCCCCGAGCCCCGCTGGTGGAGTCAGAGACTTCCCATTCGGGCCTCGGGTCCTCACTCCTCTGCCTCCCCTCACCTTTTTTTTTTTTTTCTTTTTAAGGTGGAGGTTCTAGAAAGGTAGATAGGGAGAATGCGAATCCTCCGTGTGTATATTTGTGGGTGTGTAGATGCACGTTACACACGTGCATGCAAAATCTGTCTCAACATTTAGAAGTGCACACAGACAACCAGTTAATGTGCTATTTAAAAAGTAGGACAACGTGTGAGTGTTTAAAGCACCGAGCGCGCCCTCCCAGTGTTTGTTTTGAACCAGTCCCCCCCCAATTGGTTATTATTGTAACACTTCCTTTGCACATCGTTAATAAGCAATATATCTCTACAAATGCTATCACTTGTAATCTGATATACTTTGTTTGGGTCTTGTCTGGGTAGATGGGGGTAGAAGGGAATGAGAGTTTCGTTGCATTTCTCGGGAAATTAGGGGCGGGGATCCCTTAAAAAAAAGCACCCGATGGTATTATAGTAAATTCGAGATGGCGGATGTTTCTCGGACACGTTGAAAAGTTTAAACCAAGTAATTGAAATAGGGATAAGACAGGTCCAGTAGATCTTGTGTGCTAGGTTGTGTAATACCTGAGTGTATACAGCTGGTGCCAATTAACTCCTCGTAACTAGGAACCAAGTTTTGTCTCTTAAACCTTTTATCTCGATCTTGAATGGGAGGGGGACTACAGTTAGAATCAAGTAGAGTGGTAATTAAAAATAAGACAAGAAGTAAGGAGAGTAAACATTCTTAATTATAAAAACGAGCATACCTTAATAGTATCAGAAAATCTTTACAGAATTAAAATACTGACTAGATATATTGTAAGCCATATGATCAAACTGGTACCTGCTACGGCCTTAATTAAAACAAAACAACTTGTTTTCCAAAGTTTCAGATCACCAGATTAGAAGGAGGTTTACTCTCTGTTGGCCCAGAATTTTAGATTTTATTTTTAATATAGAGACTGTTCTTTGAGTTTAAAGGGTGAGTCTGTCTCAGAACACATAAGTATTTTAAACTTTAACATGGCATGAAATTGAGCTGTATAGCTCCTCCAGTTTTTGATGGTCAAACAGTCTTGGACTTAAATGTTACTAATTTATTTCCTGAAAAATCATTTTTTTACTTGTTTAGGTAAAAAAAAAAGACTTTTCTAGGAATGCTTGTTTATAAAATGTTTTCTCCTGGGAGAGAATGCATAGACAATGTAGTATTTCATATATGTTGTTTATGTTTTAGTGGTAAGAAAGTATTATAGGGAAATATCAAGTCATTTCCCAAGGACCCCTTAAAAATGATTGGTAATTTAAAGGTTGACAGCCAAAAGTTGCCTCAAATCCTCATTATAGAACATTTAAATACCTTCTTTTCTCTACTGCCCAGTGAGATTTTGAGTCTTAAAGAATAGATATGAACATAACTTTAAATTTTTTGGAAGAGAGGTGTAACCAATTTTAAAGCCAAGTTATCGATCTTCACGGTAATAGTAACATTAAAAGTTGTGTCAGAGACTAATATTTCAGCTGTTATCTTTGATTTATGGGGTAAAGATGGGGGTATTTGTATTGGTTTGCAAGAATTGTGTTAAGATACTTGGAAAGGAAGGAATGCTTAAGGATTAAGTAAGTGACCATAGTAAGGTAAACATTTCTTAATTTTAGAAGCATAATGAAGTTCTCAAAATAGACAAAGCCTAATGGAAGTAATGTTTGGGTATTTTATGCCCCCAAAGCATAAGCAGGCCTTATAACTAGTTGAAGTATTATAGTAATAGGCAAGTGCTGTAGATAGTGATTTGGGGTAGGGGGTATGGTGGTGGTTATTCCTACTCATTTTAAATAAGGAGACCTAATGTGATATACTTATTTTCTCCCATTTCCACTAAGCTTCCTACATCTCATCCCTCAAAATTCTATTGCTAAAGAAAGCTAGGTATAAGAAAGTAGGATATTTAAATGGATTGCTGTTTTAGGTATGCTAGAAGTAGCTTGGAGTAAAAAGAAAAAAAATCTCAAATAGGAGATTTTAGGCTTCCAAGGAGAAAAATAGCAAGCAAACAATATTTGAGGATTAGTTGAGCATAGTTCATTATTTGAAGTTTAAAATGTCATATGTTTGAGTTCTCTAAAGAGCCTTGAGAAATGTTAAAGTTGAAAAGAATGTCTCTTGAATCCGGGAGTTACAAAAACCAGCAGGGTAAATTTGCTTGACAGTTTTAACCAATCCCTGTCATTACTGTGATTTTAGAGCCTGAGAACTCCCATTTAAAAAACAATTTAAAAAAACCTTAAAATTGATGATTGAATTTAGGGCATTCAGGGGAAAAGGCACCTGCAGAGTAATAGGGATTGATTCTTCTATGCGTTAGAGTTCAGACAGGGGACAGAGAGAGTGGTCAGTTTAGGATTAGAGCTTTTGCCTTTTTTCCCCTAAAACCTAGCAATTTAATGAAAGTCAAATTTGTTACATAAAATGCCATGTTTTGAAATAATACCATCTTGCTAGGGAAATTTAATTTGGGTCAAAGGATAAGACTGATTTTTATTACTATTTAAAAAAAAGTTTTGAGATAGCAGCATAAGGAATTTTTATTTACCTCTTTGAACTGTAACCCCTGTAACTGGTGGTATAGATTATAAGAAAGAATATTAAAAGAAGAAAAATCTTGTCTTTAGTATTGCTTACTTAATCCAGTTCTTCTTTGATTGTTTAAAATTGTACCTTTTGTGAACTATACTCAGGAAGCAAGATTGAGGTTAGGTTTAATGCAGAGTTCAGTTCTCAAATAGTCAAATCAGTAATCTGGAAGCTTCAGCTATTAAAATTCATAATGTGATGCTTTGGCATGAATTGCTGTTGGAAGAGCTTTCTACCAAATTTAAGTGGGACAGTTGTTTTGAAACATACATAGGGATAATCATTTATATTGTATATATTTGCTTTTGATCTTTGACTTTCTGTTTGATCAGTGATAAAAATGTTTCTTGGTCTTCCTCCTGTTGCAAGATCAATATAGTAAGTGAAAATCAACTGTATCATTTTCACTTGTTGCAGTATAATTTGCAATTGCCAAGACAGGTGCTCTAGGGACAACAATTTTTTCTTTTATCCTGCTTCATTGGTTTTGTAAGAATATAATATGTGAGGCAAAGTACTTTATGAGCTCTTGCATGTAATGAAGTTGCTTGAATAAAAATATCAGGTATTTTCCAAAATACTTTGTGGGTTTTAAATTAGAACAGGATTCATTTATGTATTTCTCACAAGCCACTTATGAACAATGTGTTTTAAATGTTTTTAAGGTTTTTCTCTTTAGTATCTTCAAGTCTAGAAGCAAAGAGAAAGCTCTAATTGAAGCATATGCTTATATCTTTTTGACTTCATGTTTTGCCTCATTTTGGAGCCTTACTGCAGGTCATTGCAGGTGTGACAACATTTACTAATATAGGTCGGGGGCATTATTTTGTTACTTGGTTTTGATAATTGTGATGAAAAATGAAAAAATTGTAGTGGTATGGTTTGTCTTTTTCCAGAACCTTACCAGTCACAGGTGCATGCATGAATATTTCATAGTATCTAGAAACTGTATTTCAGATGTTTTCTGGACTTATATGTTACTTGGTTTTTGGAATTAGGAGATCTAGTAAGTTGTATGGTTTGTGTATGGCACATTTTGAATAACTCAGCATTTAAAATAATTTGAAGGATGATTATGACATCATGAAAGACAAAGTTATGTTAATGAAATCTCCAGTGTAAAATCTTAAAACGTATGGGCAGCTTTTCTTTAATTGCTGATCTTTTCCTTGTTTTGTTTTCAAAACAGTAAAAAACAAACAAACCCTCTAGTTCATAGAAGAGGCATGTGTACTGTTGAGCCAGCTTGCTTTGATACTCTTTTTCTTAGCCAAGTCATAACAGGTGCTTTCTGAGTTCAAGAGATGAACTCATTTCAATTGTACTAAATATATAATACACACACTCCCAATGTGCAGTTTCTTGAATTCTATATATGAAACATTCTGAAGGAAAATTCAAAAACAGACTTTGAAGAAAAGAAAGATTTCTCAGAACCCTTTTCCAAACTGGCCATATAACATGCACATATTATGGGTACAGGAGCACCCATCATAAAATGAAGAATTACAATGTGGAATTACATTGTAATTACAAATGAGTAATTACAATTGTTTGTGGAAATACAAGCCTGATAAAAACTTTGAAAAGGGGGGAAAGCCCACTTTAGCAATTAAATCTTGTGTCATTTAGACATGGTGACTTGTTTTGGACATAACTTTTAACAAGTAACATTTGGGTAGATTAAACCTTGATAGGTGTAAGATCCCTCAGTATCTATTAGAAATCTGATTTGTTCCTACTTTTTCCTTGTTGAAATGACTTCTTTTAAGGAAGGCATACACTTTACATAAAATATTCAGTAATTAGAGGGCATTGAGGGGTTATAGCAGCAAAAAAGCATATTGTTAGAAAGTTCTACTTAATCAAGTGGATTTATCTTAATTAAAAATAATACCTTTTGACTCAAAGAAACATGTTTGTACTCTTTTCTTTCTTGCTTTGGTTGGCTCATTAAGGAGTCACATTTTGAGGGTGGTCTTTTTCATTGTCAAAGGGAATTACATGTGCCATGCATACTTGTGGGTACTTAAGTTGAGCAATTTTATACTTTCTAGTGACAAGTTTGAATTTCTCTTTGGGAAAGTTTTCTCTTTATTTTCCTTCCCAAATAAACTAATTCTCTATTATGATTTTTAAAATGTTTTATGTTGTAAGAATCTTTTGTGGAAATTTTTAGGGAACGGAACCAAGAACTGTAACAAATTAATTTATTAAAAACAAGAAATTTGTTAGCAAATTATGTATTTTTCTCTGGCCTGACCATCTAGGAGCTTCTAATATTTGGTTGGTGTTCGTGTTTGCTAAGATTTAGGAGAAAGTACTCTTTGTTTACATTATGGGATGAATATATACTCTTGAGATAACTTGTATGGTTTGTGTATCAAAGTTACTGTTACTTGTGGTTGAAAAATGTGAATAGTGAGGGAAGGAAGTTTTAAAATCTTTCAAAATTGTTTTCCTTTGCAACTTTTAATGTTAGCAATAGCCCTTTTGTTGCTTAAGACACTTGTTTCTGCAGAAGTCCAATTGAACACAGTGACTTCATCTCCCATGTGATGGCAGTGAAGCGCATACTTTTTTATTGAAATATTTCTGTGCTTGGCCAAGGAATATGTTATCATGTGCAAACCTGTTATTGGTGTCATTACATACTGTAAAGATAGTTCTGTTTTCTTGAAATAGTATACTTCGGTATATGTGATCTCCATTTTTGCCTTTATGGATTCAGAAGTTTTAGGAAAAATCACTACTCACAAAACATATTTTTTAAGGTGTACAAAGCTGAAATTTCTTTGGGGCTTATAATTCAGGAGTAAACATCAGGCACTGTATTTTCTTGAACAGTGAGTGGTCAGAGTGTGGGCCACATTTCTTTCCAGTCTACTACCCCCAAAACAATACAAATAGATAAAAAATTAATGAGAAAGTCATGCATTAAATACATTTGTTTAACTCAAAGTATGTCCATCAAAGACAAGGCCTAGTATTTTTCAAAACAGAAGTCTTCCTTTTCCAGTGTTGCAGTTCTGTTTGCACCATGATTTCAGTACTTCAAGGATCTGTGTTTTCTCCATCAGTGTAGGAACTTCCTTCACTGGTGATCATAGCCCTTGGTCCAAACTTGTGCTGAAAAGCTACTCCTTGAATTTTGCTGGTCCAGTCTTCAGGTGAAAAACTTGACTGTCAATGGGCTCATCCTTAAAGCTTTTACATTTTGTTAAGACCAGGCAGAGCATTTGCTTTGTTGACATAAATTTGGAAAACCAAAGGTCACTATCATGACACCATAATAATAATGTTAATGATAATAATAATGGATATATATGTAGTGCTTTAAGATGTACAAAACAATTTACATACATTGCCTCATTTAATCTTTGCTCAGTAGTCTCGAACTAGTGAATATGTGTTGGGGGGGCATATAGGAAGGCATGGAGATGAAAAAGCAGGTCTCTCCTGTTCTTTTCACTTTTCTCACTACACTATGTTGAGACCTTGATGTAAGACTTGAGTAGAAGTTGACCATTTAAAATTTATTAGATACTTTTTTTCTTGGAGTGGGGAAGGCGGGGCAATTGGGGTTAAATGACTTGCCCAAGGTCACACAGCTAGTAAGTGTTAAGTGTCTGAGGCTGGATTTGAACTCAGGTACTCCTGACTCCAGGGCCAGTGCTCTATTCACTGCACCACCTAGCCTTCCCAGAACTGTTAACTTTGTAACTAAAGTCACATAACTTGATTTTTAAATCATTTAGAACTTATAAATCACTTTTTCACTCAAGTCCTGCTTAGATGCCTAATCATTTCATGGAGGTGACCGTGGGTTCTTGAAGTCTTATATCTGTGGGTTGCCTTCTCTGGAAGATTCTAACTACCAAGTTGGAAAGGCCTTTGAGTATGGGCCTAGCTGTAGACTATGACTTTGCCTTCTGAGAAACCTAACAAAATGCAGAGAGAGTAAATGGAGGGTTGGCTACCAGGTGATGAATATTCTCACACATCTTCTGCTGAGTTAGCAATGCCACATTCATTGGTGCTGGGACCACCTGCACTGATGAAATTGTGGATCCTTAAAATATTGAAGTTTAGGCATGCCAATATGTTGTTCAGCTTTCAAAAACACAATTTTATAATAAAACATGTAAGCATTTTACTGGGCTGTTTTAAATGTTTCATTTCATTTAGAATGCTCTCAGTCTTTTATATGTGCTATTATTGAGAGGAGATTAAGTAAGCAGGGGAAACTCTTGATTTTAGCCATGCTTATTTCAATAAAGAGCTTCAAATAATAGAAGTTATAGTGCTGAGTAACAGATGAGTTTATGTGGGAAGTTTTGCTGAAGGTTTATCAGTCCAAGGTGGCCATTAGCAAAATATAGGTGAGAAATAGGTAGAAAGTTTGCAGGTGAAATTCAAACAGGAAAAATAGCAGGAGTTTTCAGGGCTCTGGCACCATATTTCATTTGGTTATACCAGCCTTGCAGATGTTTCTCAAAATCATTAGATCAAACTTTATCGGAATTATAAAATTTCCATTGTCTGGGTTTCATTTATCATGGTCTTCTGTGCTTTTCTCCCCGAGACTCTTCCCTGTGGTGCTAGGATAGATAGAAAGCTAATATGCCTGGCACTTTTTCCTATCAGTACAGGTTCTCATGAAACCCCAAAAGAGTAAACTTAAATGTTAATAGATGATTTCCTGAAGTCCCACTGCTCAGTGTGTAGAAGAGACAAAGAAATATATTTGGAGTAACTGGGTTCAAAATTTTCTCTGCTCATTACTACTTGTGACATAAACAAATTTCTTTTTCTTTCTTGGGCCTCAGTTTCCCCGTCTGTAAAATAGGGTGTCTTTTGACTACTTTATCCTAAAAGGCTTTTCTGTTATACCATATATTGCAATTTATTCATCCAGTTGATGAGCATCCACTTTCAAGTTTTTTTGCTACTATAAAAATGCTGCTATAATTATTTTTGCATGTTTTGGACTTAAATTTTTTTTTTACCTCCTTGGAGATATTGTATACCTAGTAATGGTATCAAATCATTGATAAGGTTGATTTTTTTTCCTTTGTATTTCTAGAATGGATGGACTAATTCATAATTCTCCCAACAGTGTATGAGTGTATGTTTTCTTTCTTCTTTCTCTTTTCTTTCCTTCCCTCCCTTTCCTTCCTTCCTTCCTTCCTTCCTCTTTTCTGTGCTTTTTATGACCACGCCAACATTTTATCATTTCTCTCCCCTTTTTTTTCCATCCTTAGTGATCTGATGGATACTAAATTTAAGAACTAAAAAATGATAAACTGTAGTTCATCTGTAGAATGATGGCCAGGACTCGGAGGGGACTTGAAATCATGCCATATAATGATGGTTTCATGGAATTGGGAATGTTAAGTCTGGAGAAGATACAACTTGATAAGAGTTGGGGGAGATACATGATAGCTGTCTTAATATTTGTAGGGTTGTCATAGAGCAAAGGAATTAAACATGCTGTGGTTTGCCCTGGATGGCAGAACTTGGACCCATGGATGAAAATGAGGTGGGGGGGTAGTTTTTATATTAATAGCAGGAAAACTCCCTAACAATGTGTTTGTTTTTAAATGGAATGAAACCTTAAAATTACAGCTAAAAGGAAACTTAGAGGCCACTTAGTCCAACCATTTCATTTAACACATAAAGAAACTAAGGACTGGAGAAGTTAATTGACTTGCACAAGGTCACACAGGTAGTAAATGTCAGAACTGGGATTCAGTCCAACGTCCACTGATTTTGAGTCTGGTACTTCCACTCCTGCCTCCCCACTCTTGGCTCCTGCCATAGCAATTAGTTCCTTGACAATGGAGATCTTTAAGGAGATGGGTGACCGCTTGTTGGAGTAAGTTATAGATGAAATTTATATGTTGGGTAGGATTTGGACTGTTACCTGTAAGACCCCTACCAACCCTAATTCTATGAGTTTTTAAGTTTTATGATTGAAAAAAATTATTTTTTTCTGTAATGTGTATGTCACCAAATCCTTTCATTTGTTCATTTGAAAGCTTTTGGATTTGCCATATCTGCTCTGTTTTTATTGTCCTCATCAATGCCTTATTATCTCCTGTTTGGGTTATTGCATTAGCTTCCTAGCTGATCTTTCTGACTTCATTGACTCTTGCCTCCAGTCTTTCATGCACATTGCTGACAAGCTCATCTCCCCATAATGTTATTTTCATTATGACCTTTCCCTCTCCCATTACCTGCATGGTTCCTGTTCAAACAAGTCCAGATCCCCCCTACCTGGACTTACTGTACCTTTTCAACCTAATTTCCACTAATCACCAGTACTTATCTAGGCCTTCCTGTCACTAGCCCCATTTGCCTTATCTACAAACTGGGACCTTACCTGCCTAAAAGTAGGAGCCTGGGCTAGGTAATGTCTTAAAGTCAGTTTATATTCTATACAAGTACTTATGTTTGTCCAGTTCCCTTCTTTTTAGTAAAGGTTGGCATAAGATTCAGCCTTGCTTCTTTTGCTTAGACTATTTATTTCCCCTGACTAAAATGTCCTTTTTTCTCTGAGTATCTAAATTCTAAAACCCTAAGTTAAGTCTCATCTCCTTCAGGAAACCTCCTCCCATCTTGGAACTCTTGTTCTAGACTTGTTATGAAGTCAGTATCACACATTTGAACATTTAGTAAGTTACTGTTTTCTAAATTTAAGAATCTCATTTTTCCAACTTGTAGTATCATTGTATAGGCTAAAAAAAAATCAAGAAATTAGGGTTTTGGTCTTGGTTATTCTATTAGTTAGACCTTGGACAAGTCACTTAATTTCTCTGAAGATTTGCTCTGAAAACCTCAGTTTTCCCATCTTAAGATGAATAATTCAGTTGAACTAGAGATAATCTCTTCTGTCCTTTACCAATTCTGTTCCAGATCCCTGCCACATCCCTGTTTAACTCACAAAGTTGTACCAAGTGCAAATAAGATAAAATACAGGAAGCTTCATAGTGTAAGACTTGGGCCCTTAGATTTTTTTTATATTTCCCATTGAATGCTAAATAGAACTGCAGCAACAGGGAATAAGTATTTGATGGTTGTCTTGTGGGATATGCCACACAATCTACTTACATAGATGTTTGACCTCTTTGTTATGCCCTTCACTCATCTGTCTCATCTATATGCCCTGTTCACACTAGAAAATGCGGTTCGTCCCCCCTGGTGTTTGACTTTTGAAATCCTACCAATCCTTCAATGTCTCAAATGGTATTTGTTCCATGATCTCTCCCTGCCCCCCCCCATTCTTAACTTTCACTGAACTTACATAATGCTTTATACCTCTTTTCTGTTCTTTGTATACTTAATCTTGCTTTTAATTTTTTTCAATGAATAATAATAATAACTAATTATTATATAATGCTTTAAGGTTTGCAAAGTGCTTTTAATACAAATATTTGATCTTCACAACACCTGTCAGAGATAAGTACTATTAATTATTCCCATTTTACTTATGAAGAAACTAAGGTAAAGGGAAGCTAACTGACTTAACCTGGGGCATCCAAGCTAGTGATTGCCTGATACCAGATTTGAATTCAGGTCTTCCTGATTTCATCTTCAGCACTCTATCCATTGTGCTACCTAGCTACCTATATTAACAAATATTTATTTTCTCTTCCTACTTCCTCCTTTCCTTGTAAAGCAAAACAAAGCCCTCAGATATGCATAATCAAGCAAAACAAATCTCCACATTGGCCATGCCCAAAAATGTATGTTTCATTTTAGGTATTGAGTCTATCACCTCTCTGCAGGTGATGGATAACATTTCTCGTTATCAATATTCTGGGATCATTGTTGATTAGTCAGTGAGTGCATTGATTAAAGACTTGAAATCTTTAGAAGTTTTTTCCTTTTTACAGTGTTTTTGTATAAGTAGTTCTCTTGGTTCTGCTCACTTCACTATGCATCAGTTGATACAAGTCTTCCAAGGCTTCTCTGAAATTCCTGCCACTTCTTATGCCACAACAATATTCCATTACATTCATATCCCATAATTTGTTCAGCCTTTCTGTAATTGATAGACCACCCAATTTCCAGTTCTTTGTCACCACAAAAAGAATGGCTCTAAATATTTTTATACATATGGGTGCATTTCCTCTTCCTTTGATCTTAGTAGGTACAGGCTTAATAGTGGTATTGCTTAACTAAGGTAAGAAATGAACTTTTTGTATGCTATATCTTCTTTCTAGATTTTAAGTTCTATATGACAAAGAACCTGCTCCTCTATCCACTAATATAATGTTTTGTTCTCTACCCTGTGCCATCCCCCAGATCTGGGATTTTTATGGGTAAAAAGATTTCTCTGGTGTGGAAACTCCTTTCTCTGAAACATGCTAGCAACTCTACTGTAACTTATCCTTAGAGAATTGTCTGTGGGACTAAGGGGGTTACATAGCTAGTATGTGTCACAAGCAGGACTTGAACCAAGGTCCACTTAATGAAGATGGTTGAAAGAATGTTGAATGAGATGTTTTACTTACATGCAGTGATATTTTTCTTTTTTACATTAAATCACAAGTAGTCCTTACGTTTTGCTTCATGTTTTGTTTACTTGCTAATATGAAAGATACCTATATTTTCCTTCTCAGGCCCTAATCTGCTTTTCCCCAAGTTTTCATCTATGACTAGAATTGATATTTAGCATTTCACCATAACAGTTCGCCACCTAGTGGTGAAAATAAAAGAATACGCTCTTTAAGAGCTCAGGCTCTTTTGTGTCTTCTTTGGGGGAGGAGATAGAGTAAGGAAAGCCTTCCCTCTTTCACTTTGTCATTAGCTTTTCAGGAACAGATTGCCCCCAAATTATTTGTAAAAAGCCAGACACTGGTTGTATGAAGACACGAACAGCTTAATTTGCTCACTGTGTCCCTCCCCTTTAAAACGCCTAGAGAACTATTTCTCATATTAAAGAGTTTTAAAAGGAAAGGAAAATTGCTCAATAAAGTTAACAAACATACTGAATTTTTTTTGACATTACATGCCACATTCAGAGTCTGCGGTCCCCTTCCTTTGCAAAGTAGGTGAGGGGGAGGAGGCGTCTTTTTAATTTAATCCACTTTTTGTATGACACCCCAAGTGACAACTGCCTGCTGCTCCTGACTCAGGATGGAAGGTAGGAGCAAATTTAGTTGGTGTGATCCATCTGAGCAATGACAGGCTGAATCTGATTTAATCTGGTGTCACAGTTTGTTTGCTTCCCTTTCTGGTATGGGCTGTATGAGAAATAGAAATGATGCATGGGATCATCTATATGCCAAGAGGATGGCAGACACAAAGGGAAGAAAGCCCATGGTGATCATCACACCCACCCCTCAAAGCTCTTACCTTCTCTCTTCCTAATCTTTCCAAATAACAGCCTCTCTGCTCACCAACTCTAGGCTATCAGTTTTTGCCTCTTCCAAACTATTTCTATACCAGGAGCCTTATTCTTCCCTGGAATCTCTAAATGCCCTGCTCAAATTGAAGATGCAAGTAAAATCTCCTCTTATTTGCCGAACTTGCATGGTTGAGAATGATAGAAGAAACTTCCCCTCTGCATGGTAAACAGTATTGGTTGTGACCCTCTGTCCCCTCCCCAGACCCATAGCTTTGAAGCCTACAAGATACCTCCTAAAAGATTTCATCTAATCTTTTTTTCCCCTCCTAGAGGAAGAGGTGACCCTGTTCTACCCTTTCTATCTGTGAAAGAGGGAGGGGGAACTACCTAGCACTTTAAAATGTCTCCTACTTTTTGAAGGAGTTGGGGATCTGCAGAGTCTAAAGTCTTCTGTTGGCCTGGTGAATCTTTGTAGGACAGAGTGATATTATGAATCTGTATCTGTTATCTCTTGCTGTAGAACTGAGGGCAACTCCAGTTATGTCTCTCTCCACTTTCTTTTTCTTCCTGAAGTTTCTTCACCAGTGGTAGAGCGCTGAATTTGAAAGATCCCATCTATTAGAGTTTTTTGCTCACTCCCGTAAGTATGTCCTTTTAGAATGCTCTGTCTCAGACCTCTAGGCAGAATGGTTGCTCATTAATTCCTTCTAGCCCTCTGTCTTCATTTTGGTGTCTTTGTTGCCATTTCTTCAGATGACTTTGGAATTAAGATTTCCTACTATTGTGGTAAAATCATGGGGAAGGTACTAGACCCAGTTTTTTTTTCTGTTAAATTTTACTTTATTTTTAGATCTGAATTCTCTCCCTTCTATCTCCCTTTGCCTCTATACCAATTGACAAAGCAAGGAATATAAAACCTCTTTAACAAATATGTATAGTCAAGAAAAGCAAGTTTAGACCTACTTCTGAGCCTACATGGGGAGACTAACATTGTCTAAGCAGCCCACTGAGATAGACCAAAGCTGCTTATTCCATTAAACCCAGGTGACTAGGCCTCCCCACCCATCAACAAAAACTTGAGGTTAGCTCTGTCTAGGATTACTATTCCCCGGGGGGGAACTGAGGTCTTTGGGTTAGCCCAAGAGTCTCTTCCCACTTCTCTTCTGGGTTCCCATAGGATTGCTTTCCTATTCTTTCACAGGCCAGTGATGATGGTCAGATGCGCAGAAGTACTTGTGATTTGGGTTGCTGTCTGACAGCATCACCCAATACGGTAAATTTGAAGTCAGAGTTTTTAAATCCTGTCTCTTTCATGGATTCTGTTTGTGGGCGAGTCATTTCTGAGTCTTAGTTTCCTCACTTGTAAAATGAGAGGGTTGGGCTGTGATGACTTCTGTTGTGCCTTCTGGCTCCTAAATCCATAATCCTGTGAGTGACAATTAACTTTCAGTTTTACTATGATTTTGTGGCATAGCCTACTTTTTCCCCCAAGCCCTGTTGGACTTTCCATCATCCTGTCTTCTGAGGCTTACAGTCATTAAGTTGGACAAATGTATTTGTCACTAGTAGACTTTTGGAGTGGGGTGCTCTGTCAAGGGCTCCTTGCTTGAGTCTTTCTTAAAAATCTTCACTCGAGTGGTCTTTCTTAGCCCAGAAAGGTTTGTATCTCTTGATATCCATCCCTATACTCTAGCAATGGATCTCTCAATTCAATTCAGCAAGCCTTTTAAAAGTGCTTACTGTGTTTTACACGTTGTATATAGAAACACAAAAATCAAAGCAGTTTCTTTCTCTGAATAATATTTATCCTGATGCAGTTATAACACTCTTTGTTCTGTATAGGTACCTAAGCGTAGTCTAGAATTCTTCCTGTGTCTCCTGACAGTTGACTTCCTTTCCTTCAATATTATGGGCACCATCTAATCTAGTGCTGGCTCTTTGAAATTTACAGTGAAAGAGGCCACTCCATACCCAGTCAATCAAGAATTTATTCCATGTTTATATACCAGGCGCTGTGCTAGCTGCTGGTGATCCAAATATAATGAATGAAATAATCCTTACTTACTAATTAATCAGTAATATGTAGTACCAAGTCTTTAGCTAAAGTAACACTACCAAAGAAAGGCTAATGTATGCTTCTACTTACTATTCCTTAGAAATGGATGGAGATCTATCACTAGATCTTGAGGAATAGAAATTGATCTCACTATTTCCCTATGACCTGGGCTATTCTTACCAAACCATGTAAAACAATGGTTCTCAACCTTCCTAATGCTGTGATCCTTTAATACTCATATGTGGGCATATTTGCATGTGGGCAGACCCGCCTGGAGACCAATAGAGGAGCGGTGTCTCAGTTCCTAAGACCATGGGAAATATATGTTTTCCCATGGTCTTAGGCCACCCTTGTGAAAGGGTTGTTCTACCCCCAAAGGGGTTGTGACCTACAGGTTGAGAACATAGAACTGCTGATGTAAAGTGACAGGAAAATGGGAAGCCAGCCCCATGATTTGCTGGTCTAACTCTTTATCTTGACCTGAGTTCGTGGGATCATAGATTTAGTTCTGGAAGGGACCTTAGAGATCACTTAGTTCAGTCCCTTTATTTTGCAGAAAAGGAAACTTGAGGCCCAGAAGAGGTAAGTGGTTTGCTCAAGCTCAGGCAAATAATAGAGACAGGATTTAAAGAACTTGGACCCTCTGGCCCTAAAGCTAATTGTTTTTTCTCCTGTCCCATTCTGGTTCTGTGAATGAATGTGCCTGATGCCTGCCCTGCTGCTTATACTCTGTTTGGAGACCAGAAGACAGAAGCTGTACTTAGCTAGTACAAAAGGTAGTGCTTGATTGGCTTCGTGTGAGAATATTAGAACAGTCTAAGCCAAGAACCCTGCTCAGCACTGACACCCACAGGGACCCTCAGCCATGTTCCACGGGCTCTGCATCCACTGTACCAGTCTTTCCAGCAGCCTCTTTATGCTTCCACATTTCTACATACCCTGGGAACAGTCACACGTTTTCATCAATTGGTCTTTTTACCAGCACAGTGGTACCAGGCCCCTTCTGAGTCTCTGTCACCTCCAGACAAATCCTTAGAAGGTGATTCTGCCTCAAACCCATACCTTTTTATGCATGTCAGGTCTGGTGGCAATGACTTAATGTGAAAAAAAATGTAAGGCTACTTCTAAAGTTAGTCTCAGTCAACGTACTGCACTCTCTCATCTAAGTCGATTTATCTAGTATTCCTCTAAATTGTGTAAGTTTAGTTAAACTTTTAATCTATTTTTACTGGACTTTAGGACATTAAGAGTCCCTTTAAGATAAGATTGGAGATGAAACTTCTGATTCCGTTTTGGAAAATATAGCAAGGCTCATCTTCTGTTTACATGTTGTAATAATTGCAAGTATTTTAGAGTTGTTTTTATGTGTGCTCCCTGAGGTTAGGTTGACCAGGGTTTTGGAATCCTAAATAAACCTCCTCTAAATACATAATGGTGACACTTCATAGCTGGTTTTAGGACATTGATGGTAGCCTAATGGGCATAATTGTGCTTCCTTGGACTTTTTTCGTAAGTAATTTTGTTTCTAGGGATATTTGATCTATTTTTATATCAAAATTCTTACAGGAAGGAACTTTCTTTTAGCTGGCTTCTCCAGAGATAAAGATGGGCATATAATGGAATAGTAGTTCACATCTATTAGCATCTTAAGGTTTACAAAGGCAATGGCCTTCAACAACCCTGTGATGTTGATAATTCAAATATTATCCCCATTTTATAGGTGAAGAAAATGAGGCTCGGAGGCACTTAACTAATAATAATAGCTAACATTTCTCTATTACTTACTATGTGCCAGGCACTGTGCTCAGTGATTTACAGTTATTTTCTCATTTGGTCCTAGATTTTTGTTGAGTTGTATCTGACTCTTTGTGATGCCATTTGGGGTTTTCTGGAGCGAGATAGGGAATTGGTTTGCCATTTCCTTCTCCAGCTCATTGAGGCAAACTAGGTTAATTGACTTGCCCAGGCTCATACAGCTAGTCAGTGTCTGAGATGAGATCTGAACTCATGAAGAGGCATCTTCCTGGCTCCATGCCCCCATATTATTATTCCCATTTCGCAGATTAGAAAACTGAGGCAAACAAAGATGTAGTGACTTGCCTGAAGTTAGGTAACTGTCTGAGGCTGAATTTGCACGAGGTCTTTCTGACTCCAGGGCCAGCGTTCTATCTTCTTTGCCAGACCTGGGACCTAAATTCATTTCTCTAGAAATTTAAGTTCTGTACTCATTTAACTATAACATAGTTGCTCTTCTCAGCATATTTGTTGAGTTAGAAGTCTGATAACTCTCATGTACAGTAGTACTTGTGCTTCATCTGAAATCTGGCCATGTGTGGAAGAAAAGGGAGCTAAGGCCTTACTGAAAGCTTTTGGATGAAGAGCTCTATGTCTCACCCTCCTGGTGGCTGCCACTTGCATTTTAAGCCAAAGCATGTGGGAGGCTCCCAACTTTATGAATCAATAGGTCAATCAGGAAGTGTTTATTAATGCTTACTATGAACTAGGCACTGCTGAGGATCAAAGTACAAAGAATGAAACACTATTTAGAGTGAGCTTCTGTCCTAAGGGAGGGGACTATAAGTACCTATATGCTATATAGGGCATAAAAATAAAGTTAATAAATATATGTGCACATACATAAAATAATTAAATACAAGAGACTATGGGAAGGCAGCCACTTAGTTTGTAAGATCAGGAAAGTCTTCATTGGATTTCCGGATGTGGGAGGAAGGAGATGGAATAATGGGCCCTTGGCTGTGTCTGTTGACCTGTCTGTTGGGGCTTTCTCTGTTGTATGGACAAAGACTTAAGTGCACAAAATTAAACTATACCTGCCTTCAAGGAACTTGTAATTTATTTACTCTAGAATCTAGATCTTGTTGTTTTCCATTTTAAAAATTTTGTTCCAGGTTTTTTCTCCTTTTAACATTTGGGTGGGGTTTCTTCATGACCGCTTTGGTGGTCTGATATGGTGGAATGAGTGTTGGCCTGGGAGCCGGGAGACCTGGGTTATAATCTGGCTCTGCTGTGAGATCCAGGACAAGCCACATAACCTCTTTGGGTCCCAGATTTAAGATGATTTGAAATTCTAAGACAGAGAATAGTTTTGAGGAAGTTTTTTTTTTCCTTTTCACAAAATCTCATCCATTTCCTCCTCTTCACTCATCACTACAGTCATCCTAATTTGGGTTCTCATCATGGAGATTGCTTCATTTTAGTTTTTGCCTAGCACATGGGCAATCAATAAATGCTTATTTAATTAATTGGATTTGAGGATTTTCTGCTTGAAATTGGGAAGACCACCTCTGTTACTTCAGTTTCCTTACATTTTTGTATTGTTTTCTACAGAACATCCGCAGAATTTAATCTCTTTTACCAGCAGGATCATGATAGAAGCTTAGGATATATTAAAGTCCAAGAGCAAGGTCTGAAAGGTCATAGGATTCTAGATCAAGGATTTGAGAAAGAAAGGGGTCCCTTTCAGAAACTGAAAGTAAAGTGACAAAGTAAATGTAGAGGGGCGGCGGCTAGGTGGCACAGTGAATAGAGCACTGGCCGTGGAATCAGGAGGACCTGAGTTCAAATCCGACCTCAGATACTTAATATTTACTAGCTGTGTGATCTTGGGCAAGTCACTTAACCCCAATTGCCCTCCAAAAAGGAAGAAAAAAAGTAAATGTAGTACTCTGATTCCAAATTGAATGTGATTTTCCCTTTACTCCTGCGTCTTGCTTTGTTGCCATTACATACTTAGGTTGTATCATATGTGTTGTGAACATGTCACACACTCCCCTCTTTAGAATATATGTATCAATGAAGTTTTTACTAAGTCCTTCCTGTGTACTAGGCTTTGTGGTAGGTCCTTGGGATACAAAGACAAAAAATGAAACAAGTTTTTACTATCAAGGACATTCTTTTGGGAAGGGATGTATATAGAGGTCGTGAAGGACTTTAAAAGTGAAACAGAAAAATTAAAATTTTATTCTGTCACTACATGTCTGTTTGCCTCAGTTTTCTAATCTGTAAAATGGGAATAATAATATGGGGGCATGGAGCCAGGAAGATGCCTCTTCATGAGTTCAGATCTCATCTCAGACACTGACTAGCTGTATGAGCCTGGGCAAGTCAATTAACCTAGTTTGCCTCAATGAGCTGGAGAAGGAAATGGCAAACCAATTCCGTATCTCACTCCAGAAAACCCCAAATGGGATCGAAAAGAGTCAGACACAATAGGGAGATTCAGGAGGGTCCTGAGTAGGACAATAACATGGTCAAATATGCTCTTAAGGAAAATCACTTTGGCGTCTATCAGGGGGATGAATTGAAAAAAAGAAAGACCCATTAGGAGGTCATTAGAGTAGTTCATTTGAGAAGCCATGAGGGCCTGAACTAGGCTGGTCTAAGTAGGGAGAAATAACAAGATTTGGTATCTGACATGGGATGAGGGAGACTGAGGAGATACCAGCCTGTGAGACTAGAAGAAAAGTAGTGACTTCAGGAGAAATAGAGAAATTTCATAGAGAGTGAATTTTGGGGAAAACATAAGAATTCATTTTTAGACCTGGTGAGTTTGAGATAGCTCTAGAATATTAAATTTGAAATGTTGAATAGGCAAATAGTGATGCAAAAAGAGAGAAGCTCAGGAGAGAGACTGAAACTGGATCTATAGATCTGAGTCATCTGCACTGAGATGATAAACTCTGGGATGCTTTGGAAGTTTTACACTGACATTTTAAAATCTTGCTTTTTATATGGTAGGCACTTAATAAATGTTTATTTAAAATGAACTAATGTCATCATAGGAGTAAGGGGATTCCTAAGGATGTCATTATTGTCTGTTATATATCTATATGTATTATTACATTAGCCCTGCAGCCCTGCAAGATCAGACTTAGAATACTTACCTCATTGAACCTTGCTTCTGACAGATGTCAAGAATGAAGAAAAAGGGGTAATGAGGATTGGGATAGTTTAGATATTCTTTGTAATAGCAGGGCCCCTGAAACCTTTGAGTAATTTGGCTCTGGAATCCTTTACTAACTTTTCCTAGGTTCAGCGTGGCTGTTTTAAATAGGAAGTCGTGCAAATTATGGCTCAAGCCTGTGTCAGTATGCATTAGTGGTTCTCAACCTGTGGGTCACAACCCCTTTCTGGGTCAAACAACCCTTTCACAGGGGTGGCCTAAGACCATTGGAAAACACATATTTCCCATGGTGTTAGGAACCAAGACTTGGCTCCTCTGTCTATCTCCAGGTGAGTCCACCCACATGCAGATACACCCACATATGAGTATTAAAGGGTCTTGGCATTAGGAAGGTTGAGAACCACTGGTATACATTGCCCCTGAGGGAGTCAACAATTCAATAGCGAAAACTTTTAATAAAGAAGAAAGTAATGTAAATACAAAGTGGGCATCAAATAATAGAATAATTCTCTGGCACCATAAGCAGATGCAACCCCCATATGGGTTCTAAGGGACTTACCTAGTCTCTGAAAAATATCAGAAAAGGGAAACGCTCAGCTCAGAATTCATAGCCTTGGTTTACAAGCCCTCTACCTCTTAGAGTTTTTCAGATATCCCACAGGGCAGAACCTTGGTTTTGGAGTTATTAGGCTACTGCCAGGAATCCTGGGGGATATCATGGAAATATATAGCTATGTGTACCTTGTTCTGTCATCCCCATTCTTGCCTCGAGTTTTAAAACCTCTCAGTCTTAATCACTCTGCCAATCAGAATTCTCTCCCCTGAAGCCAATGTACAGCCTTCTAAGAAATTTCTCCCCATCAGCAGTGTTCTCTAAGTCCTGAGCATCATGAGAAACAAAGGCCTGGACTTTGCATTGATGCCTATTACATCTGTAACTACTCTCCATCTTTTTGGGATGTTGTTGAAGTCATATTAAATGCTCATTATAAATAAGTTACAAAAGGGTAATCTACTCTGGAATGGAAAGTTTTTTGCCCAGGATGACAATTGTTAAAAGTGTGGTCCACAGCTTTTTTGGGGTGTTCAAGTTCCTTTCAGGGTCTGTGAAGTCAAAACTATTTTCATAATAATGTTAAGACATTATTTACCCATTAAAACACTCCTCCTTTTCCAGCTATATGTTTGTGTGATACCTGATTTTCTTCATGTATTTCAACCAAAACAATATATTGCCACATAATGAATGCAGAAGCAGATATGAGAATCCAGCTGTCTTCTATTAAGCCAGACAGAAAGAGATTTTCAAAATGATGTAAAACAATTCTATTTTTTTCATTGATTTTTTTTGATTTGGAAAAATATAGTTATTTTCACAAATGTTATGTTAACATGCAAAAGATTTATTATTGTAAATGAATCCATGAACAAGAATTATCAACTTTCATTTCTAATATTAATAGATGTAATTTACACAAAAAAGCTTTCAGTACCTTTAAGACTGTAAAGAAGTCTTAAGATCAATAACTTTGAGAAGCTTTGGTCTAGGATAGTCTGAAGACAATTTAGAAGCTCATTTAGCTTCTAACAAAGAATCCTTCCAAACTAGGATACCCCGGAGGGGACTTATATGGTGCAGTATTTTGTGCAGAAATTTTAAATATGAATATTTGAACCTGGATTTTCTTTATATGCCTGCAATACTTTTATGTTTGCCCTGTTTATACTTTTGATTTAAACACTGGATCCTTTTTGTGATGCTTGTTTGGTGCATTTTATGGATGAAGAAATGGAGACCCTGATTCTGTGTTTTAGTGGCCTTTGGGGGCTGAGAGGGGAGAAAGAGAAGATGGGAGGGAGAGGGAGAAGAGGAGGAATGGAGGAGGAGAGAGGGAAGATAAAGAAGGAGGGAGAGAGAAGGACAGAAAGAGAGTGGAGTGAGATGGAGGGGAGAAAGAGAAGGGGGGAGAGAGAGAGAGACAGAGAGAGAATATATTTTAGAAGTGACATAGCACTTAAAACCAATGCTGGTTGTTAACCTTACACAGATAATTTATTTTTTTCTTAACACAGATAATTTCTTTGTAAACACATGTATATACAGCTTGTTTCAAAAAGGAAGTCATTTTTGTGTGTGAATGCTTTTATTAGTGAATATAACTTTTATTGAGTTATCTATTTTTTAGTTGACCAGGACATTGATGTATTTAATGAGAGATAATTGAAGATGCTTGAATCAGGGTTGTATCATTCTCCTTATTCTGTCTGCTCTATGTAGTTATTTTGTTTTATTTGCATGTTCTTATTAATTATTTTTGTCTTCTTCAAGTTTAGGATTGGATAGATTGTGCTTGATTTTTTTTCAATAATAATTGTACATGTGTGTGTTTGTGTATACTTGCTCCCTTTAACTTAAGGGGTTTGTACACACAAAAAAATGAAAATGAGCTATCTGTTTTTACTCCTAATGGATTTTCAAGTCATTAACTCCATTCCTTTTTTTGTGCTTTCCTCAAACATCTGTCTGCCAAACTCCTACAAGCTTGAAATGGGAAATTGTCTACAAGAATGTGTTGGCATTTCTTTTGTACCATTTTTGCTGCATATTTCCATATGTTTGGGTAAGAAGATATATGATCTCTAAGGCAGTCAGGGCTTTCTCATACAGTGGAGGGCTTCATCAGAGAAACCAACCACTTGACTTCTGCTCATAAACAAATAACTGGGAGGAATAATTGAAATAGTGGAGATGAGGAAGGCCCAAGAGTACTTTTCAAAAAAGTGTTTGAACACCTACTATGTGCATAGGTAAGGTGTTGATTTATTTTGGTTGCTTTTTGCAGGGAAAGTGGGGCAATTGGGGTTAAGTGACTTGCCTAAGGTCACATGGCTAGCTTTTTGTGTTAAGTGTCTGAATCTGGATTTGAACTCAGGTCCTCCTGACTCCAGGGCTGGTGCTCTATTCACTGTGCCACCTAGATGTCCCTAAGGTGTTGACTTGAATGATCTTGAAGACAAATTCTTTTTTCAGGGAACAGAGGTCTAGTTGGGGAGGTATGTTGACAGTAGATATGATTAAGTGTTAAGTTGCATCCTGCAGAACAAAATTTTTATAGGAGTTTGGGAAAATAGAATAATTCATGTAGAGTTGTCCTGTGGGAGAGAAGAGACTTGATCTGGGCCTTGAAGAATAGGTACCATTTCGATAGGAAGGTGGGAGTGAATTCCAGCAGCATGAGTGAAATTATAAAGGTTGGGTTGAGCATTTGTATGGGAGACAAAGAACTGAGTGGATGAAGGATGTGAAGAAAAGTCCTTGGGAATCCCAAGACTTTTGCCTAAAAAATTTTTTTCCCCTTCCTCTTCTCTCTTGTCAACCTTAAACTATGACAGTCCAAGAAAGCTGATTTTCTCCCCCTGTCTCCCTGGACTAGGTGTTGATAAACTCCTTTTAATTCATGTGTAGGGTAGGGGCTTTACTGAGGACTTAAGGGAAAAGTAAATTAAAGCAAACTAATGTAAAATGAGATGGTTGGACTAGTTAATCCAACATCTCTGAGAGTTGGTGTGTTTTAATAGAAGGAAAAGATTGATTTTTAGTCAGAGAGTTCAGATTCAAATCATAGCTCTGCTACTGGCCTATTTGTGTTTTCTGGGCCTCAGTTTTCTCTCATTTTCAAAATAAGAAAGTTGGACTAGCTGATATGATGGCAGAAGCTTCCATCTATAGATGTCCAGTCAGGTAAGCATGGTAATTGATGTTATATGATCAGCCTGTCCAAAATCCCTTCTATTTAACTTCTATCTCGGTTTCTTCTTCCCCTGATTGGGGGTTGGTTTGGGAAATAGGACAGAATGAGTGCTTAGGGTAATGATAGACACTCTTACACTTAGTACATTTCTTAATACAATTGATATTCTGGCTTCACTTCTCTCTCTTTGGGGAAAAAAAAATGGGCAAGAAGGAGGAGAAAGGAAATCCATTTTTCCTTTGATGGAGGCACATTGAAGAATTGTGGGAAATGAAACCAGTCACTTGACTTCTCACTGTCTCTCAAGACTAGGAGTTAAATATGAATGACTGGTCTAAATCTGTGGCAAGAGTTTCTATACTGGAAATTCCCACACTGGTGAAATCATAGTTCTGGACCAAAAGTATGATACCCAATTATGAAGGATTGTGAAAGCCTTTTGGAAGAGTTTGGCCTTGATCCACTAAGGAGCTATTGAAGTTTTTAAAATAGGGATGTGCCATGATGCAAGTATAATTTAAAAAACATTAATCTATGCATGTGTATAACCTATATCAGATTGCTTATGGTCTCATGGAGGGAGAGGGGAAGAGAGGAAAGAAGGGAAGGATAGAATCTGGAATTCAGAACTTAAAAAAAAGAGCCTGCAGATGTTTTTAAAATGTTTTAACGTGTAATTGGAAAAAAAACATTATTTTAAAAAAGATTACTCTAGCAGAAGTCTATAGACTGGATCAGAGATATGTTAGATATGTGATTGGCACCATCATGGCCAAAATGAAGACTGTATCACTGAGCCAGGGAGGAAGGCATGATGAGGGCTGGGACTAGAAGGATGTTATCTCCTGGGGTACTTGACATTTTGTTTTCGTATATCTGGTGACTAGAACAGTGTCTTGCATGTAGTACTTGCTTAGCAAATGGTTTGCTTCTTTTCTTTAATTAGATTCAGGTGAGTATAGTGGGAATGATGAGGTAGGAATGGATACAAGAGACATTTTAATTTTTTTAATTTTTATTTAATTTTTAGGAAAAAAGCTGTCATTTCAATACAAGTATTTATTAAATACTTATTTTATTCCAAGAGCTATGATAAACAAAGGAAATGCTAGCAGAGAGATAATACCTGCCCCCTAGAGCTTAAATTCTCATGGAGGAGACAGTGAATTAAAGTCAGCTGAAAAGGCAGAGGAGGCAGATGAAAGTAGCCTGAGGGGGAAAAGGAAGGAACCAAGCATTTATTAGGCACCTACTGTGTTCCAGACATTGTGCAAAGCACTTTATAGAAATCTCATTTGATCTTCACAACCACTCTGGGAGGAAGGTGCTAATAGTATTTTATGGCTGATGAAACTGAGTCAGAGAGAGGTTAAGTGACATGACCAGGGTCATCCAGTAGTAACTAGTATCTGAGGTCAAATTTGAACTCATGTCTTCCTTTCTTCAGATCCAGTGTTCTAGCCAGTGTACCACTTAGTTGCCTTCTGGTGTTGGTGGAGGAAGTTTGGAGAGTCAAGAGTCTGGCTTGGAGAGCAATGGAGACATGGGGTGGCTTGGGTGTCCTTAAAATGATGGTTATGGTTCATACCAGGTAGTTATAGGGAGAAACTGCAGGGTCAAAAGGTAATTGCAATTTGTGAAGTTCAGGGGTAGAGTGAATTTCCAGGGTGAAGCTTCTTTGGCATGCTAGAGAAGGGCTAACAAGGGAGTGCAACCTCTATAGGAATTTTTCTCAGTATTCTCTTTTCTACCCTTTGTAACATGGGAAAAAGTTGTTTAAGTAAAACTACTTGATAGAATAACTAGCATATGCACCATCTAGCCTTTGAAACTCATCATTTGTTCTCTGGAATAAATTGGTTTTCATCTGAGATTGATTGCCTTTCAGGGTAGTTTTCATTTACATTCTTGTAGTCTGTATGTATTGTTAGCTTTGCTCTGCATCAGTTCATACAAATCTTCCCATGTTTCTCTGAATTCCTCATATTCATCTTTGTAACGCAACAATATTTTATTAAGTGAATATGCAAACCTTTATTTAGATGACCTCCAGTCTATGAACTTCCATTTTCCCAGTTTATTTGGGTACTATACGAAAGAGACATTAAGAGAGCTTCTTGCTTGACTGGATATAGGGAATGTGGAAAAGAGCTGTTAAAGATGACTGCCAGGTTGGTGACCAAAAACCCGGTACTGTTATTAATAGAAACAGTGAAATGAACTGCAGGAAAGACTGAACTTGGTTTGACATGTATTGTATTTGAGTTGAAAAGACATTCAAGTGGAAATATCGAATAGACAGATAGAGAGACAGTCCTAGAGCTTAGATGAGAGGACAAGGATGGAGATATAGGTTTGGCAGTCAGATTAAGAATAGATAAGTTATTTGAGTGAGAGAATACAGATTGAGAGACCTAGAGTGTCAAGGACTGAAACTTCAGTGCATTCATGTGTAGAAGACAAGAGAGTGATATGAGCATAGCATGATATGATCAATGGAAACTTTAGATAGTATACTGTTGTGAAAGCTGTAGGAGGAGAGAGTTTTCATTGGCCACAGAGAGTTATGTGCTATGTAAGTGAAATAGAAGAAGAACAGAAAAAGATTTATGGCTGTGACAAAAAGGAAGTTATTGATTTCAGTAGAAAAGTAGAGAGGGAAGCTGGGTGCTAGGGGGTTAAGGAAGGAGTAATTGGGAAGTGAAGGTGGCTACATTATAGACCCCTCCTTTTTAAAAATTTAGCAGTGAAAAGATGGGCAGAAATAGACTCTTGTGGTTCATCAGATTCCAGAACTGATTTTCTTCCTGGTAGTGATGTTCCACCATGTTTGATAGCACAAGGGAAGAACTGGTGGAAGGGATGAGATGAAAGTTGATAGAAACTTGGGGGAGAGAGAAACAAAAAGACACGTGATAATTCTTGAGGAATGAGGAAAAAAGAAGATCAAGGTACAAATATATTTTTGAGGTCAGGAAGAAAGGATGAGATGATGAGTGAAGACAAGATCTGCTGAGATTGGATCTACATTTTGTCATCTAAAACTGCTATATAACTTTAGGATATTTGGTTTCATACTTGTAGGGACTTTCCTTGCTTCCCCTTGATCTTCCTAGGTAATTGGAGTGTGTTCAATAAAGACAATGACTATAGGCATATTCTTCCTTATTCTAGAGATTTAAAAGAAAACAGTCAGGATAACAAACATTCTCCCCCCAAAGTCCAGAAAGGTGGACTCAGTTGTTGTTGTTTGTCCTTCCTGATACCATAACGTGCAGGTGAATTGGATTTAAGTGAGGGAGGGCTGTGCAAAATCACCAACCTCACTTTCTCCTTCTAGAGCCACTTGGGTCTGTCTTTCTTGTTTGCTAGCAGTATGCTGAAACTAAATAAAAGAAAAAAAGTTAGCTGTCATATTTAGGAGAAAAAGCTGCATATAGAATAGAGAATTAAAATAAAACTTGGTTTTTCCATTGTATGACCTTGGGCTACTTGACTTTATCTCTCCAGTCTTATTTTACTTCTTTGTAAAAGGAAGGGGGTTGGACTAGATCATCTCTTTCATCTCTTCCATGGATGCTTTCTTATCCATCATTTTTGGAGAGTTTTTTTTAAGGAGCTGGGGCAATTTCAATGCTATAGGATATTTGAGAAATACTTTGAAAGACAATTCACAATGAGTTCTTCAAAAACATTCCTTTCTTACCGTCCCACAGAAAAGCTGATAGAAGGGAAACAGAGTCTTAAATAGTTGCAATGTTATTGTGAAGGTATATTGGATACATATGTTGGCTGAGATTAACAACTAAGTAACAAAATCTTTTGTCTTTGTTTATGTCCTTTACATATGAAAAAATAAAGTTTCCAACTTGAAAATGTATCATTAAGTTGAAAAGATAGTACTGCCTTTATTTTTCCTTTCTACTTTGAATGGTGTCTCAGATACAATCAGATTACATAATATTCCTTGTCTCTTTTTGGTGGAATGTCTGTTGAACTTGAATGGGCCCATGTTGATGTTGATGCTGGGCTTTTAGAGTGCTTGGGGGGATGGGGCAGTGCAAAGAGAATATTGTAGAAATAGCAGCAAGCCTGAAGGCAGTGAACATAGTTTCTACCATAAATACATGCACGCACACACACACACACAACTTATTTCAAAAGGGAAGTCAGCGTTTGAAATTCTATTACTGGTACATATGACTTTTATTGACTGTTTTTAGATTGACGAGAAACGATTGAGGGTACTTGGATCAGTGTTGGCATAATACTAGTTACTTTGGAACAACATATATATGTTTTCATCATAACAAATTACATTTAAAAATATACAAGAAGAGACATTCTGGGATGACCCAATTACACTTGGTATATTGGTCTCTGGATACTGCTAATTTATAGGAGGAGATCCTCTATTTGACTCCATTCTTACCTGTTCTAGGCATAGTATCCGAAGTACCAGAAGATACTCCTTCTCCCCATCTTCAATTGGAAAGTATCTTATCGGTCTCTTTTAGGCTTTTTAGTTAGTATGAATTCCCCTTTCTGATTTTTTTTAAAGCTTATATCCTTTTTAAGATTATTTTTTATTTTAAAAATTATTTTATTTTTAATTTATGGAGTAAAACAAGCATTTCCATAACAGTACAATAAAAAAGATGATTGCACATGGAACTGCAGATCTACTATGTATAACTTGCTATTAATTTTAAATATACTACAGAGTTATATAATTTTTTATTTTTTTCTCTTTCCCCCCTGCCCTAGAGATGGCTACTATTAGACACAAACAGAAGTGTATGTGTGTAAAATTATTCTATACATCTGTTTATCAGTTCTCTGGATTCAGGTAGTCCTTTATAGTTAATTTGGGTATTTTTAATAGTTAAAATAACTTGCTCAAATTTGTTCATAAAACAGTAGTGCTATTATTGTATACAATATTCTCTTGATCCTGCGCATTTTGCTCTTCATTATTTCATTCAGGTCTTTTCATGTTTTATAAGATCTTTGAGCTCACCATTTCTTATAGCATAATAGTATTCCATCACAATTATATACCACAACTTGTTCAGCCATTTCCTAATAGATGGGCATCCCTGCAATTTCCAGTTCTTTGCCAGCATATAGAAGGCTGCTATAAATGTTTTAGAACATAGGGGTTCTTTTCCTTTTTCTGTAATCATCTTTGGAAATAGAATGAACCCTGACCAGCCAGGTCATTTTGTTGAGTCAGTGTCTAGGGATAAAAATCTCAGAATTCTTTAGAAAGCCTTGAAATTTTTTAATTTGAGCTGGAGAAACTATAGAACAATTGCTTGTTTGCTGATTTTAAAAAGATGAGTCATAGATTTTTAGAATTTAGTTGCTTAAATTAGGTTCCTTTTATTTTCACTTGACCCCTTAGGTAGGAAGTTCGCACATCTTCCTTTAAAAGTTTAAGACCTTTTTCAGTGGCTGTAAAGTGTAACCACCTTGTCAATGATTACCTGCCAGTCTCCTTCACTTTTCCCCTCCCTCTGTTCCCCCACCTTTTGTCACCTTTGGTTTTAGTCTTGTATCAGTCTCCCTTAAGTGGGAGGGATAAATTGGGGGAAAAGTTTTTGTAGTACAAATGCAAGAATGTGCTTGGTCTGTTTCATCTGTTTATGTTAACAAAGGTAATGGAAGCTTTTTGCTTTACTATTTAATGATTAATGATGTCTCGGGTAACAGAATGATATAGTTTAAAAAGACCCATCGAAAATTGGGAGAGCACAAGCCTAGGAGGTAGTACGTGTCCTTTTTAGTGATGTATCAGTGGATATCTCCAATAAGATATTGAAGATTTATATCTAGCCTTTAGGTGGCTTTTTTTTAAGTCTAGTGTGTGACCAAGTATTACTAATATGTTTTTTTTAATTATTGGGTGTTAAAATTTCTAGACTTATGCAGAAAAGTACTGAAATATATTTCTATCTAAATGTGATCCCTTTCTAGGGGAAACTTCACTAGTATTAGCTCGTACTTGGCTTTTCTGCATTTTCTTTTTTGTAGCAATAACAGGGTGTTCCAGAAGTCTTAGTGAAGTTCTTACCTTTAAATGCTTAGAACTGCCTTAAGACTTTTGGAACACCCTGTATAAGTAGTCCCTACAGAAAAAGAACCGTATAGGTACCTCTGCCACTACTTCAGAAGGGAAGAATATGAACAGAGGAGGTGCAGATTAGAGACACTGACCCTGTAGTTTATGTTTGAAATTGAGATTTTTGCTGACTAGAGTTGTTTTTCAGTGAACAAGAATGCTTTATCTTTGAAAAACAAAAACCCCAAATGCTTCTAAAAGGTCTAGGAAGCTATTGGTGATTCCCATATTATGATGAATTGAGTAAAGTAGATTAATGAGTGGTATACATTGAGGAGTATGTCACTAACTTTGGGGGAATGAGCAGATATTTTGATTAGGCAGAGAGAGAGAGAGAGAGAGAGAGAGAGAAAGAGAGAGAGAGAGAGATGTTAATTTTGTGACGTAGGCTATATTTATGAGTAAGAGTTAAGCAGACTGAGATGTGAGGGTGTTAAGAAGGGGGTATACTGGAGACCTGGACATAGGATCACTGGAAAGTGAGAAGGGCTTCAGAAAAGCAAGTGAGGGTATTCCACTTAAAAAAAAAGTATGTAGATAGAAACCATTATTGTCATGGAGCAAAATAAAACCAGACATACAAAGAAGATGAAAGTCAGTCTGGGGGAGACAGAAGGAAAGACATTTTTGAGACCTGTGATAGCTTTTTTTTTTTGCTTTTTTTTTTTGGAGGGCAGTTGGGGTTAAGTGACTTGGCCAAGGTCACGTGGCTAGTTTTTTTGTGTCAAGTGTCTGAGGCCAGATTTGAACTCAGGTACCCCTGACTCCAGGGCTGGTGCTCTATTCACTGCGCCACCTAGCCGCCCCAAAATTTTACTTTTTTTTTTTAGAGGGCAATTGGGGTTAAGTGACTTGCCCAAAGTCACATGGCTAGTAAGTGTGTCATGTGTCTGAGGCTGGACTCGAACTCAGGTCCTTCTGATTCCAGGGTCAGTGCTCTACTCACTGCACCACCTAGCTGCCCCCTTCCCCCCCCCATAGCTTTTTAAAAAAAATTGCTGATGACCTGCTCCTTGGATTTAGATATCAATATATAGAAGCATAACGCTTTATAAATTAACATAGGCTTTTGTGGGCTAGCCTGGGAACCCAGCCACTATGTATAAAATTTCTATGGGAAAATAAATTCTAAGTTCAAACAGATGACTTAAAGCATACCTTAGAAACAGTCCATTCTACAAGTTGTATACTGCCTAAAAATACGTGGGGTATGTCTAGTCTTTTGTGGCAAAAATTATTTAGTGAGAAAACTGTCCAGAAAAGCTGAAGAGGTCTAACAAATAGATATAAACCTGCTGTTTATGTGCCACATTGAGGGTGTCCCTTATGAGATATATTAATGAATTCCTTTGAGCTTATAATTTCAAAACTGGGTATGTTTATGCTTTGTTTGCCCACAATACAATGCATGGGACCATAAAACACATAAGTAGATATGGCACAAAAAGTTATCTAGAATGTTAGTCACAAATGAGATTTACTTTGAATCAATCCTGTGTTGTGCACTTGGCTTTTTTATTTGGCTATCAGCAGGTAGCATGTTTGGTATTTGGTTTTCTCACTGTCATTTCTAGTTCCTTTGGACTATTTTCAGTTTAGTCCCCACCCTTCTCCACCCTCATAATTATTATTGAAGGCTTAGTATCATTCATATACAGTATCACTCTTAACCCTCTAGAGTGTGAACACTCACTCAGTAATTGTAATTGAATTAGTTTTCAAGTTTAGACCTTTGGATGATAAAGAAAAGAGAGAAGTACTAAAGGTGTGACCCTTTTGCAGCTTGTCTGGAAGTAGTGGGGACCTTCCTGAAGGTTGGGAGATAGGACTGCATTCTTTTCTGATTGGAGAAGATGATATTTTGGTTAATGCGATTACTATTTGGTAATATGGTGTTCTGAAAAAGCACTAGATTTTGTTTTAGCTTACATGGGTCTGAATCTGTGCTGTGCTATTTCCATTTGTGATTTAGGTCTACAGTAAGTACCCTTCAAGGTTCCTTCCAACATGAAATCCTTTATAATTCTTTATTGTCTAACTCTGGTTTTGTTAAAGTTGGGAAAATCCATTTCAGAGGAAACTTCTGTGTCTGGCCTACTTTCTCTTCTTATAGTTAGTAGAGCGTATCTTTCATTCAGCTACTTATGTAAAATGTATGGTCATAAGCCACAACCTGCTTACAGCTACCATACCTCTCTTCACTGCCCCTTGGCACATCTGAGATTTGGGTGTGTCAGAGATCATGGTGGTCCATGATTCCATGTAGCATCTTTGGGAAAACATTGGAGTTAAAAGGATTGAGTTTTTGCATTATGGAGCAGCTTGGGACCATTGCTCAGGTCAGACCACATCAAAAGTATTGGGTTTGGTTGCAGGCACCATAATTAGCAGATGGAAGGTATCCAGAGAAGGTTGACTAAGGTGGTGAAGGGCCTCAATTATGCCATTTAAAGATTGTTTGGAAGAAGTTGGGTTGTTTAACCTGGGAAAAGGAAGACTTTAGAAGAACTCAAGGAATAAAAATCTTCAAGCATTTTACAGACTTTCATGGAAGAGATACTAGAGTTGTTCTTCTTGGCCTTGGAAGACAGGACTGGTAGCATTCGGGTAGAAGATGTAAAGAAGTATACTTCTGCTCAGTCTAAGGTAACACTTAGTAAAAATGAGAGCTAGATAGGGTGGCTCAGACTGGGGCAGGGGAAGAGGAGAGGAGTGGGTTTCCCCTCACTAGAGATGTTCGAGCAATCTGAATGACCATTTGTCTGGTAGGTTGTAAGGGGATTTTTATTCAGGAAATGAACCCAGTGGCTTCTGAGGACTGGTCCAACTCTTGAGATTTTGTGATTCTGAAAATATTGCCTAAAAGGATAGAGCTTTGGGGGATTATGTGTTTTAGGGAAATAATGCTCTGGAATATTACTGGGAACTTGGTTTAGTAACATGCAAATCCTTGGTCTTTTCTAGGCTTTTTTTTTTAAGACAAATCTCATCAACTTTTGAAAAGATGACAGGATTGATGTGTAGGAATTAATGAGAATCTGGCACTTTAAAATATTTTTAAAAGAGGTTAAATTTGCATTAATAAGCATTCATCAAATGCTTTCAATTTTTAAAAATATATTTCCTGCACTCAAAACCCCTATCCTGGGGTCCTTCCTAAAATGAACTTGGTGTGTGAACAGCACAATATTATGGGAAATTTGAATGTGATTCCATTTTCTCTTGGATATGATATGTCACTTGCTACTTTTATATTGTGGCAGTAGCTACTCTGATGTTTTCAGAGTCACAGAGTTGGACCAGCCCTCAGAAGCCACTGGGTTCATTCCTGAATAAAAATCCCACACTAGACAAGTGGTCATTCTGTCTGCTTGAACATCTCTAGTGAGGGGAAACCCATTCTTCTCCCCCACCCCCACCCCCACCCCCACCACATAGTCCAGACGTCTCATTTTTAGTGTTACCTTACACTGAGCAGAAGTACACCTCTTTGCATCTTCTACCCAAATACTACCAGCCCTGTCCTCCAAGGCCAAGAACAACTCTAGTATCTCTTCTGTGAAAGTCCTCAAAATGCTTGAAGATTTGTAGTCATCGAATTCCTCTAAAGTCTTCCTTTTCCCAAGTTAAACAACCCAACTTCTTCCAAACAGTCTTAGAGTAACTACTCTAGTGCTCTAAGTACAGAGTAATAAACTTATTTAGTAAGTTGAGAATTTTGTTAATTGTTACCCTTACTTTCACTTTTGCAGACCTGCAAAGAAGGAGTCGTGACTCTTCAAACTGAGGATTTAGTTACTTGCTGTTTATCTTTTTACCCAGACTCTGTTTTACAAGAGAATTAACACAAAATGATGATGGGGTTGTAAGGAGGGTCTGGGTAGATTGGTGGGGTGTGGGGTAGGAGGCTGGGAAGTACTGAGCATTAGTCCCTCAGGTACTGTAGTCTCTCAGAAAACCCAGAAGGCAAGATAGATGATTGTCAATTGTTTAAGCTTTTAATTGTTTACAAGTTAGACTTGGTATTTAAAATACGACCAGACTATTTTTGCTGGTTTTGTTTGTGTTCATGGTGAATCACTATGGTGATTGTCAAATCAATATCATTCCTGACTTCCTGTTGATCCTGAAGCAGTTGTGAAAACAGAAGACCCAGGCTTAGGTTTTCAGCCAGTGTCAAGAACTTATGCCTGAGAGTTAGCACAACTGTTTTAATGCTTTTTAGAACTTTTGGTTTGCATATTTTGACTCTTTAGGGTTAAGCTCTTAAGTATTCTTAAAAACCCTTTTCTGTTCTGAAAACTGTTTACAGGAAAAGATTTAGAGTTGGAGAGGACCCTCCAATTATCTACCAAGTCCACCTCCTCTTATTTTACAGATAAGGAAACTGAGATTCAGAGAGGTTTAAGTCTTTTTGATGTAGAACACACTGCCTCATATAACTAGATGTAGAGAAATCAGGTAGTGGTATTGAAGAAAAGTGGTAAATCTAAAAATTGTCCTTTTATTTTCTTTTTGATTTTCAAATAGAAAACCTATTATACCTATAGAGAAAGTGCTAAGCAATATTAGCTAATCAGCTAATTGCTATTTACAGTAGTAAGCCTATCATACCCATAGAGAAAGTGTCCAAAATGCTAGCTTATTGGCACCATAGAAAGGAGCTTAAAGAATCAAGGGGAATGTCAGTGTTAAATGTGGACATGACCAGTGAAAAATTAGCAATTCAAATATAATTTTTTTGTCTCTAATAATTTTGACAATCATTTGCAAGGCTGGCATAATTAGCTGAATTATAGGATGGGCATGCTGGCATGCTTTTCAGTCTGTCTCTCTCTCCCCCCTCCCACCTCAATTACACAGTTTGTTTTTTCACTGGAAGAGTATAAGCTACATTTGTGAAGAAGTAAGCAAGTGGCATCCTTTCCTTGCCACGCCTAACTCTGAATTGAAGACTAGTTCACCACTTTTCCCTTCTCTTTGTTAGATGGTTGCCCCTGCGGTACTTTGCATGTGGCCTCATGTGAATTCTTTGTGATGGTGCCAGCAGCGGGCACAAGGGGAGCTATACACTTGAGGTCCGCCAGCCTAGGATGCATGAGTGACTTGCCAAGCCACCATGCTGCCTTTAAAAATTGCTTCCCTCCCTGTTTCTTCCCTTTTCCCTCCCTCCCCAGTTCTTTCTTTTCCTTTTCCAGGTCTTTTACTTATCTGCTTTCCCTTTAATTCCTTATTATGATTGACCCAATTATCCCACTTTCTGGTGTTTTTTACTTTACTTTTGTTTTTTGTTTTCAGTTGTATGTTCCATCCTACGCATCCTTGCTTTCTGCATGTCGTTGATTGTGTCTGCATTGTTTTTTAGAGCTTATGGGACAAATATAGTGGATGCTTTATAAATGTAGGTATCTACCAATAACTTTTCAGGGAAAAGCTCATTAAGTATGTCTGTAAAGCAAAATTGTCCATGCATCAGATTTTGTTTTTTCTTTGATTTCCATTGTAAAACATATGCTGTGATCCAGTGGTAAAAACAGTAAGTATATAAATAAAACACCTTTTGTGATCATTTTAAAATGAAGTTTAAAGGAGGGTTATGAGTAGGAACCAGTGGGTTGTTGTGAGTAAATCTATGGAGCATAGAGCAGACCTCGTTGGGACAGCGTATCTGGGAAGAGAAGTAGGGCAAAGAATTTCCTTGTCCAGAAACAGGCAGGCTACCTGATGAAGGAGATAGATAGAGATTGCAGTCTGGGGTGGTGAGAAGGACTGCTTTGCCCAGTGGGAGTAATGTGCCCTACCCCAAAGACGGTGGTGTAAACAGAAAAAGTCACCTGACTTGGATTATAGGGACCCCTGCATGTTTGTTTGTTTGTTTTTTTAAATAGAATAAACCAAAGGAAGATGTCAGAAGGAAGCAGAACTGGGGAAAGTAGATCTGAAATTGTAGTGTCTTGAATAGACATGTGTATGTGAGAGATGGGTTTGATGTCATGTGTAATATTCATACAAGCAGCATTTCAATGCCTATGCATAGAATGTCCTGAAATTAGATACAGAGGGATAAAAAGATATACCAGAAGTGATTGTTTACTGAAGGAATTGGCCATTTGGTTGAAGAGATTAGTTATGTACACAATTATCCAGACAGCTGATAAATAAACTGTTCTGTAGGGAGAAATCAGGGCCTATTAGGGACAGATCATCGGAGGAGGTGAGATTTGACCTTGTCCCAGCTGAAGAACGTCTTCATCTGGAGCACTTTAGAAAGGGAAAAGAACTGCATGAACAGTGACTTGGAATGGTTATGGTGAGACTAGTTTGAGTAGAGGGTTAATGTAGAGGAGTAGGGACAGAAAATATAAGTTTGGACCAAATCCTGAAGTTACTCACATATCAGGTCAATGAATTTTGATTTAATGGTCTCCAAAGGTGTGGGGAAGATGGGTTGGATTCCACTGCCCCTACAGTGATCAGCCAATCTTGGGGTTTATTTCTAACACAGCCATGTCTACTCTTTTCTTTTCATTTCTCTACTCCACCCTTCCCTCCACAGTGAAAGCTCTCATCCACTTCCCTTTGGATCCCAAGGCAGTTAGAACTTAACTACTACCTGGCACCCATAGCAGCAACTGCACAGATGGCCCACTTTACCTCCTGACTGCAGCGGATGCCTTGGGGGAGGGAGGTTCCTGTGCTCCTGTGCCCTGTGACAAGTGAATAAGATGAGCGTTACTGTCCTCCTTTTCACTTTGGGTGGGACAGAATGAGTTGGGTTGTAATCTGCGTTTCAGATCTCCTTGTATTATCTTTCTCCCCAAATTGGCCATCTTCCAAAGTTCCTTGTTACTGTCCAGGGCATCACCATCTTTCCAGTCATCCTGGTTCACAAACCTCTATGCCTTCTAATTCCTTCTCATCCCACACATCCAGTCAGTTGCCACATCTTGGTTTCTACTTCTATAGTATTTCTCTCATATGACTCCTCTTGACTCACACAGCCTCTGCCCTAGTTCAGGCCTCATCATTTCTTGCCTGGACTATATTGCAGAAGCCTCCTAATTAGCCTCTTTGCCTCAAGTCTCTTAGCTCTTTCCTAAATTTCCTGTCTGACCATGCCACTCCCCTACTCAATAAGCTCTAGTGACTCCCTATGATCAGATTTTTTTTATTCCATCCTTTTAAAATGTTTATTTTTATGAGTTTTATCATTTACACAATTATTAGTAAAGTAGTGTTGTTTAGTCACTTTTCAGTCATGTCCAACTCTTCTTGATCCCATTTTGGGTTTTCTCGACAAAAATACTGGAGTGGTTTGCTATTTCCTTCTCCAGCTCATTTTACAGATGAGGAAACTGAGTCCAGTAGGGTTAAGTGACTTGCCTAGGGTATATCTTTTTATCCCTCTGTATCTAATTTCAGGACATTATATGCATAGGCATTGAAATGCTGCTTGTATGTGTATTACACATGACATTAAGTGCCTCCTCCACTTGCCTTCCGACTCCAGGCTAGGTACTCTCTTTGCTGTGCCACCTAAATGTCTCTGTTTACACAGCTAATAAATGTTAGGCTTGGGATTTGAACCCACACCTTTCTTTACTCAAAGCCCTGAATTCTGTCCATTGTGTTAAGTTTGTCCTCTTGTGCTCAGACTCAGTTGTCAGTTTTTCTGAATTCACTTTTTCAGTCAGTGTATTAGAGGTAGTGGTGCATAATAATAGGGGACATTTAGATTGTGTTTTATGGCTTGCTTAAGCTGTGCTGTATGTCACAGAGGTGTCAGACTCCTTGCTGCAGCACTCCTAAGTGCTGCTGAACCAGATTAAAATGCAATTTTAAAACATTTAATGAAATAAATAAAAATACAATAGAATATAGATAATGTTAATATGTGATTTTCTAAGTTAAAATGCAGCCTGCTGGGATTTTTATGTACTGTTCAGTGGCCCCCATTTCTATTTGGGTTTAATGCCACAGTGTTACAGGACCCATTGAGGGGGATGATGCATGGAAACTATAGGCAGCCTTTATTCCAGGACCAGAGTGTCCTTTACGCCTGGCATGTCCCAGGCATATTATCTTCACTCTTCTGTACATAATTATAAAACAGCAACAGTAATAACAAAAACCCGTATAATTTACTAGGTGTGGATTCAATTTTGTTAGATACAGAGTTTAGAATCTTTCAATAAAAAGCAAAATAAAAATCTAAATGCTTGCTACCAGTTTTCTAATAACTTGAAAGTAGTTGTAATGAAAAAAAAGTGCCTGGACAATGTCTTTCTTCATTTCACTCCTCTGTGTATCTTTCCCTAGGTTAAGATGTTTAAAACCTGCATTATGACTTGATCTCTCAGTAAAGAGGGATATGTTTGGGTTATATGTTTAGAGATATGTATCCATTCATGTGAACTTAATGGAAAATTTTGGAAAAGCCAGTACTTTTCTTGGTGTTGCATTTGTTAAGGTTTTGGGGATGGAAAGCAGTGTTTCCTATTGTGCTGAAATTGTTTTTTGGACAGGAGACAGTCCGTGGGTACATTTTTTTCCCCTGACCTGCTAAATTAAATCTTACTCTGTTTCTGTGACAGACATTTGTTTGATTTCCTTATTAGAACATGAACTTTGCATCCTTTTCAGTGTTTTCAGTGTGGTTAAAGACACTAAAAAAGGGCTTTTTTTCTACTATTGACAACAAAGATAAAATGTGGTAGTAGTCATTAATAAAATGTCTTTTTAAATATTTATACTTTTAAAAACTTTAATACCAAGAAGCAGACCTTTCATTTTCTTCAAACTCAGCAAAGTTATATTCAGTGGTAAAAGCTAAAATGACTTGCTGTTTTTTTTCTTAAATAGCAGGATGTTCTGAGCAGCAGAATGGTTTTTTTCTGCTCAGTGTTGAGAAAGAAATGTTACTGGAACAGAACATTTTAAAACGTTCTGTATATAGATAGTCATGGCAAGTTTTTCAAGCTATATTCTTTTATCTTTTTTTTCTTTCAGTTTCTTTGGGACATGCTTAGGGTCTCCCTCCCATTCCTAGGTCTCTAATTGAATAGTATAGTTTACGTTGAAGAGGACTCCAAAGGTCACTTAATTTAACCTGCAGCTGAGCAGGTATTCTTTCCTGATATCTTAACCAGTGGTCATCTGGTCTCTACTGAAGGTCTTTCCATGAAGGAGAACTCACTGCTTTTAGAGGTAGCCCATTTCACTTACCTTTAATTTTTAGGAATACTTACCTTATATTAAGCTAATGTCTCACATCTGCTGTTGGGGAGAGACAGAAAGAGGTAAGTTAGAAACTGTATTTTATAAAAAAAAAAATCCCCAGGATTTGGGGGATTTAGTGGTTAATTCTCTCCCCTGTGCTCATTTAGAAGCCACAGCTTTCTTAAGATTGAGAAAATAATGCAAAATATTTAAGATTTCTGAAATTCCTAGAGGTGGGCTAGGTGGCACAGTGAATAGAACACCAGCCCTCTAGTCAGCGGGACCTGAGTTCAGATCCTGCCTCAGACACTTAACACAAACAAAACTAGCTATGTGACTCTAGGCAAGTCACTTAATCCCAATTGCTCCTCCAAAATAAAAGCAAAAAAAATTTTTTTCTGAAATTTCTGGTCATGTATTGAATAAAAGAGCCGAGGTTACAAGGCTATCTCAGCATCAGCTACTTCTGATTTTCTCATTCATTATTTCCCAAATTTTAATGCATCTCATAGGCTTCCTCTCCTTTTCTCTACCACCCCTCCCCTACCAGTTTAAAGGGAGCCATTGAAACCTGTCAATGGAGATCTGCTTCATAATGTAAGGTTCTAGAAACACTGCTTCCTGTTCTTGGGCCTTGATCTAGAGAGGGCAGGTTCGCAAGTTCAGACACTTGTGTGGGATATTTCAAAGGAATTCTGGAGGAAATGTTTTGCTTTTGACATCCTGAAGAAAGAACCTTATTATAAGTTCAGGAGGGAATGGATTATTTTGTGGGCTAAACTTCTTTCATTCATTTCAGATTATTCTTAGTTTTTTTATGTATGTAGATATACTTATTCATGTAATTATATAGACGCACACACTGTATTTATAGTGTTCATCTTTTTGTATAGTGTATATCTCTAGATGGGTACCAATGTCTCCATTATGATGTGAAGGCATTTTGAGTCATTTAAATGTTGGTCCCTTTTCCTCACAATGCCCAGTGTTCTCTTAAAATAAAAAGTTCTTTACCTGGGAATTAGAGTTTATGGAAAAAAACTTTTTTTTTAAATGGTATGAAAATATTTTGGTTCTTATTCCGGCATGATTAGGAATATAGGAAAGAGACTTTCCCAAGCAATAAAAAAAAAATAACAGAAAACAACTCATTTTATTAACTAGGATTATGGGATTTAGTATTAGTCTGTGTGCGATTATATACTCACTTGGAAGTGTCTGTAAATTCTGGTCCTGGAAATGACTGCCTATGTATTTGAAAACTCAGGTTTAGTTTAATACAAAAGTTAGACTCTCTAAAAGTCTTTGGAGTCGTTTCTCTTTGGTAATAAGCCTTTTGTGGCTAAAGTAATTGTGGTATACTAGTTTTGATCCCAGAACTCTTTGGTCTGTGGTTATCTGACACACACCCCCGTTTTCCTCCCCATCTCTTCAAGTCAGTCACCAGAAGCTGAAGTTCAATTATCTTGTGATGCCCACTCTTAGAGATATTTGGTTAGGAAGGAAAGGGGAAAGGAACACTCCCCACCACCACCACCACTGAAATTCCTTATATGTTCTATTGTGTTCACTGTTCAGTGACTTAATTGGAGCAACTGGATTTGTAGTATGAGCTGGTAATGCCTTAATATGGTGTTTCTTTGCTTTCTTGTTTTCTCTGTGCATTTAATTTGTAAGGGACCTTTAGAGGGCTTGTAGCTTATTAACACAGTTTTTGTGGGTTTTTTTTATGGTATAGGAACTGTGCTTACCACTTGATTAATACTGATGGCAGGGGACATGGGAACACATCATTTCTGATGTGCTAACTTCTAATATCCTTTATAAATGCCATAGAAAAAATTAGAGTTTTACTAGATTATCCGACAATTCCATTGTTGTTAGCATGCTCCATTCAGTGGTTGACTGGGTATTAGAGCATGAAGAGCAGGGATTATTTCCTAATTTTATTCTGGCGTTTAGTTTAATCTGAAGTTCCTGGATTTTTAGATTTTTTTTGGAAAGCTGGAAGGTTTTGCAAAGGACTCTGACAGTAGGTTTCTATGCTGTATATATGCACACACAAAACTGTCTTTCCCATTTAGCTTTATATTGGCTTTTAGCTAATGAATGTAGTTTGTATCTGAAACTCCTAGGTCACAGGATCACTGTTGATTAAAGTTGAAGCTACAGATTCCCTAGTCCTTTTTATTCTTCTGTTTATAAGGATCAGTTCTGGGAACCCTTCTAGTAGTTCAGAAATACTAGAAGTTAGAGACTTTAAATTATAGGACATGATTATAATATACCTATCCATTCTCCTAATTTACTGTGTGCGTATGTATATTTATTATGTTTGTACATGTCTTTCCTAAAATATGTGCTTAATCAGCACCTATAGATGATACTGATATTTTAACTACTAAGTGAGATATGTTGCCTTGGCTTTCTTAGCCCAGTGCTTTTTGCATAGTAGGTGCTTAATAATTGCTTGTTGAATTGAGCTGAATTCTCATAAATGACTCGCCACAATACTTTATTTTCAAGAAAAACAAAGGCTTATTGTTCTGAGTTTTTTATATACTGAATATTCTGAATATGAATAAGTTAAAGTCTTGATGTCTGTAAGAAAGACTAGGCAATAAGAGGTGATGTAGGAGCCAAGCCTCGGTCATGAATCACTTCCACCATTCCCTGTCTTTGCCCCTACATATGCTATGCTGAACGAAGTTGGAGAAAATTACAAAATTGTGCTGATGAGTTCTACTACAGATTTATGTTATGTGATCACAACTGGGCCTTGGCTGTTGCGAGACAGTCCTTTTGCACTTCCCTAGTTAGCTCTGTCCTGCTCACCACAGGAACTCTTTCAGACCTTTTAAGCCGTCCTCAAACCTCCCGTGTCTACTCTTTCCACCACCCTCTTTAGCTGAACATCTTGCCTCACATTGCACTTAAACTTTGCCTTCTGTCACTAGCTTCTCCTTCACCCTTGTCTCATGCAATGAGGTTGCCTCTTTGCCAAGGCAAATGCCTTTATGTATGCATGTGATCTCATTTCATCCCATTTTCTTCAATAGATCGCCTCTATTATCCCCACTCACTTTGCTGTTGTTCAGTCCTTTTGGTTGTGCCTGACTCTTTGTGATTCCATTTGGGGTTTTCTTGGCTAAGATACTAGAGTGCTTTGCCATTTCCTTCATTAACTCATTTTTACAGATGAGGAAACTGAGGCAAACAAGGGTAAGTGGTTTGCCCAGGGTCACACAACTAGTAAGTATCTGAAACTGGATTTGAACTCAGATCTTTGCCACCCCAGGCCTGCAGTTCTATACACTGTGCACACTTAGCTGCTTCTCTCACTTATCTTCTATCTTTCCCTTTCTACTGGCTGCTTCCCTGTTGCCTCTAAACTCTTGTGTGTTACCTATCCTTAAATCTTTACTTGAGTCAGCCATCCCTACCAGCTGTCATCCATGCCTTTCCTCCCTTTTATGATTAAATTCCTTGAGAAGGCCTTCAACAATGGGTGCTTCCACTTCCTTCCTCCCACTTTCTTCTTAACTTTCCGCACTCTGAATTCTGACCTCATTTTCCCAACAAATCTGTGTCCAAAGTTACTGATGGTCTTTTAGGTATCAAATCAAATGACATTTTCTCAGGCCTTATCCTTCTTGCCTTCTCGGCAGTTTTGGGCCCTTTTAATCCCTCACTTCTCCTTGATAATGCTCTGTTTTCTCTAGGATTTCATGACACTACAGTCCTCTGCAGTTCCTTCTGCCTCTTCTTCCTCTGTTTTTTCCTTCTGTTTCAATTGGTGCTCATATCAGTTCCCATGGATTGAATTATCATCTCTCTTTTGATGATTCTCAAATTTACTCATCTAGCCCTAACTCTTCTGCTGACCTCCATTCTTACCTCTTTGACTGCCTGTTCAATAGCTCCAACTAAAGTGAGCTAGCTCAGTTTTCTTTCTTCCCAAGGTCTCCCCTCTTCCTGACTCCCCTATTACTATGGGGAGCACTACCATGCTCCCAGGCTTCCGTCTCAAAACCTGGATGTTTTCTTCCCATAGTGAATCAATGTCAGGAACAGGACTTGAACTAGTCTTCTACCTAATGCACTACAATGTTTCTCATCTGTCAGTCTTTCTAAGTCATCTTATGGGATCTTAAATTCCCATCTATTTAGACTACTTAGTTCAACTTAGTTCAACAGTCTCATATTTAAAATAAGCAAACTGAGGTTTAGAATAGGTAAGTGATTTGTTCAGTGTTATGCACTTAGTAAGTGATTAACCCAGAATTTAAATCCAGGCCCTTTGATTACAAACCTAGTGTTCTTTACACTGTATTATACTGCCTTCTACTTCTCTATATACCTGTCTTCTCCTTCTTGGTCTATTTCTCCATTATTTGTCTACATGTGTCTCCCCTCCCTCACCCCTCATATTCATTTCTCAATTCTTCAGACACTCATCTCATGACTTGTAGCTATACCACAGCACTGATACTATTAGTGTTTTTAAAATGAGCCTTTCACCTTCTCTTTAATTCTGGATCCAGCTCCTTGTGGATTTGTACTCTCCATTCCAGATAAACATACTGACAAAAAAGACCTATAGGTTGTCTTTCTAACTGATTGTCATAATCTGGGCAATAGACATTGTTCATCTACCTGTGCTTTCCAGTATATATATATGTCAGACCAAACTCTTTGGAGTGGTTGCACATCTCTTCCAAGATGCTCTACAGCATTCCAGGGATTGATGCAATAACCATAATGTGTCCATAAATAGGATCTATAGCTCAACATCTATAGGAAATAATTCTTTGACTTGGACCCTATCCTGTATCTTCTCTTTCTCAGTGACAAATACCTTTGGCAAGTATATAAGCCTATTTTATGCCTTGCCTGATGCTTATGATCAGAGAGTCATTTAACCAGATTATTTTTGTGTATCTTTCAAGGAATCTTTAATGATTTTGATTAATAGATGGAAATTGCCTTATTGGGAGAGAGTTTTTAAGGTGAGGTTTTGCTTTATCAAATCAAATGTATTTTTTATAATCCACCAGAAGTTAACAGGGTGGGATCGTGTGTTTTCTGTACCTTTCAGCCAGATGTGGTCCATTTTAGAATATTGCTTGCAAAAAGCTATTTGTTCCCCACTAATGCCCTCAACACAGTGTTGATGAATCTCATGAAACTTTTAAGATAGATGGGAAAGTAGGCATATGAATTGGTCATTCTTAATTATCTGTCACCTTTGCCATCCTTCACATATCTTGTGAATCAATACTTCAGTACCTTCACATTTGTGTCACCTCTAGCAGGAATTTCTTCTATATGAACTTACTCAAATTTGATCACTTTCCCCATCTTATCTTTAGTGATATTTATGCTTTATTTTGCTTTTTGGAAGGGGAAGGCAGGGCAATTGGGGTTTAGTGACTCACCCAAGGTCTCACAGCTAGTAAGTGTTAAGTGTCTGAGGCCGGATTTGAACTCAGGTCCTTCTGACTCCAGGGCCAGTGCACTATTCACTGTGCCACTTAGCTGCCCCCATTTATGTATTTTGGGGACTGTGATTTGTGATGTTGATAGAGTCTGATTTTGATTATTCTCTGATGGTGAAAAAGATTTATTACAAATATCTGCACATTTTCTCCATTTTTCTTCCTTTTGTAATTCTTCCATTGTCATCCTTGTTTTCCTTAGTTGGATTTCTCACCAAGTTTTCTATAAATTAGTATTATTTTCCACTGCTTCTCTCAGCTTTATAAGGTGATACTTCTTATAATTAGCCATTGCTCTTCTTTGTAGGATTTTACAGATGAGTTTATATTCTAAACCACTGTTGCTGCTGGCTGCCATCTCTCTCCATTTGGCAAGTCAAGTGTTTGTTGACTAAAGTGCTTTTTAGGCCCTTTTGTTCTCCTTGTTATGGCAATTTATTTACATCAGTTAAATGCCTGTAAAATTTTTAATCAGTGTTGATGTTATCTTCCTTGTTATCCATTTTTCATCATCAATAACTTTTTAAAGTAAATGGGGATTGAGTAATTTGAAGTTTCTGCCACATCTTTTTCTCATTTTTCTTTCTAATACCTTTTCACTAAATCTGATCTTTGTTCTCACAAATCTGTGGTTTGACTGCACACAAATGGTTGATTTAAAGGTAACTCCCACATCAATAACGAATCTCCACCTGTCAAAATATTTTCAATTTCATTTTTAATGGTGGTGTTTGGTGTTCATGTTAAGTATCTGCTGACTCTTGTCTTATGATGCGAAGACAAGAGGCTTCTGTGTGGTCTACAAGTCTTTGGCCTCTTTCATTCCATCTTTCTGAACCATACATTCTGATATATTTTTCACCATCTTCCCCTAATCCCACCTTTACAGTGAAGTTACCATTATCAGTGTGTATCTTGATTTAATTTGGAGGGTCTTGTCAAGTTTTTCATGAAATTTCTCCATCTTTTTGTAGCTGATAGTATTACCTAAGTTACAGGTTTTTTCATGATGGTCTCACTTCTTTTGAGTATGGTAACATGACATAACCAAATAATGTCTGGTTATCTTCAGGCATATGATAAAAAGCCAGTTCTGCTTGTTCCTTTCTTGGAAATGTTCCTACAGACTATTTGTGCCCAACCTGTGGTGGAACCTTCTGACCTTGTACTGGTATGATTCGCCACAACTAGAAGTACTCTGAACTCACCCCAAGATTGTTATGTCATTTTGGTCCTCTTTGAGCATGAGGGCAAAAAGCAACAGACAACAAGGAGTACTTGGGATCCTTCCTTCTATTTAGCTGCAGATTTTTTCTTTTGGTTTTGTTTAAGATGAGAATGTCAAGATTGACATGATTCACCTCTTCCATTAATATGTCTATCCATTGATCATTAGACAAAGCTCTTATATTTAGAGTATCAATAGCCAGTTATTTATAGACAGACTAAAAATTTTAGTGTGTGGTTCTTAAACCTTCCGCCTCTTTTTTGACCACTCTGTGACCATCACTACAAAAGCAGAAAGATGCCACAGAGGACTGTGGCCTAGTTTGCATTTTTATGTGTTTTATGTGTTGGTATGGCCAGTTTACTGGTGATGAATCTATCCATATATAGGTAGTCTGATCCTCAGAGAACACTCTTGATCTATTGCCAGGAACATACTTGAAGTCTTTCCAGCATGGTAGCACCTGCCAGATTGCTTATGCTATGCCAACATAACCTTCAGGAACCCAGGATCTTCGCCACCCCTTGATGAGGCACAGAGTAGGCCTTTATGGGGGTCTGCTTCTGCACATGTGTGTAATCTGTCTAATTATCTCTATGTATTCATTTAGTTTACCAGATATCCTTCATTTTTGATGCAGTGTATCTTTGGAGCTATACAATTGACCATCTTAAAGTATATCAGACTTTCTTATAAGAACAGTGTTACAATTGTTGGTTGAATAGTTTTTTAGAATGTCCATTGGATCTAAAATCAGATGATCAGGTTTGGAATCCTGCCTTGAAGCTTACTGTCACCAACCTTGGGCAAATAAGTCATTTTTCTTTGGATCTCAGTGTACTCACCTGCAAAATGAGGAGGAGGTTGAACCAGATATCTAAGGTCCCTTCTTAGTCTAAATTCTGTGATTCACCAGGTTTTTATAGATACGAATTACAGTATGAACAAAATATGCAGTAATTGTAAACTTCATTTGTTGGAAATAGAAAAAAAATTTGTGCTATAATTTATGGAATTTTAGAGCTAGAATGAACTGTAGGTATCATTTGGTGTAATACCTTCTGTTTATGGACAGGGAAACAGGCTTAAGAGAGATTCTGATTAGCCCAAAGTCACCACCCCTAACTCTTGGCATAGGCTGATGTTCTTTGAATTTAGATTACACTTTGAACTTATATTACACTCCCTCTCTTTTAATTATACACACATATTCTATGTATGTAAATCACACCAGAACTTGAAAAATGCACCTTCATTCGAGGAACACCACCCTTATCCCCCCCACCCATTTTAACCTGAACCTTAACATCAAAAAGAGACTGAATTGGCCTCTCAATAGATTTCTTTATCCACCTTGCCCCCCCACTTACTTCTCTTTGTAGTTTATATTTGTCAGAGGGTTTGTTTGATTTTAATGAATGTGTTGAGAACAGCTTATTTGAGGAGAACCTTCAAGGGTTCTTTTTTTTTGCTGAATTGAACTTTTTAAAAAACGCACTATGACATATTGCCAAATTTTAAAAAAGAATTTTGTGGTTTGGGGAATATGATAAAGTCAATTACAAAAATAATAATAATGTATTAACATTTTTTAAAAATTCTCAAAAGTTTTAAACAAAAATGTCATGAGCTAAAGCAATGGCAGTAAAATACTGGCTTACGTAGATAAAGGGGAAATAGAAAGCTGTTCTGAAATACCTCGTACTTATCTATCTCAGCCAAATTTTTCCACAAATAGAAAACTTTTACTGATAGCCAGAATTTATGCTCTTCTCTCTTAGTTTATAATATTGCTAGATGCGGAATAAATTTGATCTGAATATGTTCTTTTACAATTAATCTTACATTATTTGATATGATTAGTAGTATTTAAATTATTTTTAAAAGTTTGATGCAAGCATTCCTACAAAGATTGACTTACAATAAAGGCATCTGTAACCTGTGAAATTTTTTTCAAGTCATGACTCTAAACAACGTAATGAAAAATGCCCACGGTATGAGGGAAAGGATTTCATTAAGCCGTTATTTTTTAAAATAGCTATTATTCAGTCATTTTAAAGAAATTCATTGTTTGGTTTCTTTAGTATTGAGTGCATCCTGGTGTTACGTTGGACATTTCTAAAGCAACTCTATAGTTATAGAATCTTGTGGGGGAGGTTCTAGGGGTAGCTAACCGATTGGTTTCCTTGTTTTTAATCTGAAGAAAAAGTATATTTTTATGAGTACAAATCAGTGAATTTCTCCTGAGAGATGTATGCTTCTTTTACAATGCAAAAAGTATTGTGTGTATAGTTGAGTAGAATGAGTCTTATGCAATCCAGTATCGCCCATCTTGGTTGAATTTCCAGCATAAATCATTGGAAGTCTGTACACTGTTGGCACCATGAAGAGGTGAAATTGATGGGAAATCCCCAAGTTTTGAAAAGGGAAGTATACGTGTGTGGGTGCTGCAGCTTGGTTGCAACATGTTTATTGTAACTGAATTTTAAGTAATAAAGTAACCCTACCTTAGCTTCACTGAATATTCACATCACAGTAGAGTTTGCTGATGAAGTTAGAATTTATTGCTTGCTGACATATTGCTGAAGATATTACAGAACTCTGTATTTGACATACAGCAAGTATCTTTTTAATAAGAGCATCAGAAAGGTTAATGCCACATGAACATTTCATTAGTTGTAGTTGAATGGCAAGTTTTAAATTGAAATTTTTTGTTCTAAAATTTAATTTATGCCAAAGTTTGACCATGAAAAGGTAGGACAAATGATCCTAAGTGTGCTTATGGTGTCAAGGATGTGAAACAGATTTGTTACCTGTTGAAAAGTGACATTGATGGCAGGAAATCTAAATATAATTTCTCCTTCCTTTTCATTTACCATTTGTGATCATTGAAAGACTGGCAGCTGAGGATTACACAACTGCTCAGATGGTTTCTGTAATAAAATAAGAATGTTGTGACTTTGTTGCCGGGTCCCGCATTGGGGACTGTGTTGGAATAGCTGGGCTCTCTGATGAGCACGGGCTGGTTAGGGCTGCTGAAAAGCAGTGTCTCTCTAAATGCCGGCTGCTGAGCTGAACCACATGATTGTTTTCGTCCTCAGACTGAGCTGCCCATCCCTCAAGCCAGTTGCTAAATCACTTTGGATGTGTTGACAGCTACAAAAAGTCACAACTTTAAAAAAAAAAAGGTGAAGTGATCCCCTGGTGAGGCAGCTTCTGCTTAAAAAATAAAAGCTTTTTGAGAGGTAAATTCTATGTTATAAACAACTTGTAATTTTCATAGTTTTCAGTTTTTGCTCCAGCAGGCATTGTAGACAGCAGCTACTATGATAGATCTTAAATATGATTATCACAGCTGGAAAAAATGTTTTACTCTCATGCTTGTTTATCATAATATGCCACCTACTTTAAATCTTGTTTTAACAGGTCTCCCCCCACTTTTGTAGGGGTACATGGATGTAAATGATACCCTGAAGCTAAAACAGCACCAAAATGTATTCAGATGATACTGTTTTTCCCTCATGGCAAAATAGAGGTTACTAGAATTATTTTTCCAGGGTACAAGTAGACTTTAGTTGGCAACTCCCACATTGGGATTTATTGAATCATAGTACTTAACACCACGCTCAATGAAGATCTTTTTGTGTATGGATTTCAAAATTATTTACATTGTAAGTATAACTAAAGGTTGCCCAGATGAGTAAAGGAAACAACTTTTTCCTCTTCCAAGGGGAGAAAATTTGGTCTGGGGCATGTGAGAGATTAAAGAGAGACATTCAGCTTTTGATTATCCATGACTGAATAGTGCACAGTAAGGTTTGTAGACCTTGACTGCTTTCTTGAGGTCTACTCCCTGTCTTTTCCCCACTCCGTTCCATCCTCACTCACCTGCCAAAGAGATATTCCTAAAGTGCAGGGACCGCCATGAGATGCCTCCAATAAGGAAACTCCAGTGGCTTCCTCTTCCCTCTAGGAAAAACTACAAACTCTTCTCTTTGGCAATTCAAGCCTTTCACAGCTTGTCTCCAAGCTTTTTTATGTTCATTACTCTCCTTCACATATTTTGCGGTCCACCGAACTGGTGTCCTGGCTGTTGTCCATACATGGCATCCCAACTGTCTTCTCCATGCTTTTGAGCAAGCTGTTCCTGTCCCAGAATTCATTCCTTTTCCCATCTCTACTACATGGAGAGTCTTGGTGTCTTTGAAGACAAGGGTCAGGTATCAATTCCTACATAAGCCCTATCCAAAAATTCCCTTAGTGCCCTCTATTCTGGAAATTACATTGTAATGATTTAATATATACATACACACATACATATATATGTGTGAATGTATTGTACACACACACACACACACACATACAGACATATAGAATTGATAGAATTTAAGTTCCTTGGGGGTAGGGACTTTTGTATTTTGTGTTTGTATCCTCAGTGTCTACCTAGTATGACATCATAGCATGTGTTTAATAAATACTTATTGGTTGATTAAATAAGTCTCTTTGTGCCCATTGCACATTGTTGTTTACTTAGTGTTCAGGATTGCAAATTAATTTTCTCATGTAGTTAGGAAAGTAAATCTGCTCTTTTCTACCCCCTCAAAAAATCATGTAGAATCATTCAAGGTTAGAAATGAATATTTGATATTCTAAGTATTTGTTTCTATTGCTGTAGAAAAGTGTGTGTGTTTACAACCATAGATGTGTTCCTGTGAGCGTTTTTAATTGAGCCTATAAAAACACAGACCAAACAAAATTATACTTCCATAAGAATGCCATATATATGCACACACATACACAAATGTACATACATCATACATGCATGTATATAAATATACATATATAAATGGACTTCAATTATAATTTATTAATAGTGTTGTCAAATAACCTCTGCATCAGTTGGGGCAGATTTACCAGTAGTATTCTGTGATTTCAGACAGTTTAGCGCTCTCACCCATTACAGTGGAATGTACACTTATTGAGGGCAGGGATTTTTGTTTTATTTTTATATCCCTAGCATCTACCATAATGCTTTGTACATAGTAGGCACTTAATAAGTATTTTTAAAAATGGAATCACTTAATTATTCTTTAAAAGCCGTTATTAGACTTATCATAGAACCCAACTTTGATCACTGTTATTTCTTTTACTTTTATTATTAAAATGCGTTTTTAATTTTGAGAATAAAACAAACATTTCCAAAATATAGTACAATGAAAAAGATGATTGCACATACAACTGCAAGTCTGCTATGCACAATTTGCTATTTCTTTCAAATATGCAACAAAATTATTGTGTAAATTTTATCTCTTCCTGATCTTTCCCCCCACCCTTGGCCCTAGAGATGGCTACCATTAGACATAAATAGGGGTGTGTGTGTGTGTATGTGTGTGTATATGTATATATGTCAAATTATTCTAGTCATACTTCTGTTTATCAGTTCTTTCTCTGTATGCAGATATCATCTTCCTTCACATCTCCTTTATGGTTAATTTGACTATTTATAATAGTCAAAATAACTTATTTGTTCAAAGTCATTCTTAAAACAGTATTGCTGTTCCTGTATACAGTGTTCTCTCGGTTCAGCACATTTCACTCTTCATTATTTCATGCAAGTCTTTCTATGTTTTTCTAAGATCACTGAGATCATCATTTCTTATAACAGTAGCATTCTCTCACAATCATATGCCACAACTTGCCCAGCCATCCCCCAATTCATGGGCATCCCCTCAGTTTTCAGTTCTTTGCTACTACAAAGAGACCTATTGTAAACATTTTTAAACATGTAGGTACTTTTCCTTTTTCACCTAATTATTTTCTAAAAATAGACCAAATGGTGATCCTTTACTTTTTAAAAGAGCAACAAATTGTAAATCTTGGGAATTTCCATTACTAAGTGCCAGAGACAGCCAATTGAATTCTGGCATTTTATAATGTCTAGCCTTTTGTCAAGTCATGGACATGTTGATGTTTTATCTTTTAGAGCTGTGATGGTACAGATGATAGATAATACTGCAAGTTCCCCCCTCTCCCTTAACATATTTTGCTTTTCAAGATGTTCTCTTAAAGAGTTGACATGCAGTTCAATAAACCCTGATGCACAGTATCAGGTCCCTGATGAGATATAGTCCACTTGCTTATTATTGGACTAGGTATAATGGTGGCCTGGACTTGTTCCTGAAGTTGTTCAGTGCCGGTGAAATGGGGCATAACTAGGGACAGTGGGTAGGCATAAGGAGACAGGTTTTTGCTCAATATTAGGAAAGCTTCTTAATGATGAAAACTTTCTTAAAGAAGAATGGCTGCCTTGGGGAATGGTGAGTTCCCCATCACTACATTCATGGATATAGATCTGTTTGCCAGGAAATTATGATTAGGAGTTGGACTCTTAAGGTTCTGTGATTCCAGGCTTAGAAATCTCCTAGTTCTGTAATGTTGGACAAATCACTCAAAGAGTCTGTTGCATTACATACTGAAGAGCCTTGTTGTGAGGAAAATGCTTTGTGAACTGTAGAGAATTATGAAACTGGAATAACCACATATGTAATACCTATTTGCATAAGAAGAATGCAGAAAAAGTACTAATGTGGGAACTGAACAGGTGGTATTCAGCTGGACTTCAGAAAACGTGTAGAAATTTAGCTGATAAGGTGGTAAACATTCCGGGTTTAGGGAGAAATCTGAGCCAAGGGATGAAGGTGGCAAAGTATAGAGTGTAAGAAAGATCAAGAATAGTTCAGTTTGGCCAGAATGAAATTAACAGAGAAGTCCAGTACCAATGTTCTTTAGCTGTAAACAGTACATCTACTGGGCTATTCTTGACCATAATGGTGAGGCAGGCATCTTAGATTCCTGTTAGCAGCAACTTTCTTCCAATGAAGCTTTAAGAGTACCAGCAGCATTTCCATAAGCACACTGATAGGTATCATCTATTGATTTCTATTACAGGTTTCATTTTCTTTTCCATCTCTTACACCCCCCTTTTTCTTTCCTTCTTTGTACTTCTCTGTCCTGTGTGACAGCCTCTGGGTTTCTCTGTCTTGGCTTTTCTCTCTTTTTCATTCCCTACTGTGTTTTCACCTTCTCCCTGTTTCCTCTTCTCTCTGTTTCAATGCCATAAAATTGGTTTTTGATGGTATTAATTGGTGACTCTTATTAAAAGACATTTTGAGAGAAAGGTGGGTGGGATGCTATTAATAGGGTTAACTACAGTATGAAGTATGTCCCTTTTGGCCATCGTAATATGGAGAAGAACCCATAGAGACAGACCTCTTTCCTTTTTTTCCCCATAAAGATAGGTAAAAGTATGCATTTTATAATCTGAGAAGGACTTTTCTGGGAATGGGTTCTGCAGGAAAAGGAATCAGTGATCCTGGCAGATGCTGAGGACTTTCTTCCACCTAGCTTTGGGAATTTGAGTTTTCTTTCATTTTATTCTAAGAACTTTCATATAATTTTGACTTGGAGCAATATAAAAGAAGGAATTTGTGTGTGTGTATGTGTGTGTGTGTGTGTGTTTTACTTGAACAGTTATTGATAAAGTTTTGTCTATGTGGATTTTTGTTGGCTTATATTGATGTAAAGCTAAGAGTTTTGAGGAAGGTGGGGACTGTAGCATTAACTGTTTTTTGCAAGTCCCATAATTGTTTTAGCCTCACAAAGGGTTATATGCTCTGATTATTAAGTTGTTTTCTTTTTTAAGTAATTTCAGTTTGGGTCCTTCTTTGCATTCTGCTCCCCCTGCCTTTTGTTTCTGATCTTCTCTGTTATTGGGACAGGGATGCTGGGGAGTGAGAAGATTAGAAGTGAGAGGAGAGAGGTGAGAAACAGCATCTGGTGAGAGGTGGCGGGATACAAGTTTCTAGGTGATAGTTGATCATTGTATTAATCATTACTTTTCTCATCTGAAAAATAGAGCTAAAGATAGCACCTAAATCACCAGCAATCATGTGAGAATCAAATGAGGTCACAAGTGTAAAGTGCTTTGGGAATCTTAAAGGGTTAGGCAGAAATGGTAGCTATCATGACAGACAGTGTGATGGTAGTAGATAGAAAACTGGCTTTGCATCAGGGAGACTTGGGTTCCTGTCCTGCTTCTGACATATACTAGTTGTGTGACAGTGGGAAAATCACTCAGTCCTCTTGGTAGAGAACAGCAGTGACCTGTATTGGTGGGAGGTGTGTCTTCACCCTAAAATTCCCTATGCCAGTGAAATCATCAGTTTATTCAGTATTCCTATTAAGAAGTATAGTAGCCGGTTTTACACACACACACACACACACACACACACACACACACACAGCCTATCAGTAAAATACTCAGGTGTTTACTTGTTAGCCTCATATTTATGCTATGAGCCCTGCTCCCCCATATTTTTCAGTCATACCATTCTCTAATGGCATTCTTTACTCTGGGTCTTTATTATTCCTTATTTGTTATATATGAAGTAATACCTGGTCACATCTCTCATAGGCGGCTCCATTGCCCTCCAGGTGACACTCATTTTTAATTCTTCAGAAACTTGTACCGTGACTCATATCCAGCAACCCTGGTAGGATATTGGTATTAAAATACCAGGTGGGCTGCAGGATGGAAATGACTTTTCTGGGCTATGGCCTGAGGAAGCAAATCTCTGGTGCCAGAGTCAACCAGGGAATTATAACCCATCCCCCAGGGGGAAAAAAAAAAGAAACAAAGAAAAAGCGTGGGAACTGAGCCCAGGGAGTCAGGTGAGACACTGAAACTTGTGTTTTGGAGGATATTTCTGAAGTCAGGTGAGGAGTCAGAGTCATTCTGGAGTCAGAGCAGTGGAAAGGGCACCTTAGAAGTCTTAGAAGACTAGTAGATTCATGATTCAGTGGAACTCAGCCTGGGCCTCCTTTTGCCAATAAGACGTGTAGGGGCCGAGGGGGGCGGGGTGGAGAACGGGAGGAGGGATAGCGATAAAGCCAGATTACCTCCTATTTTTCCACTGTTCTACACCTAAAGTTCTGTTGATCTTGGAATCATCTGGCTTAATATGTGCAAATGATTTATTTTGGAAAATTCCAAATAGAAGTATTAAGGGATTTTTAATGATCCATTCACACCTTATTGTAAATTGTTGAGAAGACTGCTGCATTTCACACCTAGATTAAATCTGTAGCAGTGAAATTAGGAGTTTGGTAAATTAATAGGTAGAGGGAGGAGGAGATGTTAATAGTGCTAGACTTGCAGCCAGAAGGGCATCTAAGTTAGATACCTGCCACAGAAACTTGCCAGCTCTATGATGGTGGACGGGTCACTTCATCTTTGAGTTCCCTAATTTGATTTTAGTCTTTTAGTGGATAAAATTTTTAATAGGATTGCTTGCAGATCAGAGAAGATAATGTGTAGAATTATTTAGCCACCTTAAAACGCAGCATAAATGCAAGCTATTTATCCTCCATGACAGATCCAGCCTCTCTCTCTCTTTCTCATTGTCTCATTACTCCCCTTTAAACACTCCTAGGCAGACTGGATGACACCCAAACTAGACTTTCCATCTCATACCTTGGTACTTTTGCATAAGCCATCCCTCATCATTGTGCTACACTTTTTCTTAATTTCTGTCTTTTAATTTTCATTTTCTAAAAGGATCTACACTTATTTGGGCTACAGACCCCTTTAAACAAAAATTATTCAGCACTCCCTAGGAAATCTACTTTCTTTAATCCTTTAACAGTTTTTTTAAATTGCATCATTTAAAAATATATAATTTTTTTAAAATGATGCATCTTAAATTTAATAATTTATTACGAATTTATGGTTTGTTTTCTGCATTGAAATTTTGATGATATATTATTGCATCATGGGTCTTTATTGCATATAGTTGTATTGTAAACAGGTCATGATTACATGCACATATTCCTGCCGATGCAAGCCGGACTTCCAACAATGCGCAACATGTTCACCTGCCAATGCTTGCTTGTTAGGACCTGTTGGCAGACTTGACCGCTGATCAGTTATAACTTGCATTTTGTGTGTTTATTTGAGAAATCAAATAATCACTATGACTTTAACTCTGTTACACAATAGATGAAACATGTATGAACTATTTTTCAATATTTTCTTCTCTTCTGTTCTTTCCTTATGCTTCCACTGCCCCTTATTTTTATTCAGTGCCTCCCCCCGTTGCACCCAAGGCTACTACTGGATCATTCCAGTGCTCCCCAGGGGGAGGGATCTCCTCCTTGGGGAGCCTGACTACACAGATGCCATTTTCACTCTGAAGCCTTCTTTGATTCTCCCTTGTTAATGTTATCTCCCTTCTCAAATTACTTTTCACTTAGTTGTCCTATGTAATCCTTGACGTCAGACACTTTGTCATTTTAATCTTTGTATAGCTTAGTACTCGGCGCTTAGCACAGAGCCTTGCATTCAGTAGTTGCTTAATATATCTTTGAATGTAATTTTGGAGAATGAGCACTGTAATAGAACTAGGGATTTCAGGCCTGGGTAGGATGCCATAATAGGAAGTTTAAATAGCATAGAATACTTACCACCTAGGGAGACATTGTGTGGTCTTGGAGGAGAAGAGAGTAATTTTGGTTTATGGAATTTCGTCAGATTTAGGCCCTGCTGCCCTCTACTCTTCTACTCTCAGAAAGCCTTATGTGATTCCACTTGGGTAGGGGGCTCTCCCATTTTCAGCTGTAAGCTTCTTACCCTAAGGAGCTTCCTAGGCCTTAAGAGTGGACAAGAGACCACCTCCTTCCCTCCCCATTCACTCTGAGACCTACAACCTGTTCATACTTGGGAAATGTACCTTCGTAACCTCTCTGTCATGCTTTCTAGTCGCTGGCCAGTAGAGAAACACCCAGGACAACATGGTGGCTTCGTTACCACTGGCCTAAGAAGCTGTCCACATGAGCCATAAGATGTATGTTGTGGCATTGTGGTCACACGTGGGGGATGAGAAGGTGTGCTATCCTCTTTTGTGGGGTTTTTAGGTTTTGGTTGAGATATTTATCTCCTGCAGTTACTTCATTTTAATCATGTGTTTTCAGCTTTGTTCTGTGGCAGGTCCTTAGGAAGAATTTGGTCCAAATCGCTACTGAATCTGGCTGCTGTCCAGCACTGTCTGCCTTGGATCTGCAATCTGCAGCATACTTGATAAACAACAGTCGGTTGTTCTCTGGAGTTCTGTTCCTTTTCCCAATACAGTGGCAACAAAAGCATGCTTACCTTGTAAGACCGTCAAAGAACTGCACATTCCCCACTGGGTGAAGATTTGTTTGTTCACTGGTAGAACGATAATCCTGTCTGTATGTCCTGTCTTGTCAAGGGCAGAGTTCTTCACAGCTGAATTCATTTTAGTCTAGGTTTCAGAGATGGAAGAAACTTATTAACTCATCCCTTCTGTCCTTCAAGGCTAATTTAGGATGGTTCTCTCTGGTCGGTTCCTATTTGTCTTTTTCACAGTGACCAATCTGATCTGTGACTTTTCACTATTTAGAAACTTCTCCTGCCGTTAAATTTAAAGATTCCTTTAATGTTAACCCTTTGTACTTAATTACCATGCTTTTGTGTATTCAATGTTTATCACCTTAATTGTTCATAGCTTTTTGGTATATAGTGTATAACACAATTTCTGAAGCACATTTCAACAGTACTTATTTATTCATGGATCATAAAAAAGTTTAGGAACTAAATTGGAGCTGGTGTGTTATAGATACAGAACATCCAAGTGGGATGCATTTACTCACTGTGGTCTAAATTTTTCACGTGCTCCTTGAATGGATCAAAGTGGCCTAGTGCTCATCTGTTTGTCCTCATGTGTGTATCCAGATTTTGTGAAGTGCATGAACAACTGCATATTTAGTGTAATGCAGATTTTCATGACAGAGCCCCACCCTTCCAGTCTAGCTATCAAACTGCTGCTCCAGAAGCCCCTACATATTCCCCTCAGCTTAGAAATGGGGGCAGTTGGGTGGTGTAGTGGATAGAGCATTGGGTCTGGAGTCAGAGAAGAGTTCAAATTTGACCTCAGAAGCTTACTGTCAGTATGACCCTGGGCAAGTCACTTAACCCCTGCCTACGTAAAACTGAAGGAAATGACAAATTACTCCAGTATCTTTGCCAAGAAAACTCCATAGGCAGTTGATCCACAGAGTCATGAAGAGTCATACAGACCTGAGCGACTAAACAAGAACAAAGCTTAGAAAAATATCTGACCAAACTCTGATGTGCCTACACCACACATCCTGGGCCACAGTCATTTATTTCCCCCATTTCTCATCAAAATGAATGTGTAGTTAAAAATACTCAAAATACTCTTTTCCTATCACTCAATAATCAGGCATTTATTAAGTGCCTTCTCTAGCATAGCCCCTGCACGTAGTAGACCCTTAGTAAGTGCTTGTGAGTTGGGCAGAGAATTCTACAGTTTTGCAGCTCAGAGACAGGTAGAGTAGCCCTCTGTGCCTTCCCTGCTTTTCTCTCCTACCAGTTAAGGGCAGCAAGGTGGTACACTGGATAGAGTGCTGGGCCTGTAATCAAGAAGACCTGAATTCAAATATGGGCTCTGACATTTACTAGCTGTATGACCCTGGGCAAGTCACTTAATCTCTGTTTTCCCCAGTTTCTTCATCTACAAAACGTGCATAGCAGTAGCGCCTACCTTACAGGGTTACTGTGAGGATCAGATGAGAGAGCTTTTGTAAAGTGCTTAGCTCAGTGCCTGGCTCATAGTAAACACTATATAAAAGTTATTAGTTATTATAATTATTGTTATTACAGCCAACTTTCTCCTCCCCTCCCATCAAAAGAAACATAAACCAATCAGTTAACAAGCATGTCTAAAATGCCTCCTGTGTGCCTCTCATTGTGATAGATGTTTGGGATAAAAGACAACAGTGAAACAGTACTTCCCCTTGGGAAGCCTACAGTTTAGCTGGAGGATACTCATAGCATGCACACACACACACGTGTGTGTATATATGCCCACATGTATGTATATTCTTATATACATGCATACCTACACATACATGCACACATATGTACATGTACCCCATGTATGTTGGGTGTCTGTTGTATATTTATGTTTGTGTGTATACATGTATGTATATACGCATTCAGGCATATTCAAAATGATGAAAGATAATTTTGAGCAAAAGGGATGAGCAGCTGGGGAGATTGGGAAGGGCTTCATGCGGTGCTTGAATTGAGCCTTAAATGAGGCTAGGTTGAGGTAAAGACGGAGGACATTCCAGGCAAGGGAGAGCCAATAAACATGGCATGGAAGTGGGATACAGAGTGCTGTGCATGAGACCCAGTGAGGAGGTCAGTTTGGCTGGAAAGGAGTGCAGACAGAACACTTTATACTTGTTCCTGGAGATAAACAGGGAGCCTCTGGACTTTGAATAGGGCAGCGACCTGCGCCTGGGGGAAAATCACTTTAGCAGTTGTGAGGAGAATGGATCGAAGTGACTTTAAGACTGGGAGACCAATTCAGGCTAGAGGTGATGAGGGACTGAATTAGGGTGGTGGCTGTGTGATGGCAGTAAGAGATGTGGAGGCTGAAAGAAAAGAAATAATGAACATAAAAAAGAGAAAATGCCCACAAAACCCGGAGTCCTTGCAGCTCTTTAAAGACTCACTTGAGAATTTCAAATTGACCTGATATAAACCCCCAAAGAAAAAAATCTAAATGCTCTTCATTGGTGAAAAACAAGTGTCATTTCACCATAATGAAATAAATTTGGTCTGGTGATGTGGTGGTTACTAATTTGATTTTTATTTTATGCAAAGGCTTTTGCATTAAGCATCAAAACAATGGGTGAGTTAAGGACATGACAAGTTTTAACCATGTCCTAGTGGAAATATTTTAATAATATTGGAGTTGAGCTTGGTATATGGCCTTACCTGGAAGAAATACTATGTGACTGTTTCTGGAGAGAAAGAAAGACTAATGTATGATTTAGTATAAACTCAGTAGAGAATGTCATTTTATCTCTTTTATTTATGTTGAAGATTTGTAATCCCAAGTTTGTGTGCATGTACACATGGTCCAAAGAAAACACAGCATGGCCAGAGACAGTATTTGTAGTTAGATTAATCTTTGTTTTATTTCTTCTCTTTCTGGGCAGTGTACAAAAACTGGAAGTTGAATTATTTCTTGGCCTGTTTTCTCCTGGTTCTGTCTTGGGTGCAGCAAAAGATGCCTGGGTCTTTTATGGTGTTGGAGAAAATCTCAAGGCAAAGATGCTCTAGGGACTGGGACAGGGTGGATAAGGGAAAATCATCATTAAACCTATTTAAATTCACAGGGAGCCAGAGTAATGTTATTAGATTTGGAGCCAGAAATTGTTTTTGGTCAGATGTGTCCCAGCTCTTCTTGGCCCTATTTGGGGTTTTCTTGGCAAAGATACTGGAGTAGTTTGCCATTTTTTCTCCAGCTCATTTTACAGATGAGAAATTGAGGCAAACAGGGTTAAGTGACTTGTCCAGGGTCACATAGCTAGTGTTTAGATGGGGTTTGAACTCTTGAAAATCAGTCTTCCTGATTCTGTTTAGTGCTCTATTCACTATACCACATAGCTGTCCCTGCACATAATAAATGCTTGTTGACTGACTTTTTGGATCCATTCACTTATTACAGTTAGCTTGTTTTACTTGTAGAGGCTAGTTTGACCCATGATGCCCTCCTCTCCCCCATTATCTGGTTTCTTTAAATACTCTTAACTTGATTGATGTCATAGAAACCCCTTTGGTAGTGGAGGGAAGCTTCTATAGACCCCTTTCTGTGAATAATGTTTTTAAATGATCAAAGGAAATGTTGTTTCAGTTAGAAGTCAATAGAAAATAAGGGTGTAACCTTTTTTCCATCCAAGTTCATAGACCAACCTTCCCCCAAATCTGTGTACCTTGGAAGTGGGGTAGTCTATAGATTTCAGGTCTACTGTAATAGTAGCAGCTTAGTCAGTATATTTAGCCTTATAAGGAAGCAGTTTCCTATGGGCAGCCCCTCAATGCTAAATGTTCCCGAAGAACCCTTTTCATATTGTGCGATGGACCAGCTGTATCTCCTTGCCTCTCTGTTTACTACAGTGTTGTCCCCCCCCCACTCTCCTTACTCAGCAATGAATTTGCATGAACAGTATTCACTTTTGAGTAAAATAAGTAAAGAAACCAATGAAATAGGTTAGCCTTTTCTCATCTCCTATTTTGTATATTAAAAAAACCTGCAGAAACTTCATCACACTTTATTTAGTCTTTGTTCTCTATCAGTCTGGTGAAAGTAATCTCAGATCTGCAGATCCTTGAGTCCTTGAGGTGCAGGGACTGCCCTAGGTAATTCCCTTTGGAGGTTTATCTTCATGGGCCATCCCTTCAGTTTGGCAATGATATATTTGCTCCACATTTGGTTGTAGGGTGATTCTGTAATCCTGGTGAGATTTGAACCGTTGTATCTTCCTGGAGATGGAACTGAATTGAATTGACTGAATGAAAAGTTATAATGATTAGGTGAGCTTTCTGTAGGAGAGAAGAAAGCCATATTGGACCTCCTGTTGGATGGATGCCTTATACCAGCAATTCTTAGACTTCTATGGTCTCAGGACCCCTTACACTCTTAATTATTGGGAAGTGTGTTGATGTATTCTGTATTAGAAATTCAGATGTCTTAGTATTATCATGAAAAGAGTTTTGACCTTAGGACACCCTACCACCACCCTGAAAGGGTCTTGAGGACCTTCTGGGTTTCTCCACACAGAAGGGTAACAAATAATTCCAGCAGAGTTGCTCTCTCTGATATTTTACAGTGTGATTTTTTTTGTTTTGCAGCTAAAGAAAACCAGCGTATAAAAAGGATAAGTGACTTATGTAGAAAGCTTAGAATAAGTCAGTGAAGAATGAGGAATGGACTTGAGACTCCAGACTCTTAGATGTTGATGTTAGTGGGGAAGGATGAGGGGAAATTGTTTCCTTGGGAAAAGGAATGGATTTGTAAGGGTAGGAGCAGCATGTCTCAAGAGAATATCCAGTTAAAGTTGTTTGTTGAAGGGAATCACATGAGATAATAGATGTGAAAGCTTTTTGAAGATATATGCTACAAAGCTATTTTCAGAGCAGCAGAAAAAAATGGGAAATCTAAGGGAAAGGAGAGACAAGGGTTTAGCTCAGCTTCCCAGCTACATTTAAAGTAGGCAGCTAAGTGGCATAGTGGATAGAGCTCAGGACTTGGAGTGAGGAAAATCTGAGTTTGAATTCTGCCGGGGACATTTATTAGCCAGTCATTTGACCTCTCTGTTCCTTAACTTACTCATCTGTGAAATGGGGATGATACTAACTTGTAGAAATTGTTAAAATGTTTAAATGAGTTAACATACTTAATAGCTTTAAAAACTTTAAAGTGCTAATATAAATTATAGGTGTTATTAAAAAGTTGTAGGGTAAGAAAAAAATTATGGAAGGGACAGTTTTCAGGGTAACTTGGGAAGATTGATATTAAATGAGGCAGTGAAGCGAGCAGAACCAGGAAAACAATTTGTACTTTAAGAACAATACAGTAAAAAAAAGAATAATTTTGAAGGACTTAATTGAAACTCATTAATTCATTGATCAACTATGGTTCCAGTGGATTGACAATGAAGAATGATACCTATTCCCTGACAAAGAGGTAATGGACTATAAATATTTCTCTCTGCCCTATTTGTGTGTGTGTGTTTGTGTACACATATATATTCTTATGTACATGCACAGCTGCACATAGACACCACAAGTAGGCCATATGTTGGACCCAGATTTAATTCTTAACCTAATTATGAGAAAAAGCTGAGCATTTATAAGTCTACCAAGTCAAGCTATAATTTCTGAACATAACATAGCGTATTGAACTTTATACCTTCTCTCATTCTTTGTTGTAATCACCCATAACATGTCTTCTGTGTCGTGTATATGATGGCATTTGAAGCTTTTCAACTTTACAGAAACATGTATAGTATGTGTGTATGGTTGGAGTCATTAGTTGTGTTTTTGTTGGGTGGAAAAAATTGTAGGATAGCATGATGCTTTGGAGGCTTTTATACTCCTTAGAGTCAATTCAATGAGACTGATTTATTGGAGAAACTGTATCATCTTGAGGTCATTTCAGTACATTTGGTAACTAAACCTGCCTTGAAAAAATTTCAGGAGGAGCCCATCTTATGCCGAGTTTCATTTAATGGTTTGTATTCGATCCAAAACAAAAATTCTCATGTATTTTTAATGCTCAACAGAAATATCATCAACTATTTTAAATAAATGTGATTAAATTAGAAAAGATAAAATGCTTTCAGGAGGAGTATTTAAAAATAGAGAATTGTAAAGAGTATTGGACAAGATATTTCAAGAGCAGGAAGGGATTTTGAATACTGCTTCGTGTTTGGAGAGTAGGTGAAGTGTTGGTTCTTACATAGATCCAGGAAAATGGTTTTGCTACCACTGTTAAAAATTTTAAAACCTTTACTCCAAAACATGTCGTCTAGTCAGCAGATATTTTAAGTGGAAGTGTATTCGACTCCCCAGGTCCTTGGACTCCCTTTCAGATATCCTTATCTTAATTGGCATGACAGGATGTAGACGGTTCACCATTGCTATGTGAGCTCAGTGCTAGACTCTACTACTTATTGAAACTGTTTCATATTTAATATACCATCATCCTCAAGCTAATTTCATTTTACGGAGATGTGTCTTTCTAAGACTGAATGGTTGTTGTCTGTTAGCAGGGAAGAAAAGTTGAGAACTTGATGAATTGTGCCCAAGTTCGTATTTCTCTTTCCAAAAGGAATAGTCTGTATAAGGAAAGCCTTATGTTTTGGTCTTTGCCCTTGGTAGATGAACATGTTGACTGATACTGTTTCCTCATGTGAAATTCAAAGACACTGGTGAAATGTGAATATATTCTCATTTAGTAAGCAAAGCAAAAAGACTTGGTATCTATGTTGAATTAAGGAATGATATTTATGTGTACTTGTGGAAGTCAAATTCCACTTTGATCATTTCCAGGGGACTTCCACATTTTTCATTGTATTTGTAATTTTTTGTCATCGAGAATGTTTTTGTTAGGCATTCTCAGTATGTAGGACCTGGAGCCCGAATACACCCAGGCATTTTGTCTGAATAGTAATTGGGAAAACAAAAATCACAGAATACAGTGGGTAAAATTAGATTATAAACTCCTTGAGATCAGGCGCTGTCTTCTGTCTCTTTCTGCACCACCTGTCCTTCACATTGCACCCTGCACATAGTAGGTGCTTGATGTGTGTTTTGATTTGTTTCCTTCCCTGATTTTTGTGGTGTAGATAGGATGTTTGAAGTGGTGAGGTATAAAAGGAGATAAAGACTTGTTGTAGAGGAAAATGTCTACCAGGATGAAGATGCTCACTATCAGACTACAATTTAACTTTCATAGTGAGAAGTGATAGGAAATGAATTTGAACCATATCAAGAAAGTTTTGTTATTATGTGTGTAAAAGACATGAACATTGGGTATACAAAACTTTATCTTTTTTCATTATGGGATTTTTAACTTTTCAGTATAGGATTTTTGGTTGAGGTCAGGTCTTGATTATAGGCCCTTAGTAAATGAATGCTATTTGCATTTCATTAGTATGTTTATACTTCACAAGACACTATATGTCGGACTAATATTTTTATGTGGTGATATCTGATTCCCCTTAATACTTGTAGTATCTTCCCATTCTTGATTATTTCTAGTTTATCCTTAATATGGCTTACTCATACATAACTGCATGTCAGACTGTGAGCTCCACTAATAGACTGTGAGGTCCTTGAGAATAGGGATTGTCTTTTGCTTTCTTTATGCTTGGCACATAGTAGGCACCTAATAAAGGCTTGTTCCCTTCCTTTTCTACTCCCTATTAGAATTATAATGTTTATTCCTCGAGGGTAGAGACCATGTTTTTGCCTTTTTTTATCCCTAGCAGTTAGCATAGTGCTTAATATATAGTAAGTTCTTTTTTTTCTTTTTAATAAATTTTATTTGTTTTCTTGTTTTCAAAAATTTTACAAACTTTCTCCCCTTCTTTCCCCTACCCCAACCCTAAAACAGCAATCTCACCATAAAGCCCCTCCCCTGCTCTGCTCTCTTACTTTCTGGTAGGGCAGGGAGGGTCTCCCTATCCCGGCCCATGTATATCTTATTTCCTAGTTGCAGGTCTTGTAGAACTTTAAATTCTAGATTCTTTCAATTCCTCCCTTGT
>CM053598.1:108885151-108949867 GCA_028646575.1 Pseudocheirus occidentalis | reverse complement strand
TGTAGATCTGCTCCCCAGGGTAGACGCGTGCTGTAGCTTGGGAGGCTCTGCTCCTCCTGACCACCCTTGGGCCTGGCCGAAGTTTTGGTTTCGGGCTGGGCTGGTCTCATCTCCTGGCCTGCCATGATGAGCCCCTCCTGCCAAGCTGCCTTTCTCCAAACCTTGTTTTTCACGCCTTGGTAGTTGCACGAGGTGAGGTAGATCTTCCCTCTTGTAGACTGGCTGCAGTTTGGCTAGGCTCCTCCCAATGGCCTTGCGGCCTGGCCTTGGTTTTGATTTCAAGCTGGGCTGGTCTTGGCTCCCAGACTGCCGCAATGAGCCCCTGCTGCTGAGCTGCCTTCATCGAGAGATGTGTTTTCTGTGTTTTTGTGAGTATGAGAGTCCTAGAATTTGTCTGGGGTCATATTTTGTGGGTATATAGGGTGGTTGTGTCATAGTAAGTTCTTAATAAATGTTCTCTCTCTTCCCTTTCCTCCCTCTCTCTTTATGTTCTTGTCAACTTGTTGACTGTTAATGCCTTGGTGTATTGTTATCTAACCAATTACCTACCCATTTATGATATCTAACACTGTTTCTATGGATCTAACTGCCCCTTGTAATGTTGTTTATCCTGATATCATGTTTTTGAAGAATAAATTAATAAGCAAGTTTAGTTGGTGTTAATCCTGACCATTAAAAAAAACCGGTCGTAGGTTCCTTGAAAGTAGGGACTTCCATGTTTGCCCCTGTGATCCCCACATTCAGCTTAATGCTTTGCATATAGTGGTTACTTACTAAAGTGGTTTTTTTGTTGAGTTTCTATGACATTTTAACTTAAGATTGATTGGTAAGTTAACTCTAGAATGCGTTTTCTGATTAAGACCATTCTGATATTTAGAACTGTTTTGCTAGAAGCTGCATGGATGAACAACAAAGCTGTTTTTAGAACCATGCCTTTCGTAACCAGGCTGTATCCATAAACTTACTAGCAAAGCTAAAATGCCTCCTTGGATTTTCCAGCACTCTGGCTTATTTACTAGTCTATTCTTGTTCTGTAATTGTATCTCTGTGAGGTTGTGGGGTGTAGTATAATGAATGCTGGACTTAAGAATCAGGAGAGTCTTGGGTTTGAATCTTACTTCTGACACATTTATTGTGTGAACAGTGGGCCAGATACCTAAGTGCAGTCAATTAGTAAACATTAAGAGCCTACTATGTGCCCAGCATTGTACTAAGTGCTAGGAATACAAAGAAATCCCTGATATCAAGGGGCTCATAGTCTACTGGGGGGAGACAGTATGCAAACCATTATGGCTAAACAAGTCATATATAGAATAAACTGGAAATGATCAACAAAGGGAAAGGCACAGGAAGAATTAAGGGGGTCAGGAAAGGCTTACTGTAGAAATGGGATTTTAGTTGGAGCCAAGAAGGCAAAAATGAGGAGAAAGACTATTCCAGATATAGGGGACAGCCGCTGAAAATGCCTGCAGTCTGGAGGTGGAGCGTCTTGTCGACAGTATGACAAAGAAGCCAGTGTCACTGGATTGCAGAGTACATTGCAAATTGGGAGTGGAGTGTAAGGTTTAAGGGCAGTGGAAAGGTGGGGGAATCGAGGGCTTTGAAAACCAATCAGATGATTTGATGTTCGGTACTAGAGATGGACTGGAGTGAGGAAAATATTTGTGGCTGGCAGATTAACCCACAGGCTAGTGTGAAGTGATGAGGATCTATGCCAGGGTGATGGCAGCATCGGGTCGGAGCAGAGAATGGGAGGTGTGTGAGACTTGTTATCAGGGTAGAAATAACAGAACTTAGCAACAGTTTGGATATAGAGGTAAGATAGTGAGGAGTCAAGAATCACACCAAGGCCTTGAGAACGGGTAACAGAGAGGATGGTGGTAGCATTGATAAGGGAGTCAGGGAGAGAGCAGGATTGGAGGGGAAAGAAAATGAGTTCGGTTTTGGACTTGTTGAATTTGATGTCTTGAACATACCGTTTGAAATGCCCCAAAAGCAGTTGGGACGTGAGACTGGAAAAACAACAGAGGAGCGGCTAGGTGGCTCAGTGAATAGAGCACCAGCCCTGGAGTCAGGAGGACCCGAGTTCAAATCCGGCCTCAGACACATAACCGAAAAAACCCCCACAAAAACATCAAACCAACTAGCCGTGTGACCTTGGGCAAGTCACTTAACCCCAATTGCCCTCCAGAAAGCAAAAAAAGGAGATCAACAGAGAAGTTAGAGATGGACAATTTGATCTGAGAATCATCTGCATAGAGATGGTCATTGAAACCATGGGAACTGATGAGATCACTGAGTACTGTAGTGTAGAGGAAGAAGAAACGAGAGCCCAGGAAAGGGCCGTATGGGGAACCCACAGTTTACTGGGACAGAACTGGATGCAAATCTAACAGAGGAGACAGAAAAGAGAGTTAAGACAAGTAGAAGAGAACCAGGAGAATCAGGTTTGGAAAATCTACAGAGAAGAGAGTGATGAAGAGTGTTGAAGACTGCAGACAGGTCAGAGAGGATGAGAACGGAGGAAAAAACCATTAGATTTGGCAGTTAAAAAATCTGCCTGTCATTTCTCATCTGTGAAATGGGTATAATTAATGCCTTTAGTACCCATTTCATATAGTCCTTGTGAAAATCAAATGAGGTCTGATGTATATAAACTCCAGAGTGTTATAGTGTATATAATGCATTTTGAAAAACTTGCATTTATTTTGGAAAGGTTTTATTCTCATTTCTTCTCATTATTCTCATTGCCCCGATTCCTTCCCTTGATCTCTCTGTCTGTACCAGTGCCATTATTTCCCTCTTCTTTCCAACCGTTTGGCTTCCCAGATCCTGAGGAGTGTTCTGAAAATTGGAATCTGACTGTGGTCACTTTCTTTTTAAAACTCAGCCATAAGTTTTCCTTTTTTGCAAGTAGAGGAATTTTTTTCTGGATGGTATCAGTTACCTACCTTGCCTCTTCTGATCTGCTTTTTTGACTTATGCCTCTTCCAAGGCATTTCTGTCTGTTACCCTTGGCTGGACCATGGCCCTTTCTTAAACTCCTTGGGTCTCAGAGTCTCTTCAGGATAAGCCTTGCTATCAACCAAGTGTTTTCCATCAGTGCCCTTTAAATTAGTGATTTCACATGGGTTTATTAACCACATAAATATAGTTTATGTGTATATTGTTTAGCCTTCCTCAAGTATGACAAGAGCAACTTAGCCCTCTGATCTTCTTATAATCCTTTAGAATTTTCCAGTGACAGTTTTCTTTCAACTTAATTGTTTTCTGATTAAAAATTTTATCAGTAGTAAAGAAGCTGTCTAAATCTGTAGGCCAGCTTTGCCTGTGATGTGACCTTAGGCTACCATTTGCCCATTTTACCCCTTCCCCGTTGTCAAACTTAGCTGGAGTTTCTCCATCTGTTTTTGTTGTCTGTATTTATTGACCTCCCACAGTGTGTAGAGTATATATAGCACTGTACAGTGTGAGTACTGTATATGGTTGCTGATCTCTGTTGAAGATTTCTTTTAATGGAAGTTTTTCTTCCCTCTCTTGTCTAATTTTTGTATTTCCCTGGGCATCTGTCCTTCTTTAAAGAGCAACATCAGGACTTCACATTCTAGTACTTTTCATATATTGATTTATTTTTATGACTTTTTTTTTGCTTGAAAAGTATGGGAAAGTTATAGTATTGTTTCCCCTGAACTATAAATGCATTCCTTGGGATGTCTCTCTTTAATCCGTTCATTAGACTGTTTAAGCCAAATGCTGTATTCATTGTTTCTTTGCTGTTTGTCAGTTACTCTCATGATCAGGGTCTTCCCTTTTCTGTCAATGTCACAAAACAGCCTAAAGGCCTACAATGGCCCAGAATCCAAAAACAACTGGATGTTAGGCTCAGCTCCTTGTACCTTGTGGTTTGGGTTCTTTTTTTCCCTCTTTAGGGAATGAGTTGCTATTTTTTTTCTTTCTTTAAATGGAAAAAAGTAGTGTTAGTTTTGGAGTCTGCTCTTGTCATTCTATGTAGACAACAGTTAAGTCTTTCTAATGTAGTCTCTTCACTGAGAGATTTACTCTGATATTTTTCCTTAATAGAGATTTATGTAAGTTCTGAAGGACTGGAGAGGAGGGAGGGAAAGAAATGAAATGGAGATTCTTCTCCTCATGTGAGCATTTTGTTCCAGATTTAAAAATCAGGAAAATAAGTTATTAGACTTCAGGCTCTCTGCCTAGATAGCGGATTTTCATGGTTTGTAGGTAATGATTTCAAATGCATTTACTAGCTTAGATACCTAATACTTTATAACATGATTGAACATGATCTATGACACAAAAATAAATAAGTATTCTGGCATAAGTAACATACTGTGTGTGGTGGGGTCTTTTTTCCTTTTCTTTTTTGACTGATGAATGTTCCTGATAGATCTTGATGCTAAAAGAAATGGATTAAAATTTTTTTTTGGTCTCAGTAGGATTTAAAAAATTAACTTCAGTTAATAGTTAATATAGTATAGTAGAATATTAAGGTACAGGGGTTTAATTCCAGCTTTGTCAGTGAGCTGTGTGAGTGTGAGCAAGTCCTTAAATCTCTCAGTTCCTTCATCTGTAGAATAGGAGAGCTGGACCAGATGACCTCAGTTTTCTTCTGCTCTGAATTCTGTGATTTAACATAAAAGTCTCTGGTCCTTTAGCAGGTACCATAGTCCCATGTAGTACTTGTTGTATTGATATTGTGGTACTTATTGTGACCATCCTAATTCAGATCTCAGTCTCTTATAATAGTCTCCTAGCTGATCTCCTTATCTACAATCTCTTTCTTTTCACTAAATATCCATTATAGTACTGCAAAAATAACCTTCCTGATATGTAAGTCTTCTTGGTCCCTTCTTCAAAAGCCCTCATGCTTCATGAAGAAACCCTGATATTTGGAGCTTTTCAGTTAATCTAGTTCATTGGGCAGGTAGGTGGCACAGTGGATGAAGTGCCAGGCCTGAACTCAAGGAGACTCATCTCTGAGTTCAAATCTGACATTTTTTTATCTGTATGACCCTGGGCAATTCACTTAACCCTGTTTGACTTGGTTTTGTCATCTGTAAAATGAGCTGGAGAATGAAATTGCAAACCATTCCAGTATCTTTGCTAGGAAAACCCCTCATGAAATGATTCAGCAAGTTAATCTAGCTCTAGACCTTCCGTTTTAACCTTATTTCAAATGAAAAAAATATTTCAGAGATGTTTATTAAGTGCCTGCTGTGTGCACAGCACCATGCTAGGTGCTGGGGGAGATGCATAGTTTAAATAAGATACATTGCCTTTTAAATCTTTGCATCACCATTACCTAACACAGATTGTCACTCACAACAGCAGATGCTTATTCAGCAAACATGCCAGGTAGGCTTGAAATCTTGGTAGACTGATAAAGTGCCTGACAGTCAAGAGCCCTGACTTCTGTGTTTGGTTCTACTCACAACTTTTATGTTTCAGTTCTCTCATTTGTAAAATGAGAGGGTCATATAAATTGATCTCTCAGAGGCCCTCTAGCTTAAAAACCCTGATTCCCTTGCAATTGCTGGTTCCTAATATTTGTTAAGAACTATTGATTCTTCACAATTTCACTCTTATCCATTCTTCTCTTTTATGTCTTGATGATCATAACCCAGTTCCCTATTATGCTTCTCACCTTAATATTATAATAACATCTGAACCAGCCTCCAACTTTCTCCTCTTTTAATTTGTCCTGTACGTCACCCCATATATTTTCCCTTCAAAGCTAATTTTGAACTGGGAAATTTTGGAAAATTATGGAAAACAAGACTGAAGATATTGAGACAGTTTGTGCCAGCTCAGGGAGTTCCTCTACCCGTGAAATGACAGATCCTTCAAAGTATCAAAGATTTTGATTATAGTATTTCATTACTTAAAACTATGCATTGACTTTTTGGTATCTACTGAATGAAAAGTCCCAACTCTTTACCTGGGGCTTTGGGTCTTCTTTAATCAGACCTATAGCTATCTTTCAGCCTCACAGCCTCATACTTCCCTACCTTTGTGTTTCTCGCTCATGTTCTTTCCCCTGCCTTTACTTTCCTTCTATCCAGTTCTTTTCCCTTGGTTTTCAAAGTCCAGATCAAAGGCTTTTGCCTCTTTGGAGCCTTTCTCGTAAGAGGCAGGCCTTCCTTGACCACTCTAGCTGCTCTCCCCCTCCTTTGAATTCTCATAGCTTTGTCTGCTCTACCACTCATATGACTTTCCACCTAATAACTGCAGTTATTTTACCTCTCTGACCTAATTTTTAACATGAAAAGACTGAACAAGATGTCTTGCGACATCTCTCCCATTTATACATCTACTACCATTAGATTGTAGCAACTGATGAGCTGCTGAACCTGAGCGAGTGGCGAGAGATAGGAAATTTGGAATGAGGAGAACATCTGGGTGCAAAGCCCCCCTTTGAAACCTGAGAGCTCTGTGACCAGGGGCAAACCACCAAACCTTGCCAAGTCTCAGTTTCCATATTGGTAAATGGGTATAATATCTGTAATGCTGACCTTATGGAGCTGTTGAGTGTCAAATGAAGTAACATGTAGAATGATTTGCAAATCTTGAGGGGAAGGGAATAAGCATTTACACAGTACCTACTGTGTGCCAGACATTGTGCTAAGAAGTACTTTACAAATGTTAACTCATTTGAACCCCACAAACAACCCTGTGTTGAGGTAGGTGCTGTTGTTATTCTCCATTTACTGCTGAGGAAACTGAGGCAAACAGAAATTAAGTGACTTGCCCAGGATTACACAAGTGTCTGAGGCTGGGTTTAAACTCAAGTCCTCCTGACTCCCAGCCCTGCACTCTAGCCACTATCCTGCCCTACCCAGCTGCTCCTTAAGCACTGTATAAATGTTAGCTATCATTTCCCTTGCTAGACTATAAGCGCTTGGGAGGATTTGCTGCCTCTCCTTATTCACAGTAGTACCCAGCATGGCATCTTACTTAGAGTAGATGGTCAATAATTCATGGGTCATAAAAGCAGCTACAATCCTGAAAAGACTTTAATACTAGTTTCTGATAGCATCACTTCTCAAAATACTAAGAAAAGATGATATGAGGGTTGAAGGGGAAGGTGTTGATTTTTCACTTAAAGAGTACCAGAAATATGCTATAAACATCACAATCTTTCTCAAAAAGTTCTTTTTGAGCCTGGTTTTGAATTAGCTATAGAATAGGTATACTTTGCCTAATGTCCTTAATCCTAAGAGAATGTGATGTCAGTAAAGCATCATTGAAGGGGGGACAGCTAACTTCATAGGAGTAATGTTATAGAAATGAGTGATCAGATGAATGGTATAGCAGGGTCTTAATCCTTTACACTGGGATTTGGATATACTGTATTTCTCATGTTATGAAAATAAATTCTGTGTAATTTTGTGTGGAGCATGCCGGCATATATAGGTACACAAGGTCAGGGAGAGAAAGGGGCTACAGGATATGACGTAATTAATAAAAGAAGACAGCATAATAGACTTTCAGCCTCCACTTAGAAAGATTACCCTATTTCTGGGACATTTTGATCACTCATTGACCTGGATGGTTACTTGATATTGTGTAATAGTTGATAATATTTGTAGTGCAGTTGGGTTTTTTCTTCTTCAAGAAACAACATATTATCAGTGGGTAATATATAGCATGGATTCAACTGCCAACTTAAGTTGTAGGACTCAGACAGCAAGAGTAAGTTTTCATTTCCATGCCTAAAGTTGGTCAACAATTATATTTTTATTTCTTTAATGGAAACATAGATTTCTCGGAAAAGAGTGACCACATTCTAGGGTTGGTAATGTTTTCAGAGAAAATATTTCTTTTAACTAAAGTGTGTCTTGCCTTTCCCCCTTCCTTTTCTTTTTTGCTTCTAGTTTGTGGGCCAAACATTGACATTCGCAATGAAATCCAGGAGTTGAAGCGACTAGAAAACTGCACAGTGATTGAGGGCTACCTCCGAATTCTACTGATCTCTAAGGCAGAGGACTACAGGAACTTCCGATTCCCAAAGCTCACGGTCATCACCGACTATTTGCTGCTTTTTCGTGTGGCGGGCTTGGAGAGCCTTAGTGACCTCTTCCCTAACCTTACAGTCATTCGAGGGAGAAACCTTTTTTATAACTATGCCCTGGTGATCTTTGAGATGACAAATCTCAAGGAGATCGGGCTATATAACCTTAGGAATATCACTCGAGGGGCCATCAGGATTGAGAAGAATTCAGACCTCTGTTACCTCTCCACTGTGGACTGGTCTTTGATTCTGGATGCTGTATCTAACAACTATATTGTGGGAAATAAATCTCCAAAGGAGTGTGGGGACCTTTGTCCAGGGACAATGGAAGAGAAGCCATTGTGTGAAAAGACAACCATTAATAATGAGTACAACTACCGCTGCTGGACCACAAACCACTGTCAGAAAAGTAAGAGTTAAATAAACTGCTTTTACCTACTTCCCTTCCCCCCTTTTCTTTCCCGCCTTCTTTCTTTATGTAAAAGTAACTAGTTCTGGTAATCCAGGTGGCTGTTTCATTTAGTGAACTGGTATGCCTACCATTTCAGTCTTGGTTTCCTAATGAGTAGATCTAGATTGTAATTCTTTTCACATCTTAGAACTGGTAGAGTAAGGAAACATTAATGTGTGAGGATTGCAACTGCTATTCAGTTCTGTAGACTATATATTCACATACATGTATAGTCTATACATACATGTGCTCAGGGCCAGAAAGATGAACTTATTTAAACTTTATTCTCCACATGAGAAAAATGGCACCATGTTTATACTTAGTGGTTGCATGAGGTTCATTGTTGGTTGAGGTTGTATATATGGCTCTATTGAAACAGAAGGTTGTGATGAAAAATTGTGTTTCTGTTATTCTACAGTATAGTGCTATAGTATTCTTCAACACAAGTGTACCTGGACTGTGATTACATAAAAAAGAAAAAAAATTAGAATTTAAGTTTAAACCCATTTGGAAGGGTTAACTTCTGCCACATGTTAGGTGGTGATCACACAACTTTTAAGGTTTTTAGTGAATAATTTACTTTGGTTTCACAGGGACAGAGTGTGTCTGAACAGTCTGGTTAAGATGAGAGATGACAAAACTGAAAATCAGGAGATTTGGGTTATAGTTTAAGCTGCACCTCTAAATTTGTTATATAACTGGCAAGTCACTTACTTTGTCTGGGACCTCAGTTTCCTTATGTGTAATATTTATCTGCCATAACAGGATTGTTGGTCTAGAAGGTTTGGAATCTGGAAGATGCTCTACAATGTAGAATGATATTTTATGTGTTCAGTTGATCTGTTCCAGAATCCCCTTATTTCCTCCTTATTTTGACTTAGCCACAGGTAATCCTTCCCTTAATATGATCAGAACCATGGGAGTCAGATCAGTTGTTAAAATAGTGCGTTGATTATTCTCAGCAGACGTTTCTAATAATAATAATAATAATAATAATAATAATATTAGACATAATAATCGTATTAGGGAAGTAATCAGCTGTGTCTGATGTTTGGTCCTGTTAAAGACTGAAGATTTTCCCCTTGTATTCTTGCCATCTTCAACCCACAAAGAAATACCCAATTAGGAGGTTTGAGTAAACTGTGGAAAAGGAGGGGGGAAAAAAATTGATGTGAACCACAAGGTACCTTTTGGTTTGATCCCATTATAACCTCATTTGTAATACGAAAATAATACCTTTTAAAATCTAAACTTGGTTCTGGGCCCCAGGAGAACTTAGTTGGTCCTTGGTTCTTGATATGTGTGTGCACAATTCTTCTTTTGATAAGTACAGAAAGACCGCTCACCTCTGAAGGAGCACAATGCAAGATCCATATAAGACAGTTATAGTTACAGTATTCAGACACTGTGATTGACATTTAAAGTATCATTGTGTGTTCTGCAAGTATTCTGATGATCCTATTGCAAGATCCGTCACTTTATGAACCAAGCTTGATGGAAATGGGAGGAAGGCATTGCACCCAAGTTTCTGTAGAGATTACTTAAAATTGTTACTTATCGTTAGCCACATCTTCTGCATGTAAAGTACTGGAAAAGTGAGCTATTAAATAGATGGAGGCTTGAAGTCTTTTCTATTAAAGGAAGTATTGAGGTTCTTGATTTTAATCACGGAAGTGGAAGAGGATGCTCCTTCCTCTTGGGAATAACAAAACAACAATAACTATAACCAAAAACCTGTCATCTCATAGCCAGCTTTCTGGTGACGAACCTTTTCAGAGATGGCTAGACTGGTCTTCAGAGAGTAGACCCATGGTTCATCTGTGGGCTCATATTTGAAGCCTCTCCAACATACCTGGTTCTGCCAGAGCTGGTGCTGTGCTGGTTCAGCCTGCCAGGGTTATTCCCAGGATTAACTCCACACTACAATGAAGCATCACAGTTGGACTTTTCAAATGAAGAAGAAATATTGTTAAGAAGTTTAATTCATTAACCGTGTGTGTGTGTTAGCTAACAAGCTTTTAAAAATCCCTTTTATTTTTAAAGTAAATTTGTTCATTTTTAGTTTTCAGCATTTGCTTCTGTAAGTTTTAAATTTTTTTTCCCTTTCCTCCTCCCTTCCCTCCGCACTCCCCTCCTCAAAACGGCATGTAGTCTGAGATAGAGTCTACATATACATTCCTGTTGAACATATTTTCACATTATTTATGTTGTATGGAAGAATTAGAAAGAATGGGAGGAACCATGAGAAAGAAAAAAAATAACAAACAAAAAAGAAAATAGTCTGCTACTAAGATTTTTTTGGTAAGTTTTAAAAAAAGTTTTAAAAGTTTCATTGATTTTTTTTAATGGTATCTAGTAAACTTAGAGTGTAATGCTCATAAGACCACATGGTAGACCACATCATTTTGCTCTGTTTTCATATTGTACTTCTGATCCTGGCTCAATCCTTTCATAGATGTGTACCATAAAGAGACTGGGTAAAAAGGGGGTGATGTTGTAGAATAGCACAAATACATGAACTCTGCTAGAAAAGAAATACTGAGAACACATAGGTGAAAGATCTGTGGATTTCATGAATGTGGGTAACTTATGTGGGAACTCCATCCACCAATGCAGATTGAAACCCAACTATGACTCCTTGTTCATGGTCAGAGGCAGAATTTGAATCCTGGTCTGCTTGCCTATAAGCCCAGTATTCTATTCAGCATGCCATGCTGTTTCATATAACTATATATTCCTTACTAATATTTCAATGGTATGTTCTTAGAAGAAAGACATGATTTTTAATTATTGACAGAAAAGAAGGAAATATAACTTCTTTCTCCTCTGCTTGCTTTCTAAATTCAAGAATTCCATTTTTGCTTCTTCTAATGGTTTCCTGCTTAGAATATTTATCTTTGTATCCTCCCTCCACCCCCACTGATTTTTTGTTTGCCCCATAGTGCTTTGCACGTAGTTAGATGCTTGACATATTTGTTGATTTCTCTACCCTGCTTCACTTATATTATTTATCATTGTGTTCACGTCCCCAATTAGACTCTTGAAATCTTATAAGGCTTACAAGAGTTCCTTTTAAGAAATGAAGAATTAGAAAAATAAAGTACTCCCTTTAACATTAGGATTACTAAGGGGATTATTTTATTTTTTTTAAAGAAACTAAATCAGAGTCATAGGTAATTTTTCAGAGGCCAAGAACCAAAAATAATGATGACTCCCTAAAAGAGACATTTAAACATGTAGGGATGGAGAGGATATGATTTAAAATAGACCAAAAAAACAACAAATTTTGATTTGTTTGGGAAAACAAACAAATCTTTAAAAGTCTAAACAACTCACCTGACATTTGTAACCCTTAAGATGCCTGTTTTTTTCATCGCATACCTAATCTAATTCAAGAGAGAGAAGTATTTTATGGGGCAATCCCAGTACTTTTCCTATTTATAAAAATCTACTAAAAATTAGGATAGAAGAGTGATAATTGTTTAAGCCTTCGGGCATTATTACCAAAGTGCCAATGACTTAAAAAAAGTTTCATGCAATCCATCTTCAACTTTAATTTTCCAGTTAGAGCAATATTATTTCATGATATGTGCTGCATTTTTTTTGTTTGTTTTTGCTAAAAGTAGCTACTGCAGTAGCGTGCAGAACTAATTCTTGAGTGAGACAAAGGACTGTCAGGTCTTGAAATACTGATATTTTGTGGGTGTGTTTTAACAGACATTGGCTAATGAGGAGAATAATCTCCCCCCTCCCTCCAGTCAATGACTCTTAGTTTGCAAAGAGAACCTACTGAAAATATAATGGTAGAAACAGGACTTTTGTTCTTTCCCCTTAAATTTTTCAGATTTGACTACTTTGCTGTTTTCTCTGATCAGCTACCTCGTGTTCGCCACTACCAAAGCATATTATGGTCAAAAACTGCTGAAAAGTTTGAAAATTTACTCATAGGTTGAACCTTGTCCTGTAGTAATTATGTTGTACTTGTGTGTCTTTTATTCTGACTATTTTTTCTTTGGCTAATGTTTGCTCAGTGGAATTTCCATTCCCTGATTTCAGGTAAAGACAACTCTATCTGCTAAACTTCCATCTCTAAGCACTTTTTAACATATCAGGATAAACAGCTTGTGGTCTGCTCAAATCACTGTGATTGCAGCCAGGAAATCTATGAAGGCGGTGAGCCCAGCCATGTTGGAAGCTTACTTAGCTGGTGGCGCAGCTTAATTTCAATTAAAAGGGCATTGACTGGCACCAGCAGTCTCAGAGTTTGTTGCCTTTCATCCCATCTCCAAAATGAGAAGTCAGAAAAATAGCAGATCTGAACCTTACTGTGAGAAGAGAGTAAATTGCTCACTTTATTGACAAAGTGAAAAGTTGACTCTTCTGGACTGGATTTAGAATGAAGGCAGGGAGTATTAATAGCAACTCTTCATTTCCCCTCCTGTCTTTGTAGTTTACCCAAATGTATCATTTCAAGGTTCATAGCCCAGGTAATTCTGATGTATGAAATGAAAAGCTGTTTTTAGTTTCTTGCAGATTGCTAACCAGTTGAGCCCTCCAGGTAGGGACCCATGATTCATTAATAGTTCAGTGAGTCAGCAGTTGGTTTTGGGGCATTGCCTGATCTTCTAATATGAGACCCCACGCATATGTTGTGTTAAGAGGGAGTAGCATGCATTTGGGTATGAGCAATCTCTTAAGCATCTGGAAATTTGTGTAAGTTAAGCCCTTGCATTCTGAAGCCAACTTGGGCTTCTTGGCCTCTCTTCAGATCCCAGGTGTGTGCTACCTCTACCTAGGGAGGAATAGCACTCTCCAGCATGGAACTCTCAAGTCATTTAAGGAGTCTGGGAATCCAGCCTGATAGGTCTTTAAGTCTATGTGGGAAAGAGAATGCCATTTTGTTCTCAATTGATTGCTAGGTTTGGAAGCCATTCTCTGTTCTGTGGCAACTTTTTCCTTCTGTTTCCAATGTGAATGAACCAGCAGCAAAGAATTCTGTATAAATAATAAGAGTAGCTCACATTTAGATACCGCTTTATAGATTACAAGGTGTTTTCTTTTCAGCTACACTACTAAGTAATGTTGGTATTATGTACTCTCATTTTACAGATGGACAAACTGAGGACCAGAGAGGTCATCAAGGTAAAGGCTGAGTGAACCCTTGTGGGGAAATGTAGAAGATTTTGTTTTGTTTTGTTTTTTTGGTCAGGCATGGATTGGACCAGGTGGCTTTTGAGGTTGCTGCTAACTAGTATCAGAGTCCATGAACCTGGGTCTGATTTTAAGTGCACTGTGCTTTCCTCCATACATAGATACCTCAAGTTTTGTCATGTGTACTTGTGCTAAATGTCTGGCTCTGACCCATCTGAACCCCTTCTTTTGGAGTGTGTGTGTCCCTTTTCTTCTCTTCACAGCCAGGCTGACAGGGAAATATCCCGGCAGTTGTAGGGATCTGTCTAGGGATCTGCTGGTGTTCTGTCTGGGCTTTTGGGTATTTGTAGGAAGAGGCTGTTAGGACCAATTTCACTCAGTCTCTATACTTTTGTTATATAAGTCTCCCCTGACCTTCTTAGAGAACTCCATAGAATTGAAGACCAGACAATTTGCCCACCTCCCTTCTTTTTATCCCAAGTATCTCCATAACGGGTTTAACCCTGAATTTTAATGGTTCTGTCCAATAAGATTTATTCCTTACTTGCATATACATGGCCTCTTGGGATGCCCATCCCTTCCCCCTTCCCTAGCTTCAGGTTAGAACAGATGCTGTATAGCTTCTTCTAACCATCTGATCATATCTTGGTATCTTGTAACCCATTTCCTCAGATATCTTGCGAATCGAATTCCTATTCCTATGCAAAAATCATAGGAAGAGTTATGGAGCCATGGATCCAAGGAATTGCCCAACATTGTCCAAAATTCCTATTGAAACACATGTAGTGCTGTCTCTTCTATAGAGTCCAGTGACTCCCCAAACAACAACAACCCAAACAAACCTGAGGCCATATGGGTGTACTCCACACTCTGGGTAGCAGAGATCTCTAATCCCTCTCTTGGGGCCATTCTCTCCTGCCTTTCCAAGAGCTCCCTTTCCCAATGATTACTGGATTGTTTAGACTGCCAAGTCAAATGATCTGGAACTCTGTTTTTGTATAGTCAGTTAACTAAACAATCTGCCCATAAGAGGCAGCATGATGCAAAGGAAAGCATTTGAAGTCAGAGGACCTGAGTTCAAATCTCAGCTCGGCCACTTACTATCTATATGATTTCAGGTAAGTCACTTAATCTCTCTAGGTCTCAATTTTTCTATCTGTAAAATGAGGGAGTTGGATGAAGTGGCCTGTAAGGTCCCTTCAGTTCTAAATCTGTGATCTGTGATGAAGTTAATTCCCAATTACTTTCCAAGATCTCCACCCCAGTGGTGAACTCATCAAAATAGTAAAGTCTTTTAAAAAAATCTTCCTCACCTCCTCCCACAGAGTCTTATTACTTTATGACTTTGTATCAAATAATATTACTGAAAGGGGTTTACTATAACCAAGACTGGTTTGTAAAGGAAAAATTATTGTAAAAGAGTTAACTTTCTCGTTTTTATATTAAAATTATTATTTATTTAAAACATTTTTTCTTTTACAATTTTGAGTCCCAGAATGTCTCCCTGCCTCCTACCTCTCCCCTACCTACTAAGAAGGCAAGGAATATGATATCAATAATTCATGTGAAATCATGTAAAACATTGATATATTAACCATATCACAAAATGAATTAAAAAAACAAAACAAAGTAAGAAAATTATACTTCAGTTTGCACTCAGAGTTCATCAGTTCCCTTTCTGGAGGTGGATAGCATTTTTTCATCATGACTCCTTTGGAATTGTCTGGGACCATTGCATTGATCAGAGTAGCCAGTCTTTCACTGTTGATCATATTACAATATTGCTATTACTGTGTATAATGTTCTCCTGGTTTTGCTGACTTTACTTTGCATCAGTTCATATAGATCTTTCCATGTTTTTCTGAAACAATCTTCCTTGTGATTTCTTATAGCACTTTATTACAATCATATGCCACGTCTTATTTAGCCATTCCCTTATTGATGAACATCCCCTCAATTTCCAGTTCTTTGCCACCATGAAAAGAATTATAAATATTTTTGTATCTATAAGACTTTTCATCTTTCTTTTATCTGTTTTGGGGGTACAGACCTAGTAGAGGTATTTATGAAACAAAGGGTATATGCCCTTTGGGCATAGTTCCAGATTGTTCTCCAGAATGGTTGGATCTTTTCACTACTCCACCAAAAGTTCATTAATGCACCTATGATACCCATTTTGCAGATGAGGAAATAGGCTCAGAAAGGGTAACTGACTTATTTGCTCTTGGTCATACAGCTTTAAGTCTGACAGAGGGAATTGGTTTCCAACTCCACGCCCAGTACTCCATCCACTGTGTCATGCTTCATTCACTGCCTGCAGGAGGCAGATTGGAGGCAGGGAAATTTGATGGTGAGAGAGAGCTTTTCCATCTGTGACACAAGTAACATTAAACAGGGGCCATTTGTTGGCAGGACACTTAAAAATCATTTGGAGTTAAAACATTGAAGTGTTCAAACAGATCTGTCAGGAACGGAGCTGTCCAAAATGAGCAGGTTTCCATCTGCAGTGCCCTGAAACACAGTGGAGTTGAGGTAGGATTGGCCAGTAGGACTTAGGAAGAACCTTCATTACTTGTGCAACTGTGAGAGGGGTCATCTTGCAAAGCAGAGACTCCGTCCAAAACAGGGTCTGTACCTTTAAAGAGAGGCATGAGAAACTGTAACGATATAGAAATTTGGTATTTTGTGACTGTTAATTGAAAAAACACTGTGAGTAAAAAATAGAGAGCTACGATGGTCTAGTAGAAAGATGGCTAGATTTGGAGTCAGGAGAAACCTGGATCCAAAACCTGGCTCTGATACTTAATAGTGGGCACCTGGAGTGCTGAAACTGGAGTCAGGAAGATCTGAAATCAAATTTGGCCTTACTAGACTCTCACCAGCTGTGTGATCCTGGATAAGTCACTTAATTTCCCTATGTATCAGTTTCCTTAGCTGTAAAATGGGAATAATAATGTAATAGCATGAGGTGGCTAGGTGGCACAGTGAATAGACTCTACTCCCTGGAGTTAGGAAGACCTGAGTTCAAATCCAACCTCAGACACTTAACACTTATTAGCTGTGTGACTGTGTGCAAGTCATTTAACCCCAACTGCCATGCCTTTGCCCCCTTCAAAAAAACAAAATAATTAATAATATAATAGCGACTACCTCGTAGGGTTGTTGTGAAAAGTGAATGAGGTAATGAGTGCTTGCTACCTAGTAGGTGCTGAATACATGCAGTTCTTCCCTCCTCCCCTTCATAGCTATAAAAGCTCAGGTAAGTTGTTAAATCTTTCTAGGCCTTATTTTCATCATCTGAAAAATCATAACTATAACTTTCAGCCTTGAATTGCTTTGGGGAAAGTACTTTGTAAGAAACTGAAATACTGTACAGACCTCACCTCTTACAATTCTAGTCCCAGTTTTGCTTTTATTTTGCTGTATGACTGTGAATAAGTCACTTTATCCCTCTTGATCTGAGTTTCTTTGTATGTACAGTGAAGAGTTAGAAAAAATGATCTCTAAAGAGTCCCTTTCTGCACTAAAATTTTATTAGTATAGATAAAGTTCCTCCCCACCCTTAATCATTATTGTAGGCAGTGACCGCTGTTGGGTTGATAATCATGCTGCCTTTTGGCAGGTTGCATAGCTTTCCATGGTTTAAAGAAAAGCTTCTAGCTCTTTATTTAAGTGTGTGTGGGGGGAGGTATGCTGTTATATGTTTGGTATACACACACACACGCACATATATATATAAAATGTATTATAAAATTGTTGCTATAAACAAAATTCATTCAGCTAATCAACCCTATAAATTGATGATACCTGCAGGTTTGGTTGACTTGAACAAAGAATGGGCAAACATGATGCTCAACTCCCAATTCCTTCCATTTTCTTTCTTAAAATGAAAAAAAAAGTATATTTATGGTTACTGAATAGAGTGGGATGGAGTTTCTTTGCTTAACAATTAAAAAGCACATTTTTGCATAAAACTGTAGGTCTCCAATGGTGTTCTAAGAATACCTGCCTTGCCCATTCTCTTTTTTTGGGGGGGAGGGTGATGCTTATTTTTTATTCTCTCCCTCTTGCAGCAGTAACACCCCCCCCCAGTTAATAGCAGGAAATGTACACTGGATCCCTCTGTCCTTGCTTAGACCTTCCGCTCAAGGATATCAGGTGGGTGGGAAAATGTTGTGTGGGAACATTAGGCATGTTAGGCAGCCAGGCTTCTATTTAATTTTGTTACTGAGCAGAAGTCGGTTTTTGTTTTTGCATCTCCTTCATAAACAAAGGAAAAGATCTCTGCTTCCTTCCGTGCAACTTTTACGGAAATCATGTTGTCGGGGGAGGAGGGTGCTCATGAATCTACACATTGCATTAAGTGGATACGTTTGGCCTCTCAGGGAAAAAAAAAATATGCAAGCTGAACCAAGGAATAATTTCCTGTGTATTCATCTTCTTAAAAGTTTTAATGTGAAGAAACTTTGATAACTGAAAACAGAAGATTATAAGATGCCAGTTAATAAAAGTCCAGTGGCTCTTTGAGGTCTTTAATCAAAGGTGTTAGTTTTTTGGTTTTGGGTTTTTTTTTTTTAATAAATTCTATAGCAGTACAAGAAGTCTTGCTTCTTGACAGTCATTTGTTATTATGATAGTGAGTTCTACAGTCAAATCTAATATTTGTACCCAGTGTTTCTCTGGGGAGGTGGATCCCAGCTGCATTTCTCTGACATCTGCTCTTGGCAGCAGTTCTATGAAGTTGGGGTTGCCATACTGGATTTCCGGCTAGAATCAAAGTGCTTGGATGGCTTCTAGCAGCTGCTAGGGCTGGGGAATTGGGCTTAAAAGTAAAAATAGGGGAAAGATTGGGAATAAACAGCCCATAATACAAAAAGGAAAAAGAGAGAAACTGAAGTTGGTATTAATAGCACCACTTTCTTGGGCAGCAGGCATTTTTGAATTAGGATTTTGCAAAAGTCATTAGTGGTGATGATACATGGAATAATGGAAACAACTCAAGTTCTTATAGATGGTGAAGAGTCACTTTGTTACTGGGTTAGTAATTCAGCATGAGGGTTTTCATTCTGGCTTCTTGACCTTTTGATAATTAATAGTATTACCAGGATACAAACCTATCACTCAGATATGGACCAGCTCTGTTTTTATTTTGATTCTAGTAAGGGATCATCTTCTGCCTCAATGAACCTAAATAAATTAGTACATTAAAAAGATTTCTGCTGAGTAATTATGCAGAAGAAGTTTCACTGTAGGTTTTAAGCAAAGATGCATTGGCATGCTAATTCCATTCATTTTTCATTCCAAGGAGAAGCAAGAGGACCTCAATTATACAGGAGATTGTCTTCGCAAATGGATGCTGACACTCTGCATAACTTTATTTTTCTCGTCACCACCCCCCAAAATAATTGCATTTCCTTCCCACTGCCTCCATTCCTTCCATTACCACCCTCCTCCCAACAAATTCATACACTCTTGACCCTCCTTTTGAATTTTTGTTGCTAACCATTGTGGGGGCTGAGACTTAAAAGCACCTTCACCATAATCACAAGTGGAATCCTGGGAATGTACAGTTCTCTGAGAAGAATGTTTCTTTAACTCAACAAATCTGTCTTTTAAAGATCCCTGTGGGAAGATCATTAGAAGCCATACAGTGGGTGTTCAAGAGGAAAGGTGTGCCAGTGGGTGTGCTTAAATAGAGCATTTTCCATTGGTAGAGAATTGTTGATGTGGCACAATTCTTTTTTTTTAACAGCATTTTTAACAGGAATTCCAGTTTTATGGGATAAAAGTGAAAGCATTTTGTTAATTACAAAATGAATCATCATTCCAGTTTTGTTGGCAATTCATAGTTTCAGGTTTGTTAGATGCCTCAGCAATATCAAGAACTCTTAGTATCTCAGCTACTTTATGCCAAATAAATTGTACCTTAAACATAAATTTTATGACAAGGAACCTACAGCCCTCCCCCTCTTAGCCCATAGCATACTTTCCATTGGTGGATTATTTTTACTGGTCTAGTCATAGCAGCTTTGATGATGTAAGGATAAAGAGAAGATGAAGTACTTTGAACAGTGGCTAAATGGTCTAGTCAGTTCTAAAGTTGAGTAATCAGGTAGTATGAATGAAATCTTTAGACTAATTGAAGAGCATGGTTTTGGATATAAGCAGTTTATTAACATTAGTTTCCAACCCTTTCTTTCCCCTGCTCCCATATTTATTTGTCTGTTTCCTTCCTTCTTTCCTCTCTTTTTTCTTCCTTCTTCCATGTGAAACTTCCTATTTTCAACAGACATTTAGACACATAGAAGATAGAAGATTAAGATAAGACATTCCTTCCTAGCACTCAGCTCTATTTTTACAATAGTGATATAAAGTTATACTTAAATTTATAGGAGAAATGTGAATAGTATAAGGTCCAAAGAGGAAACAGTTATTACTCAGTGGTGGTAGAAGAAATAGATAGTGTTGGTCAAGCTTCCACATAAAAAATCTTGATCATTGACTGAAGCGTTTACTTGACCTTTACCATTACTCGGTCTCACTGTTAGTTGCCCTGTTTTGTGTAATGGCTGACTAATCTTTCCACTGTGATTATGTGGATTGCAAGATCTTTGAAGGAAAGGACTGTTTTCTATATTTCTCAGTTACCTAACAGAGTACTAGGTAATAATAATAATAATAATAACAACAACAATCTTTCATATTTATATGACACTTTGCAGATTCCCAAGAACTTTCTTTTTAAAAAAATATAATTAATTTTTTTAACTTACAAAATTTTATTCTCTGTCCTCACTTCTTTCTCTTTGCTGGAGAAAAAAGACAAACCCCCTGTATCAGATATGCAAGTCAAGCAAAATATTACCACCTTGTCAGTATCCAAAAAATATGTCTCCTTCTGTACCTTGAGTCCATCACCCTCTGTCATGACTGATCCTTTGTAATTGTGCTTGGTCATTGAATTGATCAGAGTTCTTAAGTCTTTGAAAGTGTTGTTATTGTATAAATGATTGCCTTGGTTCTGACAGCACTTTTCTTCACAACTCCTATGAGGTGGCATTAGTGCAACTATTATTACCAACCTTTTTACAAAAGAGGAAGATGAGGTCCATGTAGGCACTAAGTCAGCATTTGTTGGTTGATTCCATTTATGGCTCTGATTATTTTCTGGGGATTAATGACCACCATTCAGTAGGAAAAAGAAAACTTCCCTACCCTTGTTATGAAATTTATTCTTGTTATGCCATCTAATTGGGAGAGGGAATGGATTTTATTAATACAGAGTACTCTCTGTATCTCCTTTGTAATTTCTAGTCCCAAACAAGAGATTAAGTAACTTGGTTAGTTCCTTACAGCCAGTATTGTGTCAGAGAAGACATTTGAACTCAGGACTCCCTAGTTTTAGGGCCATCTCTGTATCTACTAAATCACCGCTCAACACTCCGTAGTTCTGCCAAACCAGATCAAAATATAATTGGGGACACCATTAGCAATGTAAATTAAAATAAGATAGAACATAGATAATGCTACTAAGTGGTTTTCTAAGTAGCTACAACCCATACAGATGCCATAGCACCAATACAATATGGCGATTATGAATGTGCCAACGTAGTCCTCAATCACAAAATATAACAGACTCTCCATATAGAAGACAGAAGAAAAACATTTATTCTGACACTAGAAAGCCAAATCCCAGCACCAGGAAACCAAATCCATCATAGCCACAAAGAAGTTAATGCACCATCCCATAGCCTTCCCTTCCTCAAACAGACACTCACAAACCTAGGTTCTCCTTTCCTACACGTCCTCTCTCTCCTGCCATCTAGCTGTTCTGACTCCCAGCTTTCTGTGGGCTCTGCTCAACCCTTCAGCAAACTCTTCCCATCATGGGCTCCATGTGATAACATTTGGCCTGTTGGGGGCAGGGAATGTCTTCGCAGCAGGGAAGATCTTCAGATTTCCTTAGGCCTATTGAGAGGCAGGGAAGGTCTTCAAATTTCCAAGACAGATGCTCATTTAGGGTTTGGTGGCTCCTGTAAACTTCTGTTTACATTTGAAGACACTTCAGTCGACCTCGCTGCTCCTCGTGGTTGTTAGCATAAGGTTCGCAAAGCGCTCTACAGGTGTTCTCACATCAGTCCTCTACAGTAAATGCTGCTATCATCTCTATTTTTCAGATGAAGAAACTGGTCATTAATAATAATGATAACTAACATTTACATAGCTCCTACAACATCCCAGGCGCTGTGCTAAAGTGCTTTACCAATACTTTCTCATTCAATCTTCAAAACAATCCTGCGAGGTAGGTGTTGGTATTATTATCCCCATTTTACAGATGAGGAAACTGATACAAACAGGTTCTGTGACTTGCCCAGGGTCATACAGCTAGTAAGTGTTTGAGGCTGGATTTGAACTCAGGTTTTCCTGACTCCAGATCTGGGGCTATTTCCCACATCACCTTAACAATCAACAGTCATCTAGGACAGAGGAGCTTCTATCCTGTCCACTTACCATTTGTTATTACTTCTTACTCTTTTCTCAGTACATCTTCTCCTACACCAGGCTTCCTCTCTGTACTCTACAACAGCTGTTAACATGTGCTCAGAATTGCCTTTGTCTGACTCTCCCTCATATCAGTCTTCATGCTCTTCCTCTCCCTGGGATCTAGGAGCCTGCTTTAAATTGTGTTCCATGGGTGGGGGAGTTCCTCTTGCCTATATTTTTTTCCCCTCTTTCTAACCATATTTCCATTTCTCTGTTGTTACAATGTGTTTCAAAGCAAAAATTTAGACATCTCAACTCGTTTGGTTCTTGGAGCATTTTCTTAGGATGACTTGCCATTTTTCATTATGCATCTGTTCATATAGGGCAGCTAGGGTGGGTAGAGTGCCAGGCCTGGAGTCAAGAAGACTCATCTTCATGAGTTCAAATCTTGCTTCAGACTTTGACCAGCTGTGTGACCTTAGGTAAGTCACTTAACTCTGTCTCAGTTCCTTCACCTGTGGAATGAGCTAGAGAAGGAAATGGCAGACCATTCCAGTATCTTTGCCAAGAAAATCTCAAATGGGGTCACACAGTTGGGCATGAATGAAAAATGACTGAATAACATCTATTCTTATGCATGTGTGCATGTTTTACATGTATCTTGCATTATATATATGTATACATATATATGTGTGTGTGTGTGTTATAAAAACTTTATAAAAATGAAATTGGTGCTAACCCTTGCTTAAAAAAAATGGAATTTAGCAGCATTAAGACAGAATAAACTGACCTCAAGTTGTTTAAAATTTAGCACGTTTTGGATTATGGCATATTGATCAATAAATAAATGCAATACAAAGTGTGAAAAATATACAACAGAAGTACAAATGAAGTCCTTTGAGAGTTTAAATGAAGAGGTCAAGAGAAGCTAGTATAGATGACCTCTACAGGAATGACTGTTTCCAGTGAATTTCAGAGTTGTGAGAAGTCTTCGTGGTCATGTCATCCAACCTGTAACTGAGTAGGAATCCTTTCTGTGACATCCGTAGGAGTATTCATCCAGCTAACAGTTGAAAACCTCTGTAGATTGGGATCTTCCAGGGTGTCTCATTCCTATTTTCAATAAGGAAAACAGAATCAGAGTGAACTGAAATGTTGAATTAGAACCAGAAGATGATAAAATCCTGTTAAATTTCATGTATTGCTTTTTGCTTAAAAAACAAAACACTATACAAAACACTATCAGAGCAGAATGAGGTAGAACTGATTTAGGAATATAGTGTAGCTGGTAGTAGGTCAGTAAGACTATAAAAACATACATTTAGATCTAGATGGGATATAACAGTCATTGAGTCCAACTTTTCATTTTACAGATGAAGAAATTGAGTCCCAGATAGACCCTGTATTACAATGCACAATCATTCGATCTAAGTTGAAAAGTTGGGAATCCGACTTTTCTCTGACTTAAAAAGCCAGCGCTTGCTCTACTTACGGGATCTTATTTCCTTTCTCTTAATAGCAGTTCATATGAATGGACTTGGGAATTTTAGTCGACTGCAATAAGTTTAAGACTGACCCTACCCTCAAAGAGCTTATAATCTAATGGGGGCACGATAGTACATTAAAAAGAACTAAAAGGAGAAGGCAAGGCCAGGAATAAAGGATACCTGCATTTACCTGTTGGTAAAATCCCAAGAGGCAGAAACAGAACCTGTGAAGGGAAAACCTGTCTGTCCCTGGAAGCCTTTGAGCAGATGCTGGAACGGCCATCCGTGAGTAATATAAATAGAAATGATTGAATGTCATATTCCATTGAATGGAAATGAAATTATTGAAATGGGTGGGAGGTTCTTTTAAGTAACTGCTGAGGCCCTTTCCAAGTCTGAGAAATGCTTTTCTACTCTTGGTTTTTATTTTTAAAAAACCTGACTAATATTAACATTTAAATGGAGGAATAAAAACTGAAAATCCCCCCATGATCTTTGAAACACAAACTGTTGTTTGTCTCTCATCTTGAAGGAGATATAAAAATTGCAGGGAATTTCATGGGCATAAGTATTGCCTTTTGCAGAGCACCCCTGGAGAGAATCTGTTTAGCTTTTAAGGCAAGGGGACCTTAATGCAAAAGCAATTAAGGAGAATTAAGATTGAAAGTTTTCCTGACAGGCTAGATAGAATATTGGTTCAGAAGCAGTGAGATGATATCTTTTTCTCTGTTAAATACCAGGCCTTGCTTTTAAGTGAAAACAACAAAAATCAAAACAAAATCATATGGTGTAAGTATAGTATGTGGTAGAACTGACTTAATATCATAGCTTTAGAGCTGAAAGGAACCTCAGAGGTCACAGGATCATAGACTCATAGATTCATACATAGAAGGGACCTTAGAATTCCCTTTTGTTTTTGAATGCATAATTTAATATGTTTTTCTAGGAATCTTTGCCTCTTTAAGTAGATGGTATATTAGATAATGGTTTGGATGAAATAAGGCAAAAAAAAAACCATTCTCTCTCAAGCGCGATGTAGATTTTGTGCTGGTTAGAAGTCTGGCATTTTTATTGTTGTGTTCAGTCATCTTTTTAGTCAATTCCAACTCTCCCTGACCCCATTTGGGGTTTTCTTGGCTAAGCTGCTTGAGTGGTTAGCCATTTCCTTCCCCAATTCATTTTACAGATAAGGATATTTAGACAAACCAGGTTAAGTGACTTACCCAGGGTCACATGCGAACTTTCTGAGGCCAGATTTGAACCCAGAAAGATGAGTCTTCCTGACTCCAGACCCAGCACTCTATCCATTGTGCCACCTAGCTACTCCGTGAAAAATGCCTGAACATTTTTACTATACTGCTTTTAATATCCAGGAATTATGAGGGCCTCTAAAAAATATCTGCCTAGTATCTGTGTTAGCATTGGGGAGACAAATAACAATAAACCTTTGATTCTCCTGTTAAAGGCTTGAATCTCAGAAGTCATTCAGTATGACGAGTAGCCCCATTTTAATGGATCTGTTCTCTTACAAATCTTTCTGAATTATGCATCTTTTCAAGTGCTTCAGGGTAGGATAAACGTCGAGCATAATTTTTTATGTTCTTTGTTACTGCCTAATTTATAGTGAAAGGCTGATAATTTGATTATGTTGTCCCCTCTGAAACCTCTCTCTCAATTCCTTTAGCTTGTTTTTGTTAAGGAAGCCTCCTTTCCACCTGGTCAACAGGAATTGAACTGAACCTGGAGTTAATGGTGCTCTGATGACCGCTGGCTTCCCTTGGCTTTGAGTATCAAGCAAAATAAAGTACTTAGTTTGAGACAGAAAGCAGACATTTAAGCCTGACATTATGGTGAAGCTCTAGACTTGCTCAGAATGGTTATTTCTGTATGTTTCTGTTCAATTTAGAAACAAGCGAGGGCCGACTAGAGGAATGTTTCCGGAAGTGTGGTCTGTGGACTCCCAGAAGTTGGCTATAATTCATGTAGATGTTTTCAGAGAAAGAGATACTGCTGAAAGAGAAATAAATAGCCACTGTCAGGTATTAAGTGAGGAGATAAGGGTCTTAAATGGTATGATAGAAAGAAGATCTTTCCAGAATGAGTGACTTTTGGAGGGGAATAATTTTAGAGATTCTAGGTAGGGTTTGTGCTAGGCCAATAATAGACCTTTAAAAGTCACATATTTGGTCTTGCCTTTTGTTGCCAAAGGAAATAATGAATTTGTGTACATATTATAGCTCATAAGTTATATAATGTATAATTCATGAACACTTAGGGGAAATATTTATCTAATAACATTGTTCAATGAATTTGGAAGAATCATGTAGTCCATTTACCAACCATTGGAACTCCCATTGAAACAGAATCTAAACGACCAAAAAGCTCAATCCCAGCTTTTTCATGGTGCTGTTACCAAAATGGACACGTATCATTATAACCTCTAGGTATTTCAAGATCCTAAAGTATGTTTTGAATTGTCAAAGAAAGATTAAATTGTATTTGCTGTCATTTCAGTGTTATTTTAATTTGCCTCTCTGCATTAGGAGACGGTATTGTATAAGTGAAAAGAGCCTTGGGCTAGGTGTCCAAGAGTGTGTCACCCTAAGGAAGCCAGTTAATTTGTCTATACCTCAGTTTACTCACCTGTAAAAAGGTGTTGGACTTAAATGATCTTCAAGATCTGTTCCACTTGTATAATTCTTGGATATCTTTCAAGATTTGTAACTGTTAGTAGATTTAAGTCCTTCTTAAATTACATATTAACCAGAATATTCTTTTCTTAGTCTAGCATCCTTTTCTACCTATCAACATCCAGATCAATTCTTCTAATCCTAGGTCAAGTTATAATTCATTCCCTTTTCTTGCTTTTTTATGGTTCTTGGTGCTGCAGTCAGTAACTGGTTATATGTTGTTTAATCTTCTGTAATTCACAATTCAGCATTTTATCAATTTATGAGCTTTAAAACTACTATTTGATGATTTCTTCCCGTGCATTTAAGTCATGTCTCTCCCCCAGCAAGTGAAGCTCCTTGTGGGTCAGAGCAGTATCTTAGAAGCAGTATGCTTCTTTTGTATCTTAAAGAATGAAGTATGGGGCGGCTAGATGGCGCAGTGAATAGAGCACCGGCCCTGGAGTCAGGAGTACCTGAGTTCAAATCAGGCCACAGACACTTAACACAAAAAACTAGCCGTGTGACCTTGGGCAAGTCACTTAACCCCAACTGCCCTCCAAAAAAAAAAAACAAAAACAAAAACAAAAAACAAAACAAAACAAAAAAAAGAATGAAGTACATAGTAGATGCTCAGTTACTGTTCTTAATTGATTTTGGTTCTTTAAAAATTTGGGTTGACTTTACTTATCCAGTTAATTGTATAAGATTTATACATTTTTGTTCTTATCTGTAAAATGAGATTAATAAAATATTTCCCATATGAGAAATATTTGAGAAAACGACCCACAGGTTGAGAACCACTGATTTAGATGAAGTATAATTTATAATTAATGAAATGCAAAGAAACATTATTGAGTCGAGAGAAATGTGATCTAGGAGATGCTTCATGGTATAATAGAGTGCTGCATGTGCAGTCAGGAAGAGCTGGGTTTTATCACAAGCTGTGTGATAGACAAGTCTTTGCTTCTGGGTACCTTGGGTTTCCTTATCTGTAAAATGAGTTTGGACTAGATGGCCTTTGAGATTCTACTTTTAGTTCTACATCTATCATCCTATGATGATTCCTAGAGTAAGAGAAGAGAGTAAAATGCCTTAATCATTCTAAAATAACACCTATGTAAATGAGTTGTGGATATTTATTACTTTGTATGTATGGAAGGGAAGACAGTGTAGTCAGAACTTCTACCGCTATCCCTCCATCTTCAATCAGAAATACTGTTGAATGCCTGTTACATTCAAGGCACTCTTTTAGGTGCTATTGGGGATAAGGAAGAATAAGAAATCTCTTCCCTCAAGTAACTTCCCTCAAGACTACGGTCTAATTGGGGAAATAAAATCTAAACATAGGAAAAAGTTTATTAATAAGAGGGCTTTCACAAAAACAATGCATCATTAATTGCTGAATAAATTGTGTAAATCTATGCTTATGATATCCTTTGGCAAGTGTATTTCGTAGAAATCAATGTTCAGTCATTAAGCAAAAAATTGTTTAATTCTTATTTAATAGCATGTGTCTAGGACTCTTTAGGCAGTCCCAAATCTTTGAATAGATTGTATTTCAAAAGTTGCTTTGTAAGCTAGTAGTTTGAAATTAATATCATAAAATTTCCCCCTAGAAACTCTATATATCCACCATAAATAGTAAACAGGGTGCTTGCCCATCTCTTGAAGTCTACTTCAGGTTTTTCCCTAATATAGTAGTACTATTGCAATTAAACTGAACTTTTTCCTTAGAACATTATTTCTATGGGATTGATAACTTCCAAGATTACACTTAGGACACCAAGAATACTTTTTCTTCTGGGCAGATGCCACTTTCCTAAAGTATCTTACCAGGAGATCATCTGTCTGAGTATTTAGGGGAAAATACTATTTTCCTGGATATCCATAACTTCATTTTCCATAATCTACTTATTAGAAGATAATTTTTATGTCTGTGTAAGATAAAATTCTTTCCAGTTGCTACCCAGGTATCCTGACTTGGGAGCAAAGGTTGAGTTTGGGGGTTTTGAGTGCCTTTTTACTTGTGGTTTAAGTATTTTTGTTCCTGTTCTAGGGACTGTGGGCTGTAAAAAAAAAAAAAAAGATTATTGAATACCGTCCTTGCATATAAGAAGCTTACAGTTTACTTTTTGTGTAGCTTAATTTTTCTTCATTTTCTCACAGATTATCATTTATTGTACAATTGTAACTGATGTTAACTCATCAATTTCAATCTCAGATTATTTTAATAAGGAAGATGCTGCAGGAATTCATCTATGAAAATGGAAAAATTAAGGTGCCTTACTGTCTCCCTAGCTTTTCCTCTGTCAAAGAAAAAGTCTCTGTGCGTTCTTTGTCCTATAGAAATATTAAATCTATGTTAAGTATGCAGACATGAATGGGCGAGGGAAGTATTTGTGGAGGGCAGGATCTGCTGAAACAAATAAGTAACACTAACCAGCAGGAAAAAATACTAAATAGATTGCAATCTTTAGTCCCCAGTATTTAAAACAATGATCAGGATCTGCAGAAAAGGTAATGAAAACATTAGGCAGTTATGAAATTAACTCATGTTTTTCTGTCTCTTACATAATATGAATTGGATTACCAAATTTTAAGGTAAGGGCATTTGATTAGGGATAGTTGAGTTTGGCATTTATCATGAGATCTACTCTCTGACAATCATTCTTATTGAAAGTAGGTAGATATTGAATAAGATCTCATTAAGCCTTGCTACATTGGGAGCCATTCATTCAACAATGTAGGAAGACTCAGAAAATCTACATTATGAAGCTACTTAGTATGATTTTATACTTTTGGTTAGCATTTGCTGTTGATTAAAAGGTGGAGCAGATTAAGGCTGAATGAATTTTCTTCCTCTCTTGCTCTTCTTATCCTGAACGGCATGCTCTGCAGCCAAAGGTTTCCCAGAATTTTTATTATGGTTGTGAGAACAGATTTAATTAGCAGGTTGGAATGGCTTTGGAGCAGTTCAGCTCAATCTGCAGTTAATTATTGTAGCAGTGATTTATATTCTGAGAAAACTGACAAAATTAAACAAATTTACATGTATCCCGTTTTTCTTTAAGCAGAGTAGTCAGTAAATGTTTGAAGTAACAGATGCCATTACCTGGGAAAAGAAAAAAAAAAACAACCAGACAGCTATCTATTTCACCAATTGTATTTTCTTTTAAATTGCACACACATAGGAAGCCATGGGAGTGTGAGCAGGATGACATATTTCTGAGCCTACAAGTTTGTTTTGGCAAAGGGGGAGTTGCTTTGGAGGAGGCATCTTTTTGGAGTTGCGTGTTGTAAAGATTTTAAACTTTGGGAAAAGATGTAGTATTTTCATCGTCTTTGCTTATGGGGACAAAGGCATGAGGTGTTTGTTTTTGTTGGTGAGGGAAACTCATTTCAGTCTTAATTATTTCCTTGATATGACAGTAAAACCCTTGGCTTGAACAATGGTTTAAAAAAAAAATACCCAGCTAGTTTTAGGAAATGTTTGTGTTTTGAAACATTCTTTGATCATGTTAGGTTTATACACGTAGAGAGTTACATTTACCTTTCACTTATACAACTATTTCACTTTCATTAAGTAAGCATTTTGTTTGCATATGCTTTATTTATTGAGGATTTGTGCTTTCAAATTAAGATTTACTTTACTATCTCTGTCGCTCAGTTTCTCTTTGGACTAGGCTTTTTTAACCATTGGGATTGGAGGGTTGGGTGGGGGTTGAGTAGAAAAAACTGGGCTTAACTGCTCTAGAATTAATTTACCTTGTAGAAAACATGCTCTGACTAGAAAGTGTGAGTACGATTTATTTTTTCTTAAAGCATGTATATTCAGTGAAAGAAACCACTGTAGAACTGATAGAAAGTAGTCCCTGTAGCCTAGTCACTCATGATAGGTAACTCCAGATCAGTACTAAGATCATTATTTCAGGATCCCACCATGATTTTTGTTTAAAAGTTAATAAATTTGGAACACAAATGTTTATTCAGAACTTTGTATCACCATGCACTTTCCACAAAACAACTTTGCCATACCCCTCTCAAAAGTGTCTAACTACATTTACTCTTTCCCCTCTTATCCTCGCCCCTCCTCCAAATCCTTATCTTGATCAAAGTCATCTGAAGTCCCCTTCCCCCCCCCCCCCCACCTCTTATGTAATTTGGTGTCCCCTGATAGGGAAAAGCAATACTTAACCCATAGGCACTTTAAATTGATTCTCTCTCTCCACGTGTTCATGAAGTCCTATATATTTTGGGTTTTATAGTCTAATCATAAGTCATGGTGTTGCTGGTGGACTCCACCCTTACCCCTCAGTATCTTAGCAAACAAGCTACTCCAGCATTTTTTGCTAGGGGATCTGCAAGGTAGAAGAGGAGGCTACAGCCATAGTCCGAAGTTTCAACTAGCCCATGTCTTTAGGAGGTTCGCCATCAATTCATTTATGAATTTGGACAGTCCTCCCTAACTGAATTCATATTGAGGTGACTACAAGGAGACAGCGTGGGAAAGTAGATACAGCACTGGATTTGGGTTTAAGGGCTGGTTCTGACAATCAGTCAATATTTATTAACTGCCTACTATATGCCAGACGCTGTGCTGAACCTTGGTGATACAAAAAGAGTAAAAAGACAGCCCCTGCCTTCAAGCAACTTATAGTCTAATGGGGAAGACAGCATGCAAGCAAATTATACACACTGAACTGTTTGAGTTTAGGCAAGTTACTTAAATTATCTGTCCCTAAATTTCCTCATTTGTAAAAGGGGATGATAATATACTACTTTCATTATGGTATTGTGAGAAATGTGCTTTGTTAACTTTCAAGTATTATGTTCATATTAGTTGTTGGAGGTGTTATAAGTACATTGGAAGGGACAATATATTGTTTGGTCATTTTAGTTGTATCTGACTCTGTGATCCCATTTGGGGTTTTCTTGGCAAAGATACTAGAGTGGTTTTCCATTTTATTCTCCAGTTCATTTTCCAGATGTAGAAACTGAGGCAAACAGGATCAAGTGACTTGCCCAGAGTCCGACAGCTAGTTAAGCATCTGAGACCAGATTTGAACTCAGGAACGTGAGTCTTCCTGACTCCAGACCCAGTACTCTAAAGTTCCACGTACCTCTTGTTTCCCTACATTTTCCAACCTTTCGCCTCATCTCATGATGTTTGGGTGGGGGGGAGTTCCCATTTTTCAGGTACTTGTTTTGGCAGGACCTTATTAATAATTCATTTGTTTTAAAATATTTTACTTGGACAGAGCAAGGTACAAACATAAAAGAAACATGGTCTCTGCCCTTAAAGAGCATATCCTGAACAACATGGTTATTTATTAGCAGGAGAGGAGCCTGATGGTCAGTTTTGTCAAGTATTCCATGATGTTTCTTTTGTCTTTGTACAAAGCACTTTATATCGAGTGAGAATTTAATCCATTTGGGATTTTAATATTATGCTACTTTAGTATTAATGCTATATCAACTAAGTGTTTAATAAAAGAAATGTGTTCAGTTAGTAATGGCAGAGCTTTAATTTTATGGTAAATTTTCAAAGGAACTATGAAAAGGGAATGGCCAAGGGGGGTATAGGGAAAATGTCAGTAAAATGTCAAGTGTAAAACCAGAGGAGAGGCGGGGTTTCAGATACTTCAGGAATGCCACATATGGATATCTCTCAATTTAAAAAAAAGTGATTATAATTGTCTGTAACTCTTCATTTAAAGGAAAGATTAAAATGAAATGGCAAGACAGGAGCCCAGTGAAACTAAGGACACTTGATTACATTTAGAACTTGTTTCTGAATTTTAATTAATACTGTGTTCTTTTATGCTGAGTTTTTTTTAAAAAAATGTTTTTAAAGACAGGATCTCTGCATTTATGAATTATTTCCATGTCGTGAGCAAAAACTTTGATGTTGATCAGTGATCAGAAAACCTTTGTTTAGCTGGCTTTCAATTAGCAGATTTTTCTTTTTAAACTTTTGTTTGGAGCTTTAGGAATTATCTGACAATGATTGGATGCTTCAGTACTAATTAACAGCAGGTTGTAGTCTTATAAAAATGTATCCTAATACAGTAAACTTTTTAAACTTTCATTAAAAGTGTACATTTCACACAGGCAGGAAAGTATACATAAAATTTGGGCAAGAATTTAGATGAGAATTCTTTTTTGGATCTCTAATTTTCTTTAAATTAAAAAGTATAAGGGCCTGCTGAAAACACTTTAGCCGTCTAGCCTTAGTTTATTTTTTTTGTTGTTGGGTAAACCAAACTTGTAGCTGCCTGCCTAAAGCTTAATTCTCCTTGCTACAGGCAAACAGCCAATATAATCCATGACAAAGGAGGTAAAAGATGCATTCGGTAACTTTGTTTGGTAATCCCTTGTGGAACTTTTTTGAATTTTTTTCAGGCTTCCATCAGGGGTCTTGGATGTTTATGAAGAAATGTGATGTAGGGAAGTTGGGAGCGTAGGATGGAGCGCGTTACGTTGCTTCTTCCAGATGCTGCTGAAACCCTTATATTAGTGTCCCTTTTAAGGTTAACTTCATCTTTATCTTGTCTCATAAAGCCTTGTTCTCAGGAACAAGAGGTATTCAGTGGCAGAAGGGTGAACTTGCTTTTTCTTCCTTCCCCCCCCCCCCTTTTAATCAGTTTAAAGGGCTTTAGGTACCAAGGACAAATTCCTCCTTGATCTCTCTTCCCCTTTGCCTCATCCCTCCTGGGCCCTTCCCTTGCTTTCTTCTGCTCGCCTAGATCAGACATGGTGCAAGATTAAAGGTTATGGTCACAGGAAATGATGCAGCCTAATAAGCATACTGAAGTGTAAAACAGGGCAGAAGCCCTGTTACAAGTACAGTTCATGGAAGGGTGGGGTTTCTCTGTGTATCAAAACATTGTCCCCTCCAGGACTGACCAGAAGGGGCTTAGAGGAGGGGCAAGGGAGTAATAGCTGTCTCTTTGAGTGGGTTTATAATTGGCTAGGAATTTTTGTCAGCTTAGTCACTGCAGTATGGAGCGGATGAGGAAAAAACCACAGGCCCCAACCGTTAGGGCCCCGTGGATAGACTCTGTCATCCCAAAGGAATGCATGTGAACAAAACACTTTGTGCGGTGCAACCGTTTGCCTAAACAGTATTGCATTCTTAAAGCAGGGGCTGAGTCACATGGAGCAGATGGATTGTTTCTATAAAATGGAAGTTTTGTATCACTGAATAGTCAGATTGAGCTTTTAAGTTTGGTTCAAGTGGGTCAGAATATGGGTGTGGTATGATGGGGATGTTGAGATTAAAGAAATTCTATTCAAGGTCCTATTATCAAATTTTGCTTGGGCTAAAAGGAACTTCCTTCCTCCTCTTCTTTCTTCTTTTGCTTCCTGGTCCTTCCTTTCTTCCTTCCTTCCTTCCTTCCTTCCTTCCTTCCTTCCTTCCTTCCTTCCTTCCTTCCTCTTTCTCCTTTCTCACTTTCCCTCATCTTTCTTACTTTCTTTCGCTTTCCCATCATGTCTTTTCTTCTTTCTCATCTTCCTTCCTTCTCTTCCCTTTCTCTCCTTCACTTCCTTTCCTTCCCTTCAGATAAGTTTTTTTAATTTTTTTGCCAAAATAGCTACTCTGTAAGGCATTTAAAATGTTTTTCCATTTCATTTGATATATAGAATAGATAAATAAAATGCTATTCAGCATATTGTGCTCTCTTTTTAAAAACAGAAATATGCTCATTGCAAATGGATGGGCCTGGCTCAGAGTCATAGAATTGTAAGATCATTCAAAACCAATAGGTTTATCAGTTTTGACTTGAGCTGCCAGATTATGTTTATTCAGCCTCATACTGGCAACTTTGCCATTTTCAATGTCTTTTTCTAGTTATCAAAGGTTTAAAAACCTCAATGTTTCAGTTTTGATACTTAGATTATTTTCACTAATCTACATTTTTTTTTGGAGTTTTTGCAGTTGCGTTAGTAGTAGCCTTCTTTTAAAGCTTGATATATTTTAGATGTACTTTAGTTCGATATACATTTGAATGCCTCCATGGTTACAAGGTAATGTATGATTCTCTTTTAGAAAAATAGCTTTTTGTTGCAGATATATTGTTCAATGAAAATAACACCGTTTGGTCAAAATGGAGTGGGGATGCCTTGTGTTAGTTTCTTTCCTGTCTTAACCTCTGACTTTGTTGTGATATTTCGGAAATAGCACAGGATTTTGATTCAGAAGACTTGGATTTGAGGTCTGGCTTGGCCACTTTTTACTAACTGCTTAACCAGTAATTTTCTTCTGTACCTCAGTTTCCTTAACTGTTAAATGAGATAATTATACTTTAGATACCTTTATTTTATAGGATGTTTGTGAGGGGTAAAAATTGTAACCCTTATAGTATTAGATAAATATCAGCTAATATTACTTGCTCTAGCTCCACAGACTAATCCAGTATCTTATACAAAGATAGCCTCAAAAACCTCTCCACTGCCCCCAAGGGTTATAGCCTGAGTAGGTCAAGTTGACTCTGCCCTTTCCCAAAGCCTTAAATTCCTGTGGGGTAGGGTGAGAAGGATCTCTCTTCTTCTGTCTGTGGGCTTTTCTTCTTTCACAATGAATCCTTCCTTGTTGTCTTCTAGAGTTCTCATCTTGTATGTAGCTCTTACTCAAGTTTTGGTCATAATTGTGTTGCGAAAGAGCATCCCGGATATGAAAATCAGGCAGTAATAAGATAGCATTTCTTAAAGATGGAATTGTGCCTATTGGATTATTGTATAATGAAGGGTATCTGTGTGCAATTCCAGTAAACTGGAAACTTACAAGAATGGGTGCGTTTGTAGACCTCGTATCCCAAGTAGTGAGAATCTGCGTGTGTTCAAAGGTAGAAGGGTAGAATATCCTTTACCCTTACCCTTCCCTTTACCCTTTTAAAGAGCCCTTTCAAAGAGTTGGAATAGTGGTCTGACCTTCTAGGATGACTGTTATTTACACATTTGGTCAGATATATATATATATATATATATATATATATATATATATAAAGGTTTTCTCTGAGGAATGTTTGCAAGTAGGATAGCCTTTTTTTTAAAAAAAAAGGGCATGAATAACATCTTGGGTTCAAGTATAGGGAAGGAGAAACAGATTTATTTAATGTTTTAAATCATGTGTGTTTGTAATTCCTTCATTAGGGTGCTTGCTAATAAGTTTCCGAGAAGAACAAAGTAACCTTGTACTTGAAATGGACATGTATATAATGGAAAAGTTTGATGCTTTTTTCAGTAGGTGCCACAGAAATGAGAAAAGAATTTAGTAGATGATGTTCCAGATGTTGGAATGAGCTTTTGTTGCCTATCATTATGACGTTTTGAAAATCTCCGAGTTCTTTTTTTTAATGCTTTAATCCTACAATTGAGCAATGAAGTTTTTAAAGGACAACTTCTTAAATAATAAAAGAATATTTTGGTCAATTTTTTTTGCCTTTTTGTTTTTCCTCTTTAAAGCTTTGAGAATGCTAGTATAATTTGAGGAATTTCATTTTCACCTTCTTTAAGGTACGTAATAATCCTCACAGGTAGACTAGGTTTTTATTCTTTTTTTTTTTTAAAGGAATTATACAGTAAAGACAGTTTTGCCGTTGATACAGAACTATTCAGGCGATGTAGAAAATGCTCAGACTCATCTTGAACTACTCTTTTGTGTGAAGACTCCATTGTAAGCTAGCCACCTGGTAGACAGTGACTCCATTTTCAAATAGGACCATTTTTCTGGGATTTAAAAGGCATTAAAAATAGATGTTTTAAAGATGTGTGAATTTACAAGAATGAGAAGAATATTTCACTATAGTACCAAATACACACCAGGTGCTAGTCATGTTCCTACTTTTTTCTCTAAATAAATTGACTCAGTATAATTATTAACCCTTCAGAATGCATGGCATTTTTTAAAAAAGCCTGATTTTTGCATAATTTTGTTTAATTTCTTTTGCCCTTTGCTCTCCTCTTCCAGACAGTTTTTCAGATGTTCTCTTCATTTGTGGCAAAGTTTAATCATCAAGCATAGATTTGTTGTTGTTGTTTTAATTGCAACTGTAATTCCCGGTTAATTTGTTAATCTGTATTTTACCATGGTGGATCTCCGTGTAGCCCCTCTCGTGGGTGACAGGGAGAAGATAGTGAATCATGTAAGTTACTATAAATTCAAAGTAAACACAATGGATAATTTACATTTTTAGCTGTGTTCTACAAGTATGACTCTAACTTTTGATCCTAAGGGTAATAATTAAAGAAGAATATTTTGCTTTCATAACTTATCATTACTGTTCCTTACCCGTCAGTGAAAGACTAAAAGGAGACATTCAGACAACAGGTTAGTAACCAGTTGGACTCGGATGTGAAGTTAGCTAAGGAGTGGTTACAAGTCTTTCAGCTGACTGGAAGCCTATTGTTGGTTTAGAGATTTAGACTACAGGAAAAAATTCACCTTTAAACTATATTAATGACAAATTCATGGAAAGGTATGAATTGCTTCTTTTCCCTTTCCCCTTTGATTTCATAGGATCATAGAAATTTAATTTTTAGAGTTGAAAGGAACTGTATTTAGTACAACCCACTTTATTTTACAAATAAAGGAAACTCAGATCTGGAGAGGGTTAACAAGATATAGGATTTGGGGGGGGGAGGTGGAAGGCAAAGCAGTTGGGGTTAAGTGACTTGCCCAAGGTCACACAGCTAGTAAGTGGCAAGTGTCTGGGGCTGGATTTGAACTCAGGTCCTCCTGACTCCAGTGCCAATGCTCTATTCGCTGTGCCACTTAGCTACCAGGATTTTAATTCTGGGCACAGGAACATAGATATAGAATTGGAAGTGATCTCTAAAGGTGTGTAGTCCAATTCTCTCATTGAGGAAATTGTTAAGCCAGGTTAAGTTAGATAACTTGCCCAGATTCATATACTGTCAAAGGTGGGATCTGAATTTAGGTTCTCTGACTTTGGAGCCAGGGTTATTTCTACTGTACTGTCCTCATTAGTAATAATCCTTCCAAGAATATGTGTGTTGGTTGTTTTTTTAATGGTTTTTATATGAGAGAATAGCTTAACATATAGAAAAAAATGTGATTCATTGAGCAGATGGCCTATTTTATAAAATGTTCCATAAGGAAAAGCATATCAATAATTTCCTTGATATATTCAAAATCTCTACTTTGATTCAGAGATTGGGTTTTAAGGCAATTCTGAGTCACCAGAAGAGGGAAAAAGATTTTTTTGAACTTTTTAGTCTCTTACTGCTTCAATAGGTTTTAAAAAACAGGCACTTTAGGATTTAAGATTTTATAGATGGGAGGGATCTTAGAAATCTTTATCAATCTCAGTTCTCAGTCATGAAGAGGCAGCTGAAGCCTGGATCTGTAAAGTGACTTGACCAGGGTGTCAAAGATAATTAGTGTCATATCTGGGATTAGAACCAAGATCTTTGTACTCTTCTCCAGTGCTCTTTTTACTATACAAGGTTACTGCCTCTAGAAATCTGTTGGGAGTCTGTTTCTTCATACCACAGTTGTATAGGCTTCAATATAAACTCAACAGTGCATTCTTATCATTTCTGTTCCTTTTCACTTCCTCTCAGGTCTTATGTCTATAGATAATTTTGTACATCTGATCCTGTGCAGGTGGTGCCTAACAGTGGGTGATATTACATACCCTGAAGGTCTTTACAAATAGATTGTAATACTGTTTCTAGCTACATACTTGGCCAGTACTGGCAGAATCATTTCTCCAGTGGTATGTAACATTAGCCAGTACTGTGAGTTCCCCCTGTGATGCTAGTCATATCTGTTGCAATTCTTAGGCATGAAAGAGCTTAGGGTAAATTAATATAAATTACAATACTATTCCCAGCTGAAGTTTTTGTGACATTATGATTTTTTTAAACGCTGCATTCTCTCCATAATAGCATCACTTAATAGAGAAATCATTTTGGCTTTGTAACCAGATACAACATCAGGTATCTTCATTTAGCTGTATTATCTAATAGTATGAGCCTGAGGTCGTGGAATACAGCTTACAATATTTTCATTTTAATTTTTTTAAATGTCTGCAAATCCATCTTTCCTTTTGTCCTTTTTAAAACAAGGTTAACACCACCCTGAAGACTTGCCATCATTTAGTAAAAATATATTTTCTCCAGACAAAAGCATTTCTTGGAAAAGGAGTCCACTTCAGTCCCTGGCTCTCACCTAATACCGTTTGGAAAGACTCATTGATTCTTGTTAGAGTGTGGCATTATCGTGGTTTCCTCAGCTCATAGTGAAGCAACTGGTTCTCCTTGTGTCACCTCAAGTGTATTCAAGCGCTAACAGGGCAACTGAAAACTTAGAGGCATGAACTCAAAATAAATACATGTTTTGAACTAATTGGTGACCACTAACCTGAACATTAACCACCATTTGTGATTTGATGTTGATGCTAGGAAGGTGCTTGTGTAATTCTTCACTACCATTCAGTGTTTTGAAAAGGTTTCTCAAAAAGACAAAGACATCTAAAATTGACTTCATACACCCACATGCACACCCCCCCCCACTTTTCAATGATGTCCAACTCTTCTTGACACCCACTCCCCCTTTTAGGGTTTTCTTGGCAAAGATTCTGGAGTGGTTTACCATTTCCTTCTCCAGCTCATTTTACAGATGAGGAAACTGAGATAAACAGTTGAGTCATTTGCCCCGGCTAGTAAACTAGTGTCTGAAGCCAGATTTGAACTCATGAAGAAGAGTTTTTCATATTCTAAGTTTAATGCTCCATCTACTGTATCACCTAGCTGTGCGCTCTCTCTTCCCCCCTTCATATATGCATGTGTGTTTATGTTTACACATATACATACACACATATACATATACACATATAATTATCTTACCTCTTTTTGGTGGAAGCTTTTCTTAATTTATAAGTAACATTTAAAATTGTATCTCAGGGAAAGTTTGGAAGATACCTCAGAGGCCATCTGACCAAAAATTCCCTCTATATCTTTGACAAATAGACATTCAGTCCTTTGTAGAAAACTTATAGGGATGGGAAAACTATCTTTTAAGGCCACCTACTCCACTTATGGACATATCTAACTTTTCTTTAGTTTGTCCTTAATAGATAAATAGGTAATTTCTACCCATTGTTTCTAGGTTTGCCATCCTAGCTAAAAAATAAAACAAGCCTAATTTCTTTTTCCTGGGATAGCAGTTTAGAAATGTAGAGAGACTCATATGTCTTGTGTAAGTTAAACCTCCTCACTTCCTTCAGACAGTCTTAGTATGCCATAATCTCAAGACCTCTCACCATCCTGTTATTATTCTGCTAGACACGTATGTGTATCACCTTGTCACAGTTCTTCATAATACGTGGTTCTCAGGACCAAACACAATGCCCCAGATATTGTCTGATTGCAGAGCACAGTAGGACTCTTATTCTGGAAATTGGGCTTCTGTAAATGATAGCAGTCTATGATTGCATTAACTTTTTTGATTACTTATTTCAAATTGTTGACTCGAGTTTATCCCTTAAAATTCCCATGTTGGTATTGTTGTTTTAGATGTGATATATTATCAATCCAGTAATTCCTCATCCTTTACTAATATAGTTGACTTTTCTTAACCCAACCCAGGACTTCAGATGGCACTGTCAGATTCTGCCATCTTGTATTTGGCCTAGCAGGTAAAGACTTTTTTCAGAGTTTTATTTTTGTGACCTAGTATGATGATCATCACTTCCAATTTCAATAATCTCCTTTGGTAAAGATCATTAGACCATCTTTTCCTTCAAGTTCTTAATAAAAAATGTTAAACAGAATAAGACCAAGACAGAGCTCTATGGCACATTCCTCTAGTAACCATCTTCCAAGTTGATACTAATGGAATTTTTGTGTCTCCACATTCATTCAGTTCCATATCCCCTGATATGCACTATCATCCAGACCATACTCCTCCATTTTATCCATGAAGATATCATGGATGCTTTGTTAAAGTCTGCGCATGTTATTATGCTCAGAGAATTTTCCTTTTGTACCAGTCAAGAAAAAGAGGAGGAGGAGGAGGAGGAAGAAGAGGAAGGAGAAGGTGGAAGAGGAGAAGGAGAAGGAGAAGAAAGAATAATTAGGTTAACTGTATAAGTGATCACGATTTTTGTGCTTGCAAAGAATGAAAACCAAGTTTATTTGGCCATCATAGGTAGAAAATCCCACCTTTTTTCATTTTTGTAAATTGGGACAACTTTTGCTTAGGACCTTCAACAACTTTCCCATTCTTCAGTTTCTCAAAGATGCCCAATGTGTAGGAAGCCAAATTGGAACTCTTGTAGTAAGATCTTCAATTCATTTTTTAATCCATTCTCTCCACACCCATGTATATACATTTGAGGTTGTGTTTTTTGCCACCCTCTCTTCTTAGGTATTGTCTCCATTGTCAGTTATTGGGCTTCTAATATTAATCCTGTGGAATGCTCTCCTTCTTCACCTCTGCCTCCTGGTCTCCCTGATTTCCTCCAAGTTCTAGCTAAAGTCCTACCTTCTACAGGATACCATAACTCTAGTACCTTCTCTTTGCTGATTATTTCCTGTTTATTCTGATTATAGCTGGTTTTTACCTAGTTGTTTGCATGTTCGCTCTCCCACATCAGATTGTGATCTCCTCAAGAGCAAGAATTGTCTTTTGCCATCCTTTGTATTCCCAGCACAGTGCCTGGCACATGCATACTAGGTACTTAATAAATGTTTATCAGCTGATTTGTATGTGGCTTTAGAGAGAGATGTAGTCAGTATTATTTTTCTCCCTTCCATTTTTAGTGTAAGCCCCCCCCTTGATCTGCCTTCTTCCTCATTTAAAAAAAATGGAGCTGTCTCCCTTCAGAGCTCAGACACAATTTGGCTTGGATTCTTTTTTGGCAGGTCCTACAGCCTATATGTAAAGACTTGGCGCCAGAGCGTATGGCTCCGCTTTACATTCCCTACATATTCCTGTTTGTTGGCAGCAACCATTGTTTACTTGCCCTACCCTTCCTTATGTCTCTGTTCTTGGTGGTCTAGGAGAATCAGAAATATCTTACTGGCATTTCTTGTTGGGTGGGTATGGGAATAGTGACCATAGGTTGTGTGTATTTTTGTCGTCTTTAAAAATTAGATGGCAAGGAAGAAGCAAGGTCTGGCTTTTCTTCTGTTTAATGCTAAGCAGCAGCAGGAAAAGAATTTTCATTCAATACTGAGTGAGAAACTCTTAATGTTTTGCTTCCGGAAGGAAAATTTTTTTTTCAAGGCTAAGAAATAATAAAGAAATGTAATTCTTTCCCTCAATTCCCCCCTCCCCCCACCTCTTTTTTCTCTGTGCATCATGTCATGGAATGTTTTAAGGCTGCCATTCAGAGGATGCAAGAGGGAATTGGGAATAGGGTAAAGAAAGCTTCCCCATAGACGTGGAATCCTCTAGGAGATTTGGGAAGTAGCTAGACTTGTCCTAGAGCAGAGTAAGGGCACAGGGGCTGATTTTGTCATGGGTTTAGAATGAATTTAAATACTGATTTCACCAACCTTGTAAATTGAAAACATCGACTCAGATCTCCGTTGTTTTTGTTTTGTTTTTGCTGTGCCATGAGAGATCAGCTGAATTAGTGTTAATTAAATATTAACCTTTAACGAAAGTACAGATAGTTTCTGGCCTATTAAGTAATTGCCAGAGAGAGAAAGAAAACAAAACTAATGATTTCCTCCTCTCTCATTTTTGCTAAGAGACAATGCTCATTAATTAGCAAAGCTGTTAATCTTTCTTAAAGAAAATACCGGTTACAGTTTGTCTTTCAAGTAAATATGAAAAACAACAAATATATATATATATATTTCATGAACCACTGCTGTGTTTTGGAGCTCACTTTTTAAACACCCTATAATGTTAGTTTTTAGAGATATAGTGTTAAAAATGTTATAAATTTAGACTATGCTAGAAGGAACTTTAGAGGTCACATAGGCCAGTTTCTCAAGCCCCTTGGTTGGTCAGATCCACTTTCCTACTCCTATATTCATTAGTCTGTCATTTTCCTAATGGGAGGATTGTGTGTGTCTGATTTTAGTATATGAAATGCCTCTCCTCCGTGGTTCTCTCCTTAGAAGTTTTGGATGCAGGTTATTTTCTTATTGCTCATCTTTCCTTTTCCTACAGAGCTACTTGTTTCTCTCCTACCAGGTTTAGGGGACCTAGCATCACCCAGGAATACCAGACATTCCTTTACTGCTATTCAAGTAGGGAGGTTTGCAGGAAGAAATGAATATTAGTTTCTCCAGAACATATAAAAGCAGAATGACTCTTCTAGATAATCTGTTAATCAGATGACAAACCTGAGATTTTAAGCCTTTAGTTATGACTGCTGCTTACTCATTGAATTGGTTTACAGGAATCTCTCTCTCTCTCTCTCTCTCTCTCTCTATCTCTTTCCCTCCCTCTGTCTCCCTCCCTCTCTTTCTTTCTTCCTTTCTCCCCCCCTCCCTCCCTGCCCTCCTCCTCCCTCTTTCTCATTCTCCCTTTCTCCCTCCCTCCCCCCTCTCCCCATCCCGCCTCTCTTTTTCTCCCTTTCTCTTTGTATGTGTATATATACATGTACATATACATATATGATGCACATCACACAGACACATATATAATTTAAACTGTACACTCAGGTGCCACTTCCTGAAAATGATCCACTGAGGTTAGATAGTAATAAATGTTAATATTACCTTTTTATAAATGAGGAGAGAGACTTAGGAACAGAGGTGTGCTGGAGCCGGCTCAAACTCTGCCTTAGAAATTGGTAAATGCTATAAATCAGGACTTGATTTGTTTTGTTGATTGTCTAATCTTAAGAAAGTGACAAAGAAAATAACAATGTAGATGAAATGTAAAAGTATATTATGCCTTCCAGCCGCCCCCCCCCCCCGCCATTGGACGGCCAGTTGATAAACATTTACCCAGCACAGTGATGCTCTAGTTTTTCTTTACCACCTGAATAATCTTTCTAATGCACCATTTTCCTCATCTCTCATTTATTCAGAATCATTCAGTAGTTCCTACTGCACATACCAAGTATACTGTGAATTTATTTTCCTAGTATTCAAGGCTTTCCACCCCAGTCTTGTTTCATTCTGTTTTTCAGCCTCTTTCATACCTCTACTTTCCTGTGTTCTAACCTTTCCATGTCTTTGGTGATAACATTTTTCCTTGTCTTGGATTATCACCCTGTCTCCATCTTTTTGAGTACCTCCCAATCTTCTTGGTCCAGCTAAGTTTTCACCTCCTGTAGCACCAGTGCAATATTCACAGCCGGTGGCATATTTCTTAAGTGCAAAATGCAACAGACTCTCCATTTAGAAGACAGAAGCAAATCATTTGTTCCGACACCAGAAAGCCAAATCTCAACACCAGGAAGCCAAATCCATTATAGCAGCAAAGAAGTTAATACTCCATAGCACAGCAGAGAGCCACACCAATCTTCAGCCTTCCCACAAACATTCACAAGCCCAGCTGTCACAGCAAGGGGCAAACACTCACAAACCTAGCTGTCTCCTTGGGTGTGTCCTTTCTCCCCTCCAGCTCTAACTGCTCTCACTCCCAGCTTCCTATTGGCTCTGCTTCACCCTTCAGCAAACTCCTCCCACTACAGGCTCTTTGTGGTTACATTTGGCCTATTAGGGGGCAGGGAAGATCTTCAAATCTCCATTACAATTACACCTCCTTAAAGAAGTCTTCCCTGGCTCCTTCCACCTTTCCTCCTTTTCCCCAGATAAAATCGGTCCCTCCTTACTCAACTCATAAAACTTTACTTAGACCTTTTAGATAGTTACAGATAATATAGATATAGATATAGATGTAAAACCATAGATTAATCATAAACTTTCAGATTTGGACTGGAGAGGTCATGTAGTTCATACTGTGCCTGAAGCAGAAATCCTCTACTAAGATCACTAACAAGTGACTGACAAAACATCTCTAGTTCAGGGGCATTCTACCAAAGCAGATGGTTCCCCTTTTAAAAAAACTGTCTGTTAGGGTTTTTCCTTGTATCAAGCCAAAGTCTTCTCTGAAACTTCAACTGGTTGCTCCTAGTTCTGTCTTCTTGGACAGAACAGTACATATTTATTTTCTCTTGCATTGGACAACCTTTCAAATACTTGAAGACAGCTAACATGGTCCTACTGTGGCTTCCATTACTCATGTGGCAAAATATCCCAGTGTGTTTCCTGAATTGCTTTTAATTATCCCCACTTCCCTTGTCACCCTGCTCTAAATCTCTTCCGGTTATTGTCCTTCCTAAAATGTGGCAAGCAGAACTAATCATTTCACAGGCAGCCTCATGCCTTTGACCTCCTATGTAACAGGCTCTGGAGTCAGAAACTCTGGGTTCAAATCCCAGTTCTGCTGCTTACCTACCTGTCTTTAATCTCTCTGGTGCTGAGAAGGGATTAATCAGTCAAGCATTTTTAAAGTACTAATTATGTGCCAGACCTTCCAACTCCAATCCAGTCATTTTTTGCTGTGTCTGTGATATAAGTACAATGAACAGATGGCTATAATACAAGCAATACCATGATAAGTACATAGAGGAGAAGTCTAGAGTGGGTCAGTGTTTTGAGAAGAGGGAGAGCGAGTAGTTGAAGAATCCCACCCATATTATAAATTCCTTGAAATCAAGTTCTGTGTTTTGTCCAGGGACCTTAGCATGTGCCTTGTATTTAAATGTTAATTGAATTGTTGAACTGAATACTTTCATATTTCTTTTGGCATAACCAATGCTACTTAGTACTATGATGTATCTTTTTTATGTTAAAAATGTTCTTTCTACCCAAGTAGATTTCAAGCTTCATGAGGGTAAGGGCTCTGTCTTAGATCTCTGTTCCCCGCCCCCCTTCCCCAGTGCCCATAACACATAGTAGGTATTCAATAAATAGATATCTGGGTATGGCAGATGGTGGTGGTAGTGAATGATTGTGTCTGGGGTGTTTTAAAGGTAGAAACCACATGGCTTCTTGTATTCCTCTTGATTGTATATTTAGAGGGGAATAATAGTTGATAACAGCTGAATCTCATTCCCCACAGCTGTTCCAAACTTGCTCTCAAGCCCCTAGCCCTGACTCCACCCTCCTTATACTTAAGCTCCCTCAATTACACTCCTCAAAATGTCTCCAAATGGTCACCCCATCCTTTTATTCTTCTCCCCCTTCCTAGAAGATTGGTTGCTCTTTCTCCTTTCAGAGTGTAGCATTGCAATTCTTTCCATCACCCATGTTGAAAACCTCTGTCACACAGGCTCTTTATTCTTTCTTTGTGTCCCATATTTGATCAGTTGCTTAATCACATGGATTCTTCCTCTCCCTCGGCAAAATCTCATATGCATCTCATCATTTAATTTTCCACTGGACTATCCAAGTTGCCCCTTCTCTGAAAGATCAGTAGGCACTTAATGGAACCACTCAACCTCTCCTCCTTTTTGTCTGTCTTCTATACAGCTGGCAGATCTTCGTGTCTGGCTGCAATCTTTCAGCTCAATTAAATAAACATGTAGCACCTACTATGTACAAAGCAGTATATTGGACAGGAGGGGCACAAAAATGAAACAAAACAGTCTCTGATCAAAGACATAGAGAGAGTAAGACATGTAAACAAATAATCATAGTGTAATTTGGAAACTTAAAGCAGTCTCTGACTTTATTGTTGGAGATACCCTTTTGAATGGTACAGCTCACAATCGTTTGATGCCTTCATATTTTTTGAGACTTATCTGTGCCCTCCCATAAATGCTCCATAGGGCAGAGGGTATTCAGTATGTTGAGGCTCTTTCCTTTTAGACATTTTGGCATTGCATGTATACCAGTGAGGGGAGTATAAGTTATCACTTTCACTACTTGACCAGCCTAGCCTGCTTTCCAATCATTCATCTCGCTAGAGACAATATTTATGGCATTTCTTCTGTATAACTTTATAATTAAAAAATGTTATAGCCTGCTTACATGTATCATGCATCTCTCCATTTCTTTTTGGGTGGTTTTATTTCATGATTCATGGCCATATAGGAGAAGAAGTATATTGATGCTAAAAATTTGTTTCAAGAAGAAACTTGGAATCATTAAGAGCACCTCACATTTTCCTAAAGGCAATCTAGTTCATTCCCTTCCTTTTCTTCAAATACGAATCTAAGTCATTGTCTGCATAGTGTCTATAATGGCACATGTGTACACACAAACAAATGACATATAAATCTCCAGAGTTGTTTGCTATGTTCTTGAAAGATGTCTAGTGCAGAATCCAAATGGAAAAAATGATTATTATATCAGGGGTGGGTAACCTGTGACTTTGAGGCCATATATGCCCCTCTAGATCCTTCATGAAATTTGGATATAGTCAAAGGGCTGCACTTGAGGATCTAGAGGGCCACGTGTGACATTGAGGCCACAGGTTCTCCATGCCTGTAGATGGTGCCAATTCAATAGTACCTCTTGCATTAAGCCTCCCTTGATGTCTTTCTGCTGAAAGTTACCTTACTCTCTTATAAACTCTAATGACATTTTTGGTATCTCTCTTGTGCATTTATGTTTAATTTTACATTAAAGTTATTGTGCACATATCTTAATTTTCATTACCAGAGTCTAGGTTACTCGTCTTATTCACACTGAGATCTCTCTTTGCCCCTACTACAGTGTGTTGCTAAATATTTTAGAGCTGGAAGGAAGTTAGTGATGATGTGACTCTAGAAGTTTCTCAATAAATACTTGCTGAATGGATGAATATATTAGTTTGTTATTAGCATATGTATATTGTGATGTGGAGGTGGGAGCAGGCTGAAACTACAACTTATTGCTAGAGAAGGAGCAAAGTATAGTGAAAAAGATACTAGTTTGGGAGCTAAGACACGACTTCAAGCTGTAGACCTGATCCTCATTAGCCGGGCAAGTCATTTAAGTATGTTAAGCCTCAGTTTCTTGATCTTTAAAATAGGGATAATTATAGAACTTGTGCCTCATAGGGTTCTTGTAAGAAAAGCTTCTTATAATCTTTGACACATTACATAATTGTGACATTATTATTAATAGAATGTTCAAACCACCTGACACAATAACCCACAAGTGGTTTCCAAGTTGGTAACTAACACTTAATGTCACCTCCCAACGTGACCTAAAGTCCTTTGCACAAGATGCATCCCAACATATCCGCTGATGTGTCACAGTGTTATGGGATGAATAGGCGTATCAAATTAAATGCCTTAGAGAACCTTCACCGAAATTGTTCCCTGTACAGTATTTCCCTAAAAGGGTTACTGGTAATTATTTTAGCAGTTTCATTGATCTCTCATTTTTATTTTGAAAAAATCAGAGAGCAAGCAAGGAGATACAGCTATCGGCTTGAGGAGTGTAGATGATTGCAATGATATGCTGTTCCATTTAGATGATATTTTGATTATATTAATCCGTATCCTGTTAGTTCACTTTGCTTCTGTCACTGGTCCTGGTGAAGTAAACGAATGTAGACTAATTACATTTGCTCTCAAAAGCCCAGACTTTTTAATACATCTCAGCACGAAAGGTTAATATTATCAATTTAACAGCATGAATGAAACATTGTACGCATTGTACTATAACTGTCCTAAAGGGCTGATAATAAAAACCCAGTTTCTTCTTCTGGAATTAACTGAATAAAGTTATTGGATTTAAGCAGATCGTGCTTCCTTCTCTTAGATGGCATCAAATGATGTCTGCTTGAAATCATACTGGTTTCAGATACAGGAAATGTGTATTTCAAAACTGTTGCTGAATTTCTAAAGGCTTTCAAAGTGTGCTCTATGTATTTTCCTAAGGAGCAGTTGTATTTTTTAGAAAGCAAAATAGTCCCCCTCACTTAAAGATTATGGAAGTAATCTTGTTTACAAAGCTTCTGTGAAGTCCCAAAAGACAATGTAAGGTGACCCAAAAGTCAAAGTAGTTTCTTATATAACTGGCCATTATCTAGTTTAAAAAAAAAAGTTACGAAAAGGATCATGGTGGTGGGCAGCTTCTTTGTAGTGTTTGGGAGAATGTGGTCATCTGAGAATATCTTTTCTAAAGTGGTGGTCCAGGAACTCAGCTGTATTCTTAGGATAAAAGCATTTGACTGCTTAATTATTTCCTGCATGCTCGAGTTTCTTGACTGATGGAGTGAATCAATGATGAAAAACTGAATTGTAGGAAATGCATAGAAACCATTCCCATTTCCTACTGGTTCATCCATTCCGTGTTTGGCATGTTCTTTGGGGCAGGGTGTTGAAGTCTTAGGCGGTTGACATTTTGGTGAACAGCTGGTTACTTAATATCTTTCAGTTTAGAGATTAAGAACCAAGAGAGGATTTGGAACTTTTTGTGGAGTGTGCTGATGAGAACATGATTTGGTTCCTTGCCTACAAGAAATAGAATAAGTGGGTAGCAGAGCTAGAAATGACCTTCTGGAAGGCCCAGTCTTGAATTGTGAATCATTAGAAAGGGTACATAAAGAATTATTCTAAGAATTCTTAGGACTTCACACTTTGGGCTGTGACAAAGTAAATTTCTGATTACCCTCAGGTGACTTTACTTATTAGAATTAGGGGGAAAAATATTTTGACTTCTTTTAAAAAACAGTACTCCTCTTCCCTCAGAAAACCCTTTTCACTTCCTAGTCACACCAAAAAATATGAAGGCAAAAAAAAGTGCCCTAAGGTTTTATATTAAAATTTTTTTTATATATTTTGTAAAAATATTTGGTCTTTGCTATTGAGACCTGAGAGATAGCAGGGAGGTGGTTATGGCTAGAGAAGAGGTAGAAGAACCAAAGAGAGAAGAAGTATGGTAACCTTTTTAACTCTTAAAAAAAAAAGTTTAAAAAAAAACTTAAAAAAAAAGAGAAAGGGAAATGACTTTCAAATAAATTCCGCTCTTTTGTGCTACAGGGAAAGATTGACTCAGTCAGTTTGCATTTGCAGGATCAAAAGTGTTTCCAGTGGCCCTAGTTTTAATTCATAACGAGGTATTTCTTTCTCTGCTCTGGGAAGGTCCCTGTAATCAATCTGTTTCCACTATCTATCTTCCCTCTATGAGTTTTTCCATAGTATTGGTTTGCCTTGATTAAAATCCTCTGCAATCCAAGTACATTCATGTCTAAATGCAACTACAGAAGGCTTACTTCAGCTGAGCAGCAGATTGGACAGGCTATCACAAGCAGAGTAAAACTGATAAGTGTAACAGTTGTGTAGGGAGGAGCCTTGTAATCTTACCAGGTGGAAATTTGTAAAATTATTTTTTCTTTTTGCCATGTGAAGATAGTGGTAAGTACCTTCTTTTGTTGTGTGTGTGGCCCTATTTGGTCATCATATGTCTAAAACAAAATTAGACAGTAAAGGTGAAATGTTAATTTGATGGAAAAATATGAAGGGTGAATAAAACTTAACTTTTATATTTATTATGATCATACATGCATAGCCTATATCACACTGCATGCCATCTTGGAAAGGGGGGAGCGGAGAGAGGAGAAGGAAATTAAGAATTCAAAATCTTTTAAAAGCACATGTTGAAAACTAAAAGTAAATTAATTTTTAAAAATTTAGCTTTTATTAGGACAATCTCTATTTTGTTTCATAATCTTTCCTTAAGACCAAGGGAGGGGGTGGGTAGGTGGCACAATGAATAGAGCACCAGCCTTGGAGTCTGTAGGACATGAGTTCAAATCCAGCCTCAAACACTTAACACAAAACTAGTCTTGTGACCTTGGGCAAGTCACTTAATCCCAATTGCTCTACCTCTTTCTCTCCAAAAAGCAAAAAAATAATAATAACAATAATAATAATGATAAAAGACCAAAGGAGAATCCAACAGCCTTAGATTTTTTTTTCCAAATCATTTGTACATAATTGAATTTTGAAGAATTGGTAAATATAGCTTAAAAATACATTCATTTAACAAACAATTTCTGAGTGCTTACTGTGCTCAAGCCACTGTGCTAGAAGCAGAGGAAGAATGAAAGATGAAAAGGGTGAAGCCTTCAGGAATTTTAAGTTAACTCCTGAACGGCAGGGACCCTGTTATATAACTTTATATATCCCCTGTCTTCTTTGCACAGGGTAATAATCATTTGAATTACAGAGCACATGGAGCTTTCCTGTTCATTCTCTTTTGATACTAACAAGAGTAGGAAGTAGGCATACAAGAGTTATTTATTATCTCCATTTTACAGATAAGGATATTGAGATTTGAAGGAGTTGAATGATTTCCTGAATGTTCCCCAACTATGTGCTGAACAAAATGCTTGCCCAATTAAATTCATATTCATGGTACTTATTTTATTTTTTTAATTTGAAGAAGGGAAGTCTTTTTTTAAAAAATATATTGACTTGTTTATTTACTTTTAGTTTCATGGTACTTATTTTAAATAGGAAGTTGCTAGTAATATAAGCTTGTTTTCTGTATGATAGGCATATTCACAGTAACATTGTTTTTCTTGAAACTATTCTCCCCATCACCCACTTAAAACACTTCTGGTATAAAACAAACTTCTACCTATAATATGTTTCACTGAATGTCACAGTTTCATGGTATTGGTTAATGTCACCAGGTGGGGGAATGTGCCTTTATTTGGTTTATAAAGTTATAAAATTTGTGTCCACTTTTTTCAGAAGTACCCTAACAACTGAAAAAAAATTGATTTAAGTTTTCACACCTGGAAAAACTTAATGTTCTTCTATTTCTATTCTGCAACACCAGCAACTGTCAATATATTCCCAGAAGTTACATCAACTTGAATCTGGTTAATGCCAAACTTAGAAGCATATTTAGGAAACCCCAGAAATGGTATTGGTCATTCGACCATCCTTCTTAGCCATTTGAAAATTCCGGCACCTGTGCCATGCGGTGTTACTAGAATCACTCCTCTTAAATTCTGATTTTAGTGAGATTTAGTCCACATTCCACTTACTGCTACCAACACCATCACTATCACACACACACCCCCCCTCACTATATATAGAATACTAAGTATTCTAACTTAAGTGCAGGCAGCACAGAAGATAGAATTCAGGAACTCATAGATTTATCTTTGCTGCTTTCAAGTCTTGCCTCAGACATTTACTAGCTGTATGATCCTGGGCAAGTCACTTAACCCTGTTTGGCACAGTTTCCTCATTTATAAAATAAACTGGAGAGGAAAATGACAAACCACTCCAGTATCTTTGCCAAAAAGAAAAACCCCAGATGGGGTCATAGATAGTCATTTGGATGTGACTGAATGACAACAAAGTGCTTGTTTTCTTACAATCTGAGTTTTGGCTTAGAGAATTCAGTTATTCCATGCAGCCTCTCAAGTCACTCCCCTTACTCTATCACAAACAAAACAAACTACTTCATGGATCTTTTTTAATATTGGAGGAACGGCAGTTTAAATTTTATCTCATTCAAAATTCATAGACTGACAAAAACACTATCTCCTGGAATTAAAAAAGCATCATCAGTGTCATTAGTAATTATTTTTAATTTAGAATCATACGGTATTAGAACTAGAGAGAACCGGGGGCGGCTAGGTGGCGCAGTGAATAGAACACCGACCCTGGAGTCAGGAGTACCTGAGTTCAAATCCGGCCTCAGACACTTAACACAAAAAACTAGCCACGTGACCTTGGGCAAGTCACTTAACCCCAACTGCCCTCCAAAAAAAAATTTAAAAAAAAAGAACTAGAGGGAACCACAAAGATTATCTGATTTATTCTGTGTGGACCGGTTGTCTTTCTATTAAATATTCGTCTGAGCTCATGCCCTGCTTGTTTAGAAAGTAGAAATTAATCTGAGAAAGGAGATACCATTTGCTGCTAGAAAACATTGTCTGCATAATAGAAAAGTCATAATTTGAAGGGTAGTTTTCCTCATGGATTATGCAAAAGCTCTATCGGTATGTACCATCTTTTTGGCCCATTCACATGACTTTTCCCCAAAGAGCTTATGAAATGGGAACTCTCCAAGGGGAAAAAAAAAAGGCTGTTTAGGTCGTCTAGAGAATCAGCATTTGAGCATGCCCAGACAGGATCAATAACTTGTAAAAATGCTTTGGTGTGGTATTTCCAAAACTTAATTAGATTTTAAATAGAAAAATCAATCAGTTGCTTCTGAAAATAAAAAAAGGCTAAATTTGTTTCTTGCTAAATATTATATATCTTGAAACTATGAAAATTAAATGTTTGTTTTTACTTATAAAGATGGTTTACTATATTATCAACATACCAATATGCTATGCTATTAACATGATTTTAACTCCTTTCTAGGATTTTTCCCTTTAGAGAGCATTGTACTTGTCAGTAAGATGATAAATGTGACAGTGTTAATAAAAACATATTAATAGTTTAGAATTTTGAACTTATTTAAAATGAGCCAAAATAGACTACAAAATGTTTCAGAGAATTATTTTGGAAAATAGGGACATTTTGGATTATACCCTCTAATTTGTATTTTGCATGTTCTTTTCATAGATTGATTTTTCTAAAAGGCTATTTTATTTCATGTATTCAAAATCAACTAATTTTATTTTGACAGTTTCATGTGATTTCACTCCAATGATAGCATCTTTCGAATACATTCAAAGACACATTAGGTTTCTTACTGACCACAAATAAACAGCAGATTGGTTAATGATTGGGCAGTTGTGGACAAAAGTTTGGGCCGGTAGTTCTTTTTGGATTGATGAGAGAAATCTCCATTTTATGGATAGGCTTCATTTTTTATCCAATTGAATAAAACAAAGCATAGACCACGTTGTTTTGGTTTGTAAAAGACTTCTGGGTGTCTCTTATAAGATTCTTTGATTCTAATAGATGATCATTCTTATACAACAATAGAATTCTAAAAACCCTAAAGCTGAAATTCTTTTGTCTCAGAGGCTATAAAATTGCTCATGTTGAACATTTTGCTGTCATTTTGTTACTATTGTACTAGGTCATTGTACCTGGAAGTTTATTGAACATTCTTAGCCTTTAACCCTCACTTTGCCCCAAAGGGCATTTATAAAGATGGACTGTATAAATTCTGGCCTATAAAAATATTAGCCTTTTGGATCTGGGACCTGGGATTTGGATCAGATAAGTCATATTACCTCTGTTCATTATGTTTTCTATCAGGAGGTTAACATAAGAGAAGCTTTACATCTTGTTGCTTTGGATGCTATATGATAGATAGCATGTCACAGAGTATTTGAGTCTTGCTCTTAAATAATAATAATAATGATGATGATAATAACAATAACAACCAATTATATAAAGCTTTAAAGTTTGTAAAGTGATATGTATGTGTTTAAAATTTCATTTGCGCCTCCAAATATTCCTTTGAGATAGGTGCCATTTCCTCCATTTTATAGATGAAGAAACAGGCAGAAAGAAGTTGTTGAGGATCACATCACTAGGAAATTTTTGACGCAGGATTTGGACTTGGGACTTTCTGATTCCAGGTCTAACACTGTTACCCACTATGCAACCTGGCAGCCTAATTTAGTCCTTTAGTAGCAAGTATTTTGACAAACAAGTTATAGCTTTTTTCCTTTTCAGATTTTATTCTTTTGATAATTGCAAAGAAAGTATTTGTGATCAAATTCAGTTGGTTTTCTGTTTAAGACACCATCAAGTATTTTGGAGAGTGTGTTAATACACCGTACAACGGAGCGACTCTTTAAAAAATTTTAAAATTTTATGTGAATTAAAAGAATATCAACAACCATTTCCCTTCATAAAATTTATTAGAAAGTATTTGCGCATATATGGGATTAAAGAATGTCTGATAGGCTCATACTCTATTCATCATGGTTTACATACCCCTCTTTTGAATATAAAAAAATATGATCCTGCAATTTAGGGTCAACTTTTATACTGTTTCTGCTGCTATCCTAATAGCATTTTCATTCAGAAAAAATGAAAAATCTGCATACATGTCAGGTTGAGAGTACGTTAAGTTACCTGTTTTCCAGGTGTTCTTAGCTCTTTGTTCTAAAACATTTAAAGTTTTCAACTGTAGATTTATAGTATACCTAACTTTTTAAATCTTAAAAATCAGACGTATTATTTAAGTTGGGTGTTTGCTTAAATTCTTTTTGATTATTTAATTCAGTAACCTATGGGGAAAACCTAGGAACTTTCAAAAGATGTTCCAGTGCAAATAGATCTTCATTGAACACGCCTCTGTAAGACTGAAGAATTTGAATGTAGTGATGTACTTCTATTTTGTATCCAAATTTAAAAAAAAGAAATATGTCCATTACGATTTTAGGGTCTTGTAAGAAAAGGATTTCTTGATGCTCATCAACCAAGGTAAAGCTGTGGTTGTGGTTGTGTGCACTGCATGCATGTGTTGATAATTGCATTGACATTATAAATGGTATCGAAGTTTTGTGCCTAGAGAAGAAGATTCTGTAGATGGAAAAGTTAGCAGACAGATGTGAAAACATACCAGACTTTGCAGGGTTTCTGACAAAGAAGTTGATTTAAGAAATATTTCTTTTCACTCTTTGACCCCCCACTCTTGCTTATGGATCTGAATAGGCTTTTTAAAGGGAATGGAGAATGACTTAACTTTCCAGGGAAACTCCCATTAGTCATTAGTGTAAATGTTTCAGGAGAAGAGTCTCTCTAGTCAGTAAAATTCAGCTTTGTGGATATTTTGATCCAAAAAAAACTCATTCCAGAGTAATAATCTTAAAAAGAATATTTAATGGTGCTTAAGGTTTCTTAGCTCCTAATTTTGTGGTTCTTTGTAAACCTTAATTCTAGATGATTAAATCTTCTACCTTACAGATTTTATCGTGTTATTAGCAGAAGCCCTTACACTGTCATCTTTCTTCCTTTCAACTAACTCCATTTTAGGAATTTTTGTGGAGTTTAAAAATGTTTGTTAATCTGCTGTGTAGTTTTCTGAGCTCTTTTGGCTAATGAGAATAACCTAGTTAGCCCTCTAGTTCGTTTAGATGTTAAAGGTATAGACCTGCTTTTTAGGCTAAAGTCAAAACCTGCTTGTGGATTGGGTCACATATCATGATGTTCTGTAGCTTCCTTAAATAGAAACATCAGAGGACTTTGTAAAGTGTCAGGCAGATTTTGGTGGTTGTGGTTTTTATTTTATTTACCTGGGTACACAAAATAGGCCAACTAAAAAATGACCGAAAGATATCTGCGTAGTTGAGAGTAAAATACCAGACCCTTTAGAGGCCACAGATGGTTGCTGCTGATTTTACTCCATCCCGCATTGGAGAGAGAACGCACACACGTTTGCCCACTGTTCAGTCAGACACATTGCTTATCATTCTACTTTAGCTCTTCTTTTACAAGAAAGGTCATTGGAAAATTTGTGTGTTTTCCCTACACATTTACTGGGGAAAATAATTTCTTTAAGAAAAACACCAAACCTGAATAATGTCACAGATTTTTTTTTTACTCAGTAAGTAGCGACTTCTCTTAGAGAAATATTCCATTTCTCTCTCCCTCCCCCATATCCATTATGCTTATGGAATATTAGAGAAATGTAGTTTATAGTGAGCTTTCATGAATTTAAGTGATGCATTGGGACATACCAAGGGGATGTATTGGTTAATACTTATAACCCGTATTATGTGAGCTGAAGAATTTGTCATAAAATTCTCAAGGACTAGTCTTTTCTGAGGAAGTTTCTATTGTTAGTAAACTTAAGGCTTATAAATGATTTCATAGCAACAACCTTGTCAATAGAAGTGTTTCTCAACATTTTGGGTGTTGTAGTCTTTTTTTTTCCTTCTTTCCCCTGACGCATTGCTCACTTTTAAAAATGCTGATTCACATGTAATATATTTCTGGAAAATAAAAATTCTCTTTATTTTGTGGGAGCTAGAATTTTATAATGCCCCTTGAGATAATTAGAAATATTCTAGGGTCCTGCAAAACCACACTCTTCATGAAGACTAGTATAGTCTTGAATGTTGTTACTGATATGAATAACTTCCCACTGAAATATCTAGAACAGGAGTGGGGAACCTGAGACCTCAAGGCCCCATGTGGCCCTCTAGGCCCTCAACTGTGGCCCTTTGCTTGAATCCAAACTTCCCAGAATCCTTACTGGGGATTTGTTCTGTGAAATTCCCCACCCCTATTGTAGACCTTGGTTTCAAGTGTTTAGGATCTTCTTATTCTGTTTGGAGGTTATTTAGTTTTGTTATTTTTAGCCTTATTCTGTCCTTTTATTTCTCTTATGATCACATTATGGTATTTAGTACAAAAGGGGTGGAACAAGGTTTATTTTGTTGACTTGGTGTGGTAAGAGACAAAACAAATGAAATTTCACTTACAGATGTTTTCCTCCATCCTCATATCCCTAGATTAATTCAGAGTTTTTTCTTATTAGTTTAGGTGTTTGAGCTATATTTTAGGATTCTTTGGAGCCCCTAAATTCCTTTGTTTCCTACAACTTAAGGAACACATAAACACTCATACACACACACACACACACACACACACACACACTCTTAGTCATTTCCATTCTTATTCTCTGTTTTGGATTTACCACCCAGTCAGTCTTGAGCATTTAATGCATCTACTAGTAGGTTTAGGATGTTTTATAGATGTTGAGCAATTAAAAGAGTCTTGGAGTAAATACTTGCACAAAGCCCATTTTTCCAAGTGAATCCTTTAGACAGAGTAGTCCGTGGTCTTTACCACTGTGCCATCCATTGGCTCCTGTTGAAGTAGTATAAGTCATATTTTAGGTTTGTTTGTTTGTTTGGGGTTTTTTTGCTGAGCAGGTATCTAACTAGGACTTTATATTGAGTATTTTAATATCCGTTAAGGTCTGCAGCCATCTCCAAGAAGACCTTTGCGGGAAACCAGAACTGACAGTTAAGGTTGGTATAGATTTTCTCTCAAAATAACTGATTTAAGTGGATCTGCCAAGATTTCATAATTTTCTCTCTGTCTCTGTCTCTATGTATATATATAATCAAATAGATATCAGTTATAAATTCACAATTTGTGAAGGCACAGAGCATGTGAGAATGTACAGCCTTGGTCTAAACAAAATCAGCTTGTGGTAAAATTGATAATTTTCATAGAAATGGAAAATGGGATTTTCCTACAGTGATAGTACCTGGTTTCCTATATTAGCTACATACTCTGTGGCTTGAAGTTCTGGTAAAGTGTTAAAGGACTAAAGGTAGATGTTTCTGCAAGTGATTTTAAAAAATTATTTTTGTTAAGTCCCAACTAATATAGCTTAACTTGGTCCATTAAGAATCTGGAATGGATTATCAGCTTAGAAATTTAGGCACAAATCTTGTAGTTTTAATTTTTGGAAAACACCCTTTTTTATTTGCTTTTAAATTTGTTTTCACTCCTTTAACAAAAGTTGGCTCACCTGTCTAAAAGTTCCTCTCAAAGTGAGTTGTTGTTGGCAGAAGGTAAATAGTCAGAGCATGTGTTAAGGTAATCATGTTTTACAAGGGAGAATTTATCCCTTTTTCTGATCAACTGAAATGGCTGTTGAAAATGAACTTTTTTCTTCTTCGTTTACCACCTCAATTCTGAACGGACTAGGCCAACTTCTCTGTTACACTTTTTAAAGGTGAAGGCCAAGTTAAAGCGATGAATGATAAGGAAAATAAAGGTTATAAATACTTTAACATTTTTCTTGTCTATTATTGATAAGACTTTGAAAAATAAACATACTAAACTTGAGAAAAGTTGCCTTTTCCATTTCCCTGGGCACTACGTAATATGGTGCTAGAACACAAAGTACTTTAGAGATAGCATGTCACCAAACCTCACAATACACATTTGAGGTAAAGGGCATTTCACACTGGGGTAGGAATGGAGGGATTAACTCACGTGATAAGTGACTTTCAGCTTCTATACTTAGATTTCTGCTCAAAAGTGTGATCCAAAGTGGTTTGTTTAAACTCATGTTAATCTTGCGCATTTTTTGGTTTTGTTTTAATGATAAACGTATTCCCGCAGCCATGCTTGACCAAATGTTTGGTAAAGTAACAAGGTCCATATATTGTCATATTTCTTCAGAAATTATTCCATAGTCTTACAGAAGCATAGGAGTTAATTTCTATTTTGTTTTCATTTTATATGTACATTGAAGTCATTCTTCACAGTCAGCCTTTTGTCTTTGCTTATGTGGGTATCGAATAATAGAATTTTAGAGCTGCAAGGTTCCTTAAAGGTCCAGTCACATCACTTCATTTTTATAAATGAGGATATAGAAACACAGAGGTTCAGTGATAGGACCATTTGACTAAGATGACAGTGACAGAATGAAATTCTGGTTTCTTGACTCTTAATTGGGGTGGGGGAGGCTCTTTGTCTAATTAGGCTTTTTTTAAGTTACAACAATATTTACACATGTCTCTACTAAAACTATATAAGCTAATGTCTAAAAAAAAAAAAGAGGACCAATCAGTGAATTTTTGCATTTATCACAGATTATCCTCTTTTTTACATTTAAATTTGGAGGAAATGCCACTTATTTTTAGTGAAAAGATCTTCCTTTGATTACTGGCCATTAGTAGCTATTAAAAAATGAAACTATGTTTTCACAATTTCAGATCAAGTTTAGTCAAAGCTTTTATATTTTCCTTCAAATCATAAACAACTTGCTTTCAGAATTGAAGTGTACAGTAAGATTATTAATGAATTTGTGAGTTATTCTTCCCTACTATGTTAGCTATAGGAATGAATGAAAGAAAAATGTTACTAAATTATTAAAAATTGTTTTTACTATATGACAAATATTGTGCTAAGCACTAGAGATAGAAAAATTAAAAGGGGGCTATTTCTTGCCCTTAAGGAGAATAATTCTTATATGGAGAACACAATACATAAAGAGAGATACCCAGGGAGACGGGATTTTTGTCCTGAGGAGGTAGAGAAGGGTTTTGGTATTGGTCCAGATGGGAAGGAGCAGATTAGCAGAATCGTGCAGATGAAGAGATGGCCTGGGTGAATGGCTGGCTGGATGAGAGGTGAAGAGAAGTATGGTCTGGCATGTAGGGCCAGCCAGGAGTTACAATGAGCTAATTTGTGAAATGAGCTGGAGAAGGAAATGGCAAACCACTTCAGTATCTTTGCCAGGAAACACCCCCACCCCCAAAGGGGGTCATGAAGAGTTGGCCACAACTGGAAACGACAAAACAACAACAAATTTGCACAGTCAGCAATCAACTGGGTGAGCCCTTTGGAGGAAAGTGCCAAAGATGAGTGAATTAAATTCCCAAGGGGCTGGATTCAGAAAAACCTACATATAGAGGTCCAGATTCAAAGTCTACTGATCCAGGGATGGCATACATATGGACTTCTGGATAGGGTGTGAAGGTGAGACATGGACATGGGAATATTTTATCTCATAGAAACGAAGTATGCCCAGGACTTAAAAATTCTCACAGCTTTGCTGTTAGGGAGTAACTGGATTCATATTTTCCTCCACTCTTAACTTGGATGTTAAAAGCTTACTTGGTGTTAGTTCAGGCACACCAGTTTCAAACCTCTGTAAAGCCTCTCCTCTGAATAGATTTCTTTTTTCCATTTTGGCAAGAGAGTTGAATGAGATTGCTTTTTAACTTCAAGTGTCATTGAAAAGACCTTGAAGTCTTTTCTGAGAGATATATCATTTATCTGGTTTTCCTGCAAGTTTAATGCAAAAATGCACGATACTTCTAGATAGAGAAAACTCAGTTACTCACCAGTAAGCTTCTCTTCAGATCTATAATTCTCGACAGCAGATACAATGCTGCTCTTCTCTTTTACCACCTGGAGTTCTAGAAAGACTTTTTGGTTTCTGTTAGACATGACCTAATCAGGGAGGGGCGTGCCCTGCACCTTCTAGTGACTATTAGAGACCTGTGTGGGCCAATTTCTAGTTTTGGATTACTCTTTAGTATCAAAGAAGCAAAGTTGTTAAAAGAAAGACTTGCTGGGGACCCTCAGAAGAGGGAGGGAGGGAATTTGTACTAGCTGTTGGGGATGCTTCATTTTCAGAGAAGCCACCTTAGTAATCACTGAGTCACTCTAAAGTTGGAGTAGCTACTTAAAGGACAACAGTAAATAAGGCCAGTTTAGGAAGAGAAGCTCAACTTTTTCTGAAGAGATGAGGCTGACCTTGTGGGAAAAAAAGCAACTTCTCTGGGTTTGTATTGGCCAGTTGAATATGTGGTGACAGCAAGCATTTACTAAGTGCCAGCTGTGATAGATAGTTACTGGGGATACAGAGAGAAAAACCAAACAGTCTTTGCCCTTAAGGAACTTACATTGGTGCTGGTGGGGAGGCAGTATTACATACACATATATAATAAATAGAAAAGACCAAAAAAACCTGCCTGTACCGGACATCTGATATTGCCAAGTCTCTTGGTGTAGAAACTATAGTAAGACTTTCCAACATTTATTATATTGGGGGAGAGGGGAAGACTCTTTTTTTCTACCTTGGAGAAGGTATTGGGCAAGGTTTTTTTCTTTGTTAAGGTAAAGCGTGGCTCCCACCTTAGAGAAGAACTAAATGTGAATTCGGAGTGTGGCTTTGATATTTTAGTTAAGCAAACATATATTAAATGTCTATAAGTATAGGGGGATAGCAGTAGAAAGAAAAAATGGAGTTCCTTGTGTGAGGAAATGATAGAATGCCAATTTGACTAGATCACTGATTATCGAAATAGGGGGAAATGTAAAATGAGGCAGGGGAGAAATGTTGGGGTCAGGTTATAAAAAATTCTGAAAGCCAAATGGAGGAATTTCTATTTTATCTTGTAAGCACTATGGAGCCATTATAGATTATTGATTAGAGAAGTGATGTAATCAGATCTGTGCTTGATAAAAACCAGTTTTGTAATGTATGGATTGTAGAGGGGAGAGACTGGAGATTGGGGGACCTAATTAGAAGGTCATTGCAGTAGTCTTCTAGGTGAGAATTGTTGAGGGATCTGACTGGGGTGATGACTGGGTGAATGGTGGGAGGGAGACATGTAAAAAATATCGTGATGGTAGAATCAGCAAATTTGGCCACTGATTAGTTAAATAGAAGAAGAAAGAAAGCATTATTAAGCATCTGTTATGTGCCAACTACTGTGCTAAGGACTTTATAAATATTATTTGTTGTGATCCTTACAACAACCCCTGGGAAAAGGGTGATATTCTTATCCTCCTCATTTTATAGTTGAAGAAACTGAAGGAGAGTCAGGTCAAGTGGCTTACCCAAGGTCACACAGCTAGAAAGTGTTTGAGACCTAAGTGTTTGAACTTAGGTCTTCCTAACTCCAGGTCCAGTTTTCCATAGAACTATGCCACCAGACTGTAAGCTAATGAAGTGTCCAGAATAAAAGTGAATCTTGAAGATTAGAAGAAATAGGGAAGTTTAATAGAGGGATGGGTTTTGGAGGAAAGATGATGTGTTTTGTTTTAGACATGCTAAGTTTGAGATAACTGAGTTCCCTGAGGCAAGGAGGTATCATGCTGATATTTAACTAATAGAGTTCAGCCCTGTCCTTTGGAATTTGGGAGGAAGCTTACAGTATACTTGAAGTTGAAGATTATCCCTAGTTAATGTCTTGTGGAAACATCCAATTTGTAGCCCAGAAAGTCATAAACAGGCATTGATTAAGCACCTACTGCATATCAGCCATTGTACAGCAACAGTCCTTGTTCTCAAGGAGCTTACAGTCTAATGGGCAGATAACATGCAAACAATGATACAGATCAAATATATGTATCATATATAATAAATTAGAAATAAGCAGCAGAGGGGAGCCTCTGATATTAAGGGGGGATTGGGGAAGGCTATTGTAGAAAGTTCAGTTAGCTGGGGCCGGACTTGAAGGAAATCAGGTAGAGATTAGGAGGAAGAGAATTTTAGGCATGAGAGAGAGGCTATAAATAAGCTTGGAGTCAGGAAATAAGAGTGCAAATAAGTCAGAGCCACTGGATCCCAGAAAATATTACGATGAGAAAGTTGTAAGAAGACTGAAAAGGCAGGAGAGGGCCAGGTGATGAGGGACTTTGAACACCAGAAGACTTTGTATTTGATCCTGGAGTTTATTGAATGAGGAAGGAGCAGCATTGTCTGACTTGCACTTAAGGGAGATTAATTTGAAAGGCTAAAAGATTGCATATGTAAGACTGAAGCAGATCAGCTAACTAGTTGTCAAGGTAGGAGAAGAGGTGTAGCTCTTCATGAAGAACCCAAACCACAAAAGCTAAGAACTTTGTGAAGATCCTTGAAGAAATAAAAAGGACCAAAAGGGAAATTTCCCAAATTGGAAGGGACAATTTTCTATTTAAAGTAAATGATCAGAAATCCAAACAAGAAAGGGAGATAAAAGTCTGTCTCTTTGGAGTTTTCCCTTTTTATAGAACTGTACATTTTAGCTTATGAGAAAGCTAGGTGGGAAGGTTGTCATAATTTTACTTACAGGCATGGATGGATCTAACCCATCCTTGGAGAAACTTATGTTTCCTACTCCTTTCCTACTTTGGGGTGCAGCCAAGTACAAAATCTTTTTGTCTTCCTGCTCAAGTAGCAGTTTGGGCTGCTGTGCGGCTGTTCGGCAAGAATGAGCATGTCTGTCTTAAATGATAGTGGAGGGAGAGCCATGAAGACGATTCTGTCTAAAATGTAATGTGTGCTCTGTGCCTCTACCACCAGGAAAACAAAGTTTGAAATGAACTGGTTGTGTGATTTGGATTGTTTTTCCTTTTTTTTAAGGACTTTAACATACCTTTTAAGTTGTTGCACTAGGATTTGGCTCTTACCAGTACACAGCAGCTCGGAGAAATAACCATAGCAACCCTTGTTTCACAGGACATAGATTCCTCTTGCAATCCCTCACATCTCCCTGAAACACCCACACACGAAGAGGTGAAACTGAAGCTTCTTTTCTTAGTTATAGTCAAAGGGTGTTTCCAACAAATATGTTTCTCTTTTGAAAAATTTTTTCTTGCTCAGCATTTCATTTACAAAGGCATTTGATTGTATTTGCTTTATACTTCACTATACTTTTAATTTGAGAACTTATTTCTCTAAATAGATTGAGTAACGGGAAGAGTGACTCAGAAATTTATAGGACTGAAAGGTGTGCCTTATTAGGCATTTCTCTGATCTTTTCTCTTGGATGAGGAGTGGTGGTGTAGGCACTGCAAATGGGTCAGAGTTAATTGTACAAATTATTTTATGTAAATAAAGCTATCTAATAGTCTATTTTCATCTGTGAGAGTCTTATCCAATATATTTTTATTTGGACTCCACACTCCTTGAGATAAGAATATAACCTATACTTTACTAAGTTCATAGGTAAATGTTAGTTTTTGAATGATCAAAATTAATTTTTTTTCATATCAGAGCTTGTGGAAAATGTCAGAATTTCAACCCAATGACTCCAGTAAAGATGTTTTTTTTAAAACAGTTTACCTTTCTAGAGTTTAGTACTCCCTTTTACCTCCGTTACTGTTCTATCTTATCTGTCAGGGCAATGGGAATAATTTCCTCATTTAATGACAATTAAAAATCTTATCTAACATATATATCGTATTGTCTAAGCCAGAGTTTTTCATAATGTAATAGTCCCTTTATTAGCCTTGTGGGATATTTGTAGTATGTGTTTTCTCCATACTTGAAGAGGACCAATGACATCATGATGTTTGGGGTCAAGGTATGGTGTGTTTGACTGTGGCTAATCAGTCCAATAAGAGCTTAGAAGACTATACTGCAGGTCAGGCACAGATAGTCCATTTGAATGATTGGGATGGAGATGCCACTAGTTTTGTGCATCTCACATTTCCTTTGTGCTACTGTGATTCTGCTTTGCTCATAGAGCATAGTGCCTTCTTTGATGGGGGTATGCCATGCTGGGCAGTCCTGTGCCAGCATCTGTCATATCTCACAATCAATATTCAAGTTCTTCAAAGGGACCTTGAACGTATCCATGCATCATTTCTTCTGTGAGCATGCATCATGTGGCACTTGCTTCGCGTGAGTTCTCCATATTTGGGCTTCATGGCCAATCAGAGTTGTGCTGTCTGTAGTCATTTGAATGCCTGAAAATTCAGTTCAAGGGCCAGAAGGAAGGGGTCTTAAGGTGATTTCTCTAGAGCCTGGGGGTGGCTATGATACTCATTGCTTTAAACTCACTCCTCTAGCTTCATATTTCTTCCAGGATCAGAAGTAGAGTATGACATGGAGACATGAGATTCAAATCCAGCCTCTGGCACTTACTAGTTGCCCGTGACTCTGGGCAAGTCATTTAACCTCTGTTTCCATTTCCTCATCTGTAAAATAAAGATAATTATAGAATTTACCTTTCAGGGTTGTTTTAACCCTTTGCACTCGGATGTCCCCTCTCAAGCACTAAAACAGTTGCATACAGAAAGAATAATACTACGCTTCTTGCGTGGAAAGATAAAAGAATTATTACCATGCTCACCAATTATTATAACACAAACC
>CM053598.1:108848661-108884651 GCA_028646575.1 Pseudocheirus occidentalis | reverse complement strand
CATATAAGTCCAATATCATTATAATATGTTACTTGGTTCCAAAATTATACTAAATAATACGAGGGTCTGTAAATGCACGTTTTTGCTGCAAGGTAGCGTCGAGTAGCTGGTAGCCAATGTCCAGAATGATTTGGAGTGCAAAGGGTTAAGTATAAAATGAAAGAATATTTCTAAAGCAATTTGCAGACCTTAAAATGCTATATAAAAATTAGCTGTTATTATTACAGTTAATAATAAAAATTAATTTATCATTTAAAATTTTTCCTACCTCACCTTCCTTCTTATACCTTGTTTCTTTCCAAGGACTAATGTACTTATAATCTGGTATGCCATATTTACTTAGGCTTTTACATATACAATTCAACTCATATATTAAATGATTTATTGAGGAGGGCATGTGAAGTGAATATATTTACACTGAATAAAATTTTCCCACTGACTTCTACTATACTTTTAAAGACATACTGCCCATAGGAAAACTTTTGACTCCAACTCCAGTATTTAGACCTTAACATTTACTTTCGTAGTATTTTAATGATTGTAGGTTGTATGAATGTCTAATGTGCTTCCTGAAAGAAAATTTAGGTAAGTAGACAAGGTATATTGTTATCCATTCAATTCAAAGCATGCTTGTTAAAATTCAAGTTATTTTCTGGATCATTCTTCACATATTCCATGAAATTGTAATGTTTTGTGTAGACACATTAAGCCAGTCATTATCTTGGCTATTTACCAGACTTTTCTAGATCCACTCAGAATTTCTTAGATTCAGAATCACAGTCTGCCCAGGCAGATAGCTGTCCTAGACACTCATTCTCTCATACCCATCCATATCAGCTTCCTTCCTTCCCAGCTTCCCTTATACTTAATTTTTCCATGTCAGTATCATTTTCTCTCAATAAATTTAAGTTTCTTTAGGGCTAGGAACTGTTTCTTTTTTTTTTAATTAAACTTCACGTCCTCAATAGTGCATAGTGCATCGGCTCAAAGGGATGTTTATAAAATATTGAATGTGGGTCCGGTCAGTTTACTCGTGCATTGTGTTCATTTACTGAATACTCAGTGGGTTAGGTTTTTAAAAAATCTCACTCACTCCCTTTGGAGAAAGAAATGACCCCAAGTTTTGGAGAAATTTCTTACCTTTTCTTTAATAAAATCATTAAATCTTAGAATTTTAGAGTTAGAAGGAAGCTTAGGGGTCATCCAGTCTTACCCATACTTAAGAAGGAATTCCCTCTCTGGAATTCATGTCCTTTTCAAGAGATCATCTATTCTCTAGTTAAAGACCTTCAATGGTGAGAGCTTGCTATTTCTGGAGGCAGTCCGTTCCACTCTGGGACAGCTCTATTTGTTACGAAGTCTTACCTTGTATTAATCCAAATATCTACCTTTGTGTAACTTCCATGAACTGTTTCTGGTTTTTAACTTCCAAAACCAAGAAAAATCAGTATAAGGTTTCTCTTGTGTGCTATCTTTCCAAATGTGTGAACACAGTAGTCATCACCCTTAGCATTTTTCTAAATATTCCTCCTTCCTTCAAATGGTCTTTGAGTCCTTTTAACATTGTAATTACCTTTCTCTAGATCAGTGGTTCTCAACCTGTGGACGACCCTTTCACGGGGGTTGCCTAAGACCATTGGAAAACACGTATTTTGGATGTTCTTAGGAACCTGGACACCACTTCTCTGTCCGCCTACATGTAGATATGTCCACATGTGAGTATTAAAGGGTTGCGGCATTAGGAAGGTTGAGATAGATGTCTATCTGTCTAGACAGATGTCGGTGTCCTTAAAATATAGTGCCCCAAATGGAACACAGTATCCGGATGTCATACGACCATAACTCTAGCTTAGGCTCTTAAAGGATGACTGAGTCTTCTGGGGTGTTGGAGGCAAATCTCAAGGCAAAGAGGCTATGGGGGCTGGTAGGGATAGAAAAGGGAAAATCATAATTAAACCTATTGATATTCACAGACATCTGGAGAGATGTTATTAGATTTGGAGCCAGAAGTTGCTGCTGCTGTTGCTGTTGTTCAGATATATGCAACTCTTCATGACACCATTTGGGGTTTCCTTGGCAAAAATACTGGAGTGGTTTGCCATTTCCTTCTCCAACTCCTTTTACAGATGACGAATTGAGGCAAACAGGGTTACATAACTTGCCCAGGGTCACACAGCTAGTAAGTGTCTGAGGCTGGATTTGAACTCAAGAATATCAGTCTTCCTGACTCTGGGCCCAGTTCTCTATCCACTGTAATGCCCAGCTGCCCTGCACCTACTTGGAATCTGTAATTTTATCAGATTGGAGTTTGGGCTGTTATTCTTTCTATGCAGATCTCAATGCCTGTAGAACATATTGGAAGGTCTTCAATCAGGTCTGATTTGTGATGACTCTTTTCTGACTTTGCTAAGCTGGTCCTTGGACAACAGATAATTAAAGCTTTGGTTCCTTCCAGCTCAAGCATAGTGATCTTTGGTTTTTAGTTTTTCTAAAGTTTAACACTTTTTAAATTTATATAGAAACCCATAAAAATTAGTGGGTCTATTGGATTTGTGTGATTTTTTTTTAAAGTATGGTGCTTTGAAGATGATGATTAAGAATGGAGAGAGGGGTTCAACATACTCAAAACTCTGTGACACATCCTTATGTCTGATTATCTACCAGTTGACTTATTAGTAGCAATAGTTGCATTAACAAGAAACTCCAGTAAAGACACAAGTTGGTTTGTGGAATTGAAAAAAGCAGTTTGGCAACTATCTAATCAGCCCCTGAAGTTAATTTTGAGTCTATTTTTTAAAAAAAAGAAAGAAGATTAATTCTTTATGGCAAAGACCTTTCTTAAAACCTTATGGATTTAGAGCCGGGAGAGACCAGCTGAGGAAACTGAGGCCCAGAGAGGTCACACAGTTGTGCTAATATTTGATTTCAGGCCTTTTGACTTCCATTTTCTTCCATTTTCTTCCCCCTTCTGCCTCCCTTCTCTCAAGGATGAGCTAGAAGAGACAGGGAGCCCTTTGGCAAAATTTTGTTTAATTGCTCAGAATTTAAACGTAGGCCTCTCAAAAAGTATTTTTGTTTCCATATTTTTTTGGATATTTTTTCTAAAAGTAGAAGGGAATATGTTATAAAATAAATTTGCAAAGTGCAGTATGTACTTTTTAAAGTAAAGTACAAGCCTGTATGTGCATATTTCACTGATCCTGTATCACTGATGAACCAACTAGCAGTGGTGTTGCCTTAAACTTCATTTATTTTCAAGTAATGAAAAGACTTGGAAAGACACTAAACCAATTTGGGGTGGACAGTAAACGAGTTACATTCTTCCTCTGCTTGACCTCATTGCTTTTTAGAGACAATATTATTTATGTATGGTAATAATTATTAATCACCAACACCTACCAAACTTCACAAAACACCTAGGAAGAAGTGGCTTTTCTTCCCTTCACAGCTAGAAATTTTGAAGCAGAGGAGAACTGACTTGGCCTGGATTCCAGGGTGTCAGTGTGGCCATCTAAGCTGTCACTGATTTTTATTCAAGGACTATTTATAGATTGGTGATAGATTGGTACTGTATGTCCTAAAAAGTCCGTCAGAATTTCAGCTGAATGTATATATTTGTGTGCAGTGAATTTTAAGGAGTTTTACTTTTGGATTATTCTGCATCATCTTTTAAAGTGTATCACAGCGCAAGCTGTAAAACGTCTCCGACATTTGATTCAATGCGGAAAAATACTGACATGGATTTTTATCTTGGGGGAAGTGCTCTGGTGGTCCTTTTTGTCTCAGACCATATGTTTCATAGCAGATCAGCTATGTAGAAGTAGTTACATGTCCCTACAAAATTACCAGCCCCAGTAAACACCAGGAAATTGTGGCTATGTGTGTGTGTCAGATGATTTCTTAACCACTTTTACACTGCATCTAAGCACTTAAAATTTTTGTCTTAAGGTAGATCTATTTTCAGCACCACAGTATAGTGTGAAGGGGATGCTGAAGCATATAATAATTATTCTGAACACCTTTTTTTACATGTATTCTATTTGAAACATCTATGTCTGTGAATTCCTTTGGCAAACTTGCTTGTAACCTGCTAATAAAATGTAGCCCCTTCAAACCCCCAATCTTTGATGGTTAAGTTCTCTATAAATGCTGTCATAATCTGTCTCTTGAAGAGCTGCTTCTTACTGACCTTTTCATCCCGAAACAATTTTGCTTTTGAGCCAGAAGCAGTTTGTGGAAATTGTTTTTTTTTTTTTTCACCTAAGCTGCCCAGTGGCTGGCGAACCAGCTGCACATGGGGGCAGCTGTGTGTTGATGTTGAGTGCTGCTGGTTATTGCGAGGTTGGCACTATCATTTTTCTCTTTCCTAATGAAGCATTAAGGTTCGTTTACATAGTTATAAATATAATAATTATTGCAGCTGTGGCACTGTGCCTAAGTCATCTTGAAAACTGAACACAAAATCTTTTTAATAGCCTTATGATGGTCTCTTTTGAAATGTTAAAGGGGTTTGTTTGTTTTTTAAGTAACAATATCTGTGTTACAGGTGTCATTATTTACCCTGAGATTTGAACATTTTGACCATTTCTGAACATGTTTCTGCACCTTCATCAAGCAGTGTGCCTGTCACCTTGAGATAGGTGTGCTGGACAGATCCCGGGATTCCAGCTGACCTAGTGAGGTAGCTACCTTGGTCCCCTCACATGCCAGAAGAGAGTCCTTATACACCTCTCCAGGCTAGCCGGTTTTGTGATAATTCAGTGAAGTCTTGTCTGCATGTGTGAAAGTTGTACAATATCTGTTTATTTCTGGAGAATGTAGATTCTGTCATAAGAACTTTTTCCAAATCACTGCTCCAGTTTGGAGCATTGTGTAAGTGGTTCTATTTCCTGTGTATTATGATTACCTGTGACCTGATGGAGACAAAACAAAGGACATCGCCGTAATGACAAGGAAAGAGGACTGTTGCTCAATCCTTTTCTTGGCTGGTATTATTAGTTCTTTTGCTTGTAATTTATTTTAAAATTGTGTTCAAGTAACAGATATTCTGAATTGTTCTCTCTTGCCTTCTGGAGAGAAAAAGAAAATAGTGTGGACAAAGAGCTCTCAAAAGGGTTTATTATAGCGTGGATATCGATTTCTGTGCAAAAACAATCTAGCATTTACAGATGATAGTAACAATAGTCAGTGTTTATATAGTGCTTTAAAGTTTATAAACTGCTCATATGTATGTCATTTGGCTCTCACAACAACCCTTCTCTTAAGTAGGATACAATTATTATCCTCATTGTATGGATGAGAAGACTGAGGCTGAGTGGGGCAGTGTGACTTATCCAGGGTCACACATCTAGTAAGTGTTTGAGATGGGATTTGAACCCAGGTCTTTCTGGTTCTAAGTTCAATGCTCTTACCTATTCTGCCACCTGGCTGCTTCTGTGTCAAAGTTACATTCCAGAATATAGAAATATATAAAATTGAGGAGGCAGATTACCTAGGTAGACATTAAAAAGGCTCCATAATTGTTAATTTGGTTTTGTTTCATTGCCTTAAATTATTTTAACATTTTATTGTTTTCTTATGAGCAAATTATATTATTACATATTAAGTATATAACATGATATATCAGTACACATCTCCAGCAAAGCCAATGCAAATGAACAGTGAGCTGGGTCCAGAATTTAAGAGGAGAGAAAGAGCAGTTTGGATGGGATTTGGGAAATTGTGTGATGTTTCCAATGATCCCAAGCTGCTCCCTGGCAGCAAACCCCATATTTTTTAGTACAAATGTTCTGGTGATATTTTTTGTTTGCAATTCTTGGGACATCGCAGTCTCTGAAAAACCAAAGTTGTGGTGACCCAGAGAACAAGGGAGACGATTCATAGTTTATATAAATAGGATATGACCTGTTTCTCCCTTTAATAATAATAACATTTATATAGCGCCTACTGTGGGTACTAAGTGCTTAATAAATATTATGTCATTTGATCCTCAGAATAGCCCTGGGAGGTACATGCCATTATTAGAAACCCCATTTTATATAGTTAAGTAAACTGAGGCAGAGCTTAAGTGGTTTGCCCAAGGCGAGCCACCTCATAAGTGTGTGAGGCTGAATTTTAACTCAGATCTTTCTGACTTCTGATTCAGCAGTCTGTCTACTATTGTCTCTGTAACATATGCACGGTTGCTTTCTAAATATAATGACACTCGGCTCATATGGGGCATGAGTAGATATCTGACATTTGCTGAAGCTTCCTAAAGGAAGACTGTGACTTTTGCCTTAGAGGAGAACAAGAGGAAGGTAGTGACTAGGCACTTGTTTGTTCCCTAATATCCAAGATAGCTTGAGTTTAGAATTACACGTCTTAATATATCTGAAATGTTGATAGCCCAGGGATTCAATATGTTGAAAATAAAAGGCACCTTCCTGATCATTTTCAGGAGGGAGGTAATAGCTTAGTTTTTTCCACCATATGCTGGTTACACAAAAGACCACACAGTTGTAGAAAAGTGAGTATATCCATTTATTCAAGCAAAACAGTAAAAAGAAGCCAGAGAAGCTGGACAAATTAGACTAGGCCAAAGAATACACAACAGTAAAGGGTCTCATCAGCTGTGAGGGAGATAAAACAGTTCCTTTAAGTCAACAGTTCTCAACCCGTGGGTGGCAACCCCTTTGGGGGTCAAACGACCTTTTCACAGGGGTCGCCTAACACCATCAGAAAACACATATTTCCTATGGTCTTAGGAACTGAGACACCTCTCCTCTATCTGTTTCCAGGTGGATTTGCCCACATGCAGATACACCCACATACATGTCGAGGCATTAGGAAGGTTGGAACCACTGCAAAGTTAAAGAGAGAAAGAGAAAGTTGAGGTGTGTCCACTCTCAGCAGTCTAGAGGATGGAAGCCTTGAGAGGCAAGGGGCATATTGGGATGCTTGCTTCCTCCACAGGTCAGCAGTTTCAAGGATCTCAACACCCATTCAAAATCTCGTTCTTGTCTGTGTTGCGATCATATCTCAGCTCAGTAGCATCTCTTATCCGGTAAGGAGTAAATCTCTCTCTCTCCAGCCTCAGCAAAGCCAACAATGGGGCTGCTTTTCAGGGGATGTCAGGTTAAATCAACAAACATTAACTGAGCAGCTCTTACAAGCCAGAGGCTGTGCTGAAGGTTAGGGATACAGAGGAAGGCAGAAACACACTCTGTGCCCTGAAGGGGCTTACAATGTAATGGGGGAAGCAGCATGGAAATAAGTCTATACAAAAGAGATATATGCAGGCTGAATTGGAGATAATCTCAGAAGTTCTGCTTGTATCAGTGATACAAGAAGTATCACTGAAATGATAGCAAAGATATCATTGAACTTTTGGTTAAATTAAAAAGCCTTCATACAAAATAAAACCAGTGTAGACAAGATGAGAAGGGAAGCAGAAAACTAGGGAGAAAATGTTATAGCAAGTTTCACTGATAAAGGCCTCATTTCTCAAATACATAGAGAACTGAGTCAAATTTACAAGAGTACAAGTCATTCATTCCTCAGATGACACATGGTCAAAGGATACGAACAGACAGTTTTCAGAAGAAATAAAAGCTATCTATAGTCATGAAAAAGTGCTCTAAATCACTGTTGATTAGAGAAATGCAAATAACTCTGAGATACCACCTCATACCAATCAGATTGGCTAATATGAGAGAAAAGAAAAATGACGAATATTGGAGGGGATGTGAGAAAATTGGGACACTAATATATTGTTGGTGGAGTTATGAGCTTATCCAGCTGTTGTAGGGAACAATTGGGAGCTATACCCAGAAGACTATGAAACTGTTCATAACCTTTGAACCAGCATTACCGTTACTAGGTCTGTATCCCAGAGGGAGCAAAAAAGAGGAAAAGGACCCACATGCACAAAAATATTTATGGCAGCTCTTTTTGTGGTGGACAAGAACTGGAAATGGAGGGGATACCCATCAAGTGAGGAATGGTTGAACATGTTGTGGTATATGGATGTAATGGAATACTATTGTTCCATAAGAAATAATGAGCAGATGGATTTCAGGAAAGTCTGGAAAGATTTACATGAACTGATGTAAATTGAAGTGAGCAGAACCAACCCAAAATTGTACACAGTAACAGCAATATTGTAAGGATGATCAGCTATGAGTGACTTAGCTAGTCTCAGCAACACAATGATTTAAGACAGTTCCTAAGGATTCCTGATTAAAAAAAAAAAAAGATGGTATTGACCTCTAGAGAAAGAAATGATGGAGTCTGAATGTAGATAGAAGCTTACATTTTTTAAACCTTTTTTTTCTTGGAGTTTTTCTTTTGGGTTGTTTTTCTTTCACAACATGGGTAATATGGAAATGTTTTGCATGACTATGCATGTATAACATAAATTGCCTTCTCAGTGAGGGATACGGGAAGTGAGTGAAAGAATTAGGAGTTCAGAATTTTGTAAAAGGATGTTAAAATTTTTTACATGTTGGGGAAAATATTTTTTAAAACTCCAAGTTATCATCAAGGAAATGTGTGATGGGAAAATGCTATAAGCCAACCTTACCATGTAGTGAAAAAGGGATATCGGATGGACCTCCTGATTGCTACAGTACTTTTAGTTTGGGGTAGGCTTTTAGAAAGTTGCATCACTCCTTTATGGAGGATCTGTGGGAGAGCATTGGGCTATCACAGAATCATAGCATTTTTCAGTTGGAAGGGAACTTAATGGCCATCTAGCTCTGCTCATGCTGGATAGGAATTTTAGCTATAACATAACAGATACATAAATGATTATTCATTCTCTGAATGAAGACCTCCCATGAGGGGTAACTTACTACTTCTCAGCAATCCATTGCACTTTTCCAAAGTTGCAGTTGTTTAGAAGATTTTCCTGACATCAGATTTGAATCTCTCTTTACAACTTAATGCATATTGCTATTGACTCTGCACTTGAGAACCAAACAGAACAAAACTAATCCCTCTTTTTGAAGATAACTAGTCTTCATTGAATCCTCTCTTCTGCAAACTAAATATTTCCAGGTCCTTCAATTAATCCTCACATCACATGGACTCAGTACCCTTCATCATCACCCTGATTGTTCTCCATTCTGGATGCCATGTTCTGAATTCTCTCCAGCTTCTTGATGTCTTTTTAGACTGTCAAAAGGACAGAGTGCAGAGGAGAGGTAGAATCACATGTGATAAGTAAAGTAGTGAAGACATAGGAGGCAGGGAGAAGGAAATGAGGAGAAGCGACCATTACATCTTTGAATTCAATAGCAATAAAGTAATTCTCATGAAAAATCCCAGCAATATAAATTTACAGGAGAGTATTAAAATGGAATTTTGTCACAGTCTGGTTAGGTAGGCTAAATAATGTTTAGATACAGATTTGCCCAACTATAAACAATAAATATTAATTTCCTACTCTAGTTATTGGTTCAGATATTGTCATTGAATCCTCATTTTCATTGTATGACCCAACCAGTAAGCCATCCGAATGCAGGAAGGTTTATCAAACAAAAGGAGTAATAGCCTTTTCTCAAAAACCTAAAAATAGGTGTATTTTGTTAAACTAAATGAAGGCCAAATGATGAAAATGGGTGGACCGGACAAAAAGGCAGCATTGTACCATGGATGAATAAATGAAATAAATTAAATTCCATTTCATATAATGCACAAGTATTTTATGATTTGTCTTATTCGTCAACAAGCATAGTAAAGTAGCTCTCCTTTAGTGGAAAAAAATGAATGCTACCTTTTTTCTGGACTTTTTTTTAGGTGAGCTGTGTGTTTGAAGAGAAATTGGTTATGATTTAGAGGATTTGAAAAATGTAATTTTAATCTTTGTCTTAGTATTTTTGAGGGTAACTGCTTTAAAAAAAGAGACAAAATGATCATAGTAAGTTTGTGATGCAGCAAAAAGAACAAAAAAGTGCCGCAGCAGTATTCATGGCTCTGGCATTAACTTGCACGATGACTGCAGACGTATCATTTCATGGCACTGGTGTACTCTCTAAAGAGTATGGAATCAGTTTTGCGTAGCTCAACTGCTGTGGTCAGGAATGGCAGCTACTCTCACAAAAGAGTTTCAGAGCAACTGCTTGCAAGACTAGCAGAGGATTAGAGTGAAGAAAATTTCACTTGGGCTTATGGTCAGGGTGTTACCCAGGATTGGTGTTAGGGAGACACCAATAGCTGGTTTCTATAGTTATGCTAATATGAGCAAAGCCCCACCCAGAATTTAACATTGATTCAGAGGAACAAATAAAGAATCAAAAGAGTAAGAAAAAAGTTTCACTTATGAGAAGCCAGACCCATGACTTTGTCAGTGTATTTGAAATGAGAAAAATTGTTGATATGATATGATCATAAATATTGGAGGGCTAATAAAGTCAGGAGAAAAAAAAAACAAAAAGCCCCTTGCTTGACATATGTAAAATTAATTCTGATAATAATTTGTGAACCATTGTCATCAACATAAGAACTAACACTATGAAGAGAAATTTTAAAAATTCATTTAATTTCATAAAACAATAACGATTACAGTGATTTATTGGAATTACATGCCATGTGTGCCTAATTGTTGCGTAGCACAACGATTATGTATATCATTAAATGTGCATTAAATTAACTTTGTTGTAAGTTATGGTTACAGCAGTAGACTCTGTGTCAGCAAAGAATACTTACCAAGTAATAAGACTGATTCCACAAGCCATACATCCACGTCACATTTTGCATTCTTATGTTTAGTCTTCATAGTCTCATTCTGTATGATTTTTTGCTCATCGCTTAAAAAAAATTAGGAGGACTTTGTTCTAGTGTGCTCAGTAGATACTTGTTGAGTGACTAACAGGATGAGCAAGTTGGCTTGGCTGGATTTGGGGAGAGGCAACGTAAAAGTGTACAGTTCACGGAGGGCTTTGAATGTTCAATATTATCCATTGAATTCCACAGGGAACAGTGAGGTGTTAGAATAAAGTGTGTAATATAACATCTTGAAGGGAGAGTTTATTATGGAAGAATTGGGAGGGCAAGAGAAGAGAAAGCTCATTGAGGTGATGGTTTGTGAGAATGTGCTTATAATAAAGAATTAGATCCTAGAGTCTTTCAACTTTTTATCTGTGGACATTAATCATATTCATTTTGGCAAAGAGCACTGTAATTATTGTTTCTCTCACAAATTTTGCAAACAGACTTTTTTTTCCTCTTCCTGAACTCAACATTCATTCTCTTGTAAATGAAAGTTAAAGGAAAAAGTAAACTCTTGTGGAAAAACTGATAGCAACATACTATACATGAATATGGACATTAATAGCCTATTCATATTACTCACACTTTCTGTAATGTGTTAATCTGATTACTCTAGGGAAAGATTTTCATTGTTCTTTTCAATTAAGAGGTTCATTTTCCCCTTAGTGGGTTGTTTCTTTTTCTTCAAGCTTTGTTAATTCTTAGATTTTAGTGATTCAAGATGTCGAATAGGCACCAATTTGATTGAAATGTTCTTTTTAAAAAAAGAAAAATGTGTTGTTATGTGTTGTTAATTTAAGAGCTCTCTGTTCATCTTAAGAATCGTAGCATTTCTTTAAAAGCAACTGTTGACATTTCACAATTCATATTATTTACTGAGTAGAGATTGTTTTCTCTTAAGAACAAAGGATAATGCTCATTTTCAAACTTGTGCTGAGCCCATCCCTACCCCACCCCCTTTGTTCATGAATAATTGTAACCAAAGTAATGAAAAACACCTTTTTAAACTGTGGCATGGCAGCTGATTCCATTTGGAAGTCTGTCTCTTTCTGACTTCATTTGAGTTCTGTTACTGATTTGTGCGTTGATACAATTGACTGATTAGACAACTTCTTGCCTCAGTTGTCCAGTTTTTAAATTCAGGCTGTTACTTTGTGTGGAATCATAGACTTATGACTGAAAAAGAATCTCAGTGATCATGAAGAATAAATATACCTCAAATTACAGAGGAAAAAGCTAAAGATCCCCTCCTTCTGGTGATTATGTATTTGTTAACCATCAAATTATCCTTGTGAATCGCTAGAGGTTAGCACACTATAAATGTGACCTCGCAGTAGGTGTTGAATGAGGGCTCTGGTATCTGTTTCTCGAGGCAGACTTCCACATTGGTTATTCTTTGGGTGTTTGGGTTTTCCCACCTGTAAAATGGGAGTGAAAAAAATCACTGTCTTTTTTCACAAGATGGCACTTGTTAGGACCAAATGAAACAATGCAAGACATTTTGCAAGCTTTTAACCACTATATAAATGTTTTAATTCCGTATTTGCCATCACCATCCAAATTTGCTTAAGATAGAACTAGAAAATGTGTTTTCTTTTGAGTTCCCAAGGGTTTTTTTAGTTTCTTCTGAGGAAAAAAGTGTTCTTGATAAGAACACTCGACACCACATCTGATTTGTTCCTATGGCTGCTGTTAGTAATAAATAGATATTCAGTTTGCATAGTTTACAACTCCTTTTGCCCTCAGCCCATACCTTTTCATTGTGAGGTCACCTTTTTATTACTTATGGAGTTTTTAATTACACAGGCTTTTATGTCTTTATTAATGAACTATAATTGTGTCATTTCCCCCCCCCCCACCCCCATCCTCTAAAATATAGGGCCTTGTACAGATGCTTTTTTAAGTGTTTGTGGAATCAAACCAAACAAGTTGTCACAGATAGGAAAAGTTGGAGTTTTTTTATGGATTGCAAACTGTTCAAAGACAAGCATATTTATTTGCATTGAAATACCTTGGACACAATAGGACAAGAAAAAGGGGTCTTTTTTGAAAGTGGAAATAAGTCAGTTGTTTGAAATAATTGAACTTGATGAAGAGTTCACACAGAGTGCTGCCACATTGGCTATCACCAGAAACTAGTAAAAAGAAAAGGCAACTCAAATTTGAGGAAGAGAATTTGGTTACTAATATGAGCTTTACAAAAACTACTTCATCAGTTTTGCAAATACTTTTATGAAGAAAGAGAGCATACCAAATTATTTCATCAACTTATAGTACATGTAGGAGTAATACATAGAAAGCATAGGACCTATTCAATTATGTGAAATACTGTTAATGTAAACATGTAGCTGAAGAGATTTATCTATCATTAGCCTCGTATGGAAAGAGATTCAAGCTTGTTAACTTGGGTGCAGCTGTCACATCTATGGTGTTTCACTGCATTTTTAGTTTTGTTTAATTATGACCATTGGTTTCATCATAGTGGCCCTGCCTCAATACATTTTCTAGTGGTTCTTTACAAAATGGGTTGGGTGAACCCCACATGGTGCTGGAGGACATGGACAAAAGTCCTGCAGGATAGGATGGGAAAGAATGAACTGGTTTTGTTCTGTTTCGTGTGAATGCTCATATTGATGACCTGACCTATCCACCTAAGTAATCTCAGAAATACTACTAGGAACCCACTTCACAGTGTGTGGGAGGAAGGTTAGGGCCAATTGCCACATTCTGAATGACCCTGACAAAAACATCCAAGATGGATCTTTTTAGTCATAGTTTTGCCATTATTTACAGTATTTTGTCATTAGCAGTCTTATGTATGATGCTTTTAAAATCTGCCTGATGCCATTTTGTAAAAACAAAACCAAACCTAAACAAATATTAAAACTAGTACCATTTGCTTACATTTATCGTTCTTCTAAACATGAAGTTTCAGTACAGCAAATACAAATTAATTATTCACATTTTGGGGGATAAAAAAATGGACCAGTAGCACTTGGCAAGAGTGAGAAATCATCACAAATGTATAGCTCATGCTTTTCATTTGTGTCTTTAGCAATGCCAAGAAAAACAGAGGAAGTCCCTTTAGTATACTAGATGGACTCCTTTGTTGAATTTATGGGGTGATGTGGACAAGATTCACCGAGGATGGGCTGGCATGGATGTTTGTGATATGCATCTTTATAAATTTCCCATGGTGAGTGTGTGTGTGTGTGTGAGAGAGAAAGAGAGAGAGAATGTGTGTGTGTGTGTGTGTGTGTGTGTGTGTGTGTGACTCATTTGAGGATTCAAGAATTCTTTGAGGATGTGGCATCCAAATGGGAGTTTTAATGGAAGGGAAGGAGGGAGGTCAGCAGGCAGAGAGAAAGAAGTATGGTTAGACTTCATTCTAGGAATAGGGAACAATTTTGCTCCATTTAAAGATGTAATTTCTCTATTGAATGTCTTCTGTGAAAGATGTTTAAATTCATTATATAACATGACATTTGATAGGGGAAGGGATATTCTTACAAATGTGAAAAATTTTGAATAGTTGAAAGCTATTTGGGTCAGTTGATTTTTATTTTTTAAAATACAGCTTATGTTTGATCATTTCTTGGTCAACCTTCAGGGATCTTATGATGACTTGATTTTTTATTTTGTAGCAACTGTCTATATGGTCATGATTATTATTTTCATAATGTGAGACTTTGCCAATAATAACTAGCATTTCCATAGCAGTTTTTGCAAAGTACTTTATATACATTATGTTTAACAACCCTATAAGGTAACTGCTAATTAGTATCTTAGTGGAAATGGAGGCTGAGAGAGATTATTTGCTTAGGTTCACCCAGCCAATAAGTGCTGAGGGAGGGTTTGAATTCACATCTTGCTCATTTCAAATCCAGAACTCTACTCACCGTTCTACCCTGCTACCAAAATTAATACCAGTAATACGGATTATAATAACTGGGCCAACATGCTGACCTCTTTATTGTTGGAGAACCATTTATTTATACTTTTCCACATAACTACTTAATCATATATTCCCAAACCATTTTGAATATGCAGATCATTTCTGTTTGCATGAATCAGTGCTGTATAATATACATTTAAGTTATTCATTGCGCAGGGATTGTTAGCAGTATTATTAAATCTGTTATATGGACTTTTCTTCCCTCTTAACTTTCTTGAATTCTTTGGGGGTGGGGGGAGTTTACAATTTGTAAGTCTCAGTGTTTGTTTTTCTTGTAGACTTTTGTTTTTTGTTGTGGGTGATATTTCGTGTCATTTTTTTAGTAACGTATACACAGATAAATGAGGACTTTGTCTTAGCATGCAATGCTAAGTTTGAGGTGTTAAAAAATTTCCCGCTTTAGCTTTCTTACTTTGTAAATCTTTAGGAGTCCCATATAAAATTTCAAAGAAAAGATAGACTAGAAGGTTAAAGTGTTATTAAATTATTATTTTTTAATATTCTAAGATATGAGTTAAAATTTACAATTCTTAAGTTGAAGTAGATTCTGAGAGATTTGACAGTAAGAGGAAGAAACTCTCAGGGTACTTTCTCCCTGAAATTATGAACTTCCCTCTACATAGTTTTAGAAGTTTGTCTCTTACCATGGTTGACAATGGTAGGGGAAAGGGTAAGAACTGCGTACCTTAACTCTGAAGTAAGATGTTTAAAACTGTTTACCTGTTTGGGGATGATAATCCTCCCTGAGGAATGTTACCACTGAGGAGAAATTCTTGAAATCCCTCAAACTAAGTCATTAAGTTCTCACTTATCTTACTTAACTCTAGCTAACTGAGATAGCTGACCTAGGAATGGGTGTGGGTTGTTACAAGGAAAATTTAGATGATGAGGAAGAAAACCTCACCTCTAAAGTTAGTGGAATAGGCTATCAGAAGAAATGGTAGACTACTCTTGACCACTTTCTACAAGGGGTAAGCTGCCTCCTAGAAGTCCTACTGCAAATGTTACACCTAAGAATCTTTTCAGCTTTGAAATGGAGCTGGGGTTCTCCTGTGAGTGATCATGTCACACCAGCGCTGCTGATTTCTCTTGGAATTTTGTGACTAAAAACTTGTCTGCTAGGTGACTACTGAGAGAGATAGGCAGGGAGAACAAAGAAGTGGCATCTGTGCTGAAAGGATCTAGGTTCAGGTCTCTAGATCTTAGCTATGTGACTCTGGGCAGATATCAGACTGTAAGTTGCAAAGAAGGTGCACAATGATGAGGTGCTAGATTTAAAAAAATTTAAAGTCCTCAAACTTTTCTATACAAGTGGAGAACTTACAGATTAATAGCAAACAAACTCACAACTTTTAAATTTGAAGAATGTTCCACTACCTTTTAACAATAAAAAATTAAAATTATCATCTCATTTAAAAATATATATATAATTATACATTTGATACATAGGAAACTGGTTTGTGAGATATGTTTTTCAAAGATTAAAAAATATATACATTTTTTTCAGTTAAATTCCAACTAAAATCATATATTTTACAAGAAGGCTTTCCCAACCCCTTTTTAATTCCAGTGCCTTCCCTCTGTTAGTCATCTCCTGTTTGTTGTATAGCTTGCTTTGTATGTATTTGTTTGCTGGGTCTCCCTCATCAGATTGTTAGATTAGATAGGCAAAAACTTTTTTTTGCCTCTTTTTGTATCTCCAGTACTTAGCAAGGTGCCTGGCACATAGTAGGCACTTAACATATGTTTTTAAATTAAAGATTGTTACAGAGCAACATTGTTTCCTGCTAGATTACCAATATGATGTCCTCTCTGTATCTTTTCAAAGTTGTCCTTGTGACCTGGAAGTTGTAAAAACCTGAGAAAGTTAATGTAATTAACAACTCATTTTTTCTTCTACTTTTCAGAGGAAATGTGCATCAAATACAATGAATCTTTTTTTCTAGCTGGAGGTTGTAGTAACTGGTGGTCAGCTAGCTTCAGAGACTAGCGAATGGCCTGACCGCTGTAGTACTTGACTGTAAGGAACCTGAAGACAAGGACCATATCCCATTTTCCTGTTCATTGCTCATAGTATGGTGCCTTTGAAAGGCATGCAGTTTGCAGATGTAGGGGAGCATGATATGTGGTGCGAGGGAAAGAAAGCTGGATTTGGAGTCAGTCAACACTTATTAAGCACCTTCTGTATGTCATGGACTCTGCTAAGCCAGAAGAAGTAGTTTTCAATCCTGGCATCTGGACTACATGTTAGTTTCTTAATCTGTATGAGGTGGCTGGATTAGATGACCTCTAAAGTGTTTTCCAACGCTAAATCTGTGATCTCAGTATCTGTGATATGGTTTCTGGAAACTGTTTGCAATGTTCTTCTCCATTCTAAGAGGAGTGACCAGGATAGTAATAAAAAGAAATCCTCATGATGAAACTAGGAATGCTTAGATTAGAGAACCGATTTTGATTTGGGGGTAATGAAATCACAAGAGCCTTCTAAGAGGACATGAGCAACTGTCATATTAGTCTGATTATGCTTGGCCCCAGAGGATCAAACTAGGAGCAGAGTAAAAGTTTTAAAGTCAGGTATCGAAAAACGTCCTAAGCATTTGAGCTTTCTGAAATAGAATGGGGCGGCGTGCAGAGCTCTCTCCCTGGGAACTCCATTAGGTATGGTGCAGAAGAGAGTCTCGTTATCTTACTGGATGGACTACAGGCATGGCAGGATCACAGATTCAAGACAAAGAAGGGACTGCACAGGGCCTTACACACACTGCCTCATTTTTCGAGGAGGAAGCAAAGGCGAGAACAAAAACAAAAACATGCTAATGTGACTTGCACAGGTAACTGCTGGGCCGCAGAGTGGGGATCTAAAGCCAGGTCTTCTGACTCAGAATCCAGTGGCCTTTTTCACTGAACCCAGGGGCCTCTAGTGTTCCCTGATAATTCTGCATTTGTTTGGATCTGGTTTATCAATAGCTACTGTGTAACAGTTGCTGTTAAATGAATAGAATGGTGGAAATCTTTGGCCTTATCAGTGTTTATGCTTATCAGCTGTGATTAGGGATGTCTTTTGGCTCACAAATGCGGTGTTTTCATTCAGAAGGCAACAAAATTTCCTCTACTGGGGAAGTTTCTCTCTAGGTCTGTCCTGGATTCTTTCTCTAGATCTTGGAGCCATACATTCTTTCCCTTCCTGTGTGTTTTGTCCAGTGCCTTTTTTGGTTTCTCTGGTGGGAGGGATTAAGTATTAACCATATTAGGGTCAGGGGTCAGACCACCAAACCAGTTTGAGGGTTGGCTGTTCTTGTTGATGGGGATCTGCTGCCTTAGGATCATAGATTTAAATCTGGGAGGGATGTTATCAGGCATCTAGCACAATCCACTAGTTTGATGAGTCCCCAAGAAGTAAACTGACTTCCTTTTGTTGTTGTTGGTCAGTCCTTGGTGACCCTGTTTCGGGTTTTCTTCGCAAAGAGATTGGAGTGGTTTGCCATCTCCTCCAGCTCATTTTATAGATGAGGAAACTGAGGCAAACAGGGTTAGGTGACTTGCCCAGGGTCACACAGCTAAGAAACGTCTGAAACTAGATTTGAACGCAGGAAGATGCGTCTTCCTGACTACCAGGCCTGGCACTCTATCAATTGCACCAACTAGCTGCCCAGCTGACTTCCCTAAGGAAATGGCAGCATTGGGATTAAAACCCCAGTCCTGTGACCTGAAATGAAACAATATCTACTGTACCTCACTTGATCTTCAAAATGTTCAAGGTCAAATTCTGGACCTAGAAGCCACAGTATGGAGTGGGAGATTAGGAACCTGGACAGTATTTTCTATGTATATGGCCTGGGCTCCAAGCTATGATTTGGAGGTTAAAGTCAGTGATTTATGGGTCCATATTAGTTTTCATATATCTTCAGGGTCTCCTAGTGGTATGTGAGAAGAGAAACCATGGATCATAACAAGGATTTCTTAAACTCCATCTACAAATTTAGGCACTAAATATGTGAAGAGAAAAAAAAAAGTCTTAGATCTCAAGTCTCCTGAGTCTGCTCTTGCAGACTGAAAGGCCAAATAGTCAGATTGTGGACCTGCCTGCAAAACACAGTAGACAAGAGAGGAGACAAGGCAGAAAAAGGGAGTGAAGAAGAAGAGTGTACTTCCTAGCAGGGAGGGAAAGGTCCTGGTGGTATTCATTTGTGTCTATTCCTTTGCTGACAAATTGTGCTGTTCCACTTTCCCTTGTCCACCTGCATACAGGCTCTATTTTCAAGCCATTAAAGGACTTTAAAGCTAGAATCAATAAATCAATAAGCATTTATTAATACCACATTATTCTAAGTACTAACAAGTGGTTTTCTGCCCTTTCTTTCTGGTTATGTGGGTCACCTGTGAGCTGTGTGCCCTCATCTCTATTCCCTTACTTCCTCTGAGTCTGCTATAATTCCCTTACTGATTTTGTTCTCCTGTTTTCAGCCCTCTCCTCTCTTTCTGAAAGTATCTGCCCTTGAAGAGAATATCTTGAGAAGGATAGTGGTTTACATTTTAGAAAGAATGTCTTCTGTAAGAGAGACTATGGGAGTCTGTTGGGAAAAGTAACAACCCCTTTGTTTGATGAAAGAAATTAAATAAAATCATAATTTGATTCTTTCAAATTTGAGAGGAAAGGATTTAATTTAAGCCATTAGGATGTATATCGTGTGTCTGTCTGTCTGTCTCTCTCTCATGGAAGTGGAGATGATTCAGGTGGGGGCAGTTGTTAAATTGTGATGATTTTTACCTAAAAACATCAATGTAGCTATATGGCTGTATTTCAGCCCCCAGAACTACCCTCACCACACCACCCCCACACAAAAGGGATAATAGTGTGTCTTTGTTTTTCTGCTTTTCCAGTATAGAAATATTTTCTGTCTACCCTCTAGTGGTGTGTTTCAGAGGAGCTTTGGAAAAACTTCTGAAAGAAAAGCCGTTCCACACAAATGATTTCATGAAAACGGTTACATTCTCTATAACCACATTGACGACTTTTCCAGTGCACTTCCAAAATTTATTAATTAAGCACATAGAATTTTAAAGAAGACAAAATCACAAATAATTATATTTAAAATATGACCCTTTGGCATATGCTTAGAAATACTTTGAAAATTTCTGAAAACAGGAAACAGGTGCTTGTTTATAGTAAATGTTCAGCTTAGAAAATTCATGCAAAATATATTTGGTACCACCCCAGTCACAGATAATTGCATTTTACAGTGAATTATAATTTAATTATTTTTGGCTATTTCTTCATAATTCCTAGCATCCTTGATTAGGGGAAAAAAAACTTAATGATTCCTATTTTTGTTACACTGTTTTAAGAATAATATTTCCTGGAACCTCCATAGTATAGGCTGTTTTCTATAGAGCAAACAGTTAACATTCATTAAGCTTAACTAAATGGTACCAGTTTCTGAGAACAGGTTGAGAAGATTCAAAATTGGGGCAACTTTGGAAAATTAATAGAAGGCATAGTTTTCATAGTTTTTCACCCAGGAAAGAAGAAAAATGATAGTGAGTTGATCCTAAACACAGAGTAGAGCTTTCATATTCCACTGTCTTCCATGACAGCTCATGATAACGATCTCATACTGTAATGTAATATCTTCATCAGAGGATGCATTGAAAGGGGAATAGAGTGCTGAGCAGCAATAAACCCTTTCTCCCCACCCCACCCCCAGCTCTCTTAAGAGAGTATAAGAAGGTGAGTGCAGGCAGCTCTTCCTTATAATTGACACTTCTCTTGTCTAACAAAATGAATTAAGCTGCTAATGAATTGATTTGCATTTTGCCTCAGAATTGTACTGTCAGTCCTTATATTTTACACACCTATCTATTTAAAAGTTTTCCTCTGAAAGTAATCCCTTGCTTTGCAGAGTGTTTTGTTTTTGTTAGGCTAGTATAGATAAGAGAATTTGTCAGTTCTTTCCAACGTGGAAGCATTGATCAGATGTTTGTTTCTAGTTACTTCCTACTCTTTGGATATAATAGAGAGCTATCACATTTCAGAAAGTATAGAATATAATTCCTTGCCACCTCTGCCTTAAAAGAGAATTATTCAAAATGCATAGGTCCTAGATTTAGGTGAGAATTTGGGGGGTCTTGTTGCTTCAAAAGGGGAAAAATAATAACATTTAAATTTTCTTCAAAGATAAATAGGGATTCTGTTGTATAACACTTTAATAGCAGTTGGATGCTAGAAAAAAATTATTTTGTAGTTGTAGCTGTTCTTTTGTAGTAGAAAAAGCTACAATTGACTGAATATGAATGTAATGGTTTAGTATTGTGCAGTAATCAATGATGGAAATGAAGGATTCAGAGAATTCTTGTAAGATTTGCATGAACTGATACAGAATAAAATAATCAGAACCAGAAGAACAATATTGACAAGAATTAAAACAAGGTAAATAAAAATACCCCTTAAAAGGAAGCTAAAGCCTGAATAATTGCAAAACCAAGGATAGTCTTAGAAAACAGATAATGAATAATGGCTTTGTCCTCTTGGCAGAAAGTTGCATAGATTATCAGAAGTCACTGTTTTTGTTTTTTTATTGAACAGATTTTCTTTGGCTGGAGGTCATATGATAGAGTGGGAGGGGATATATAGATACAAATATGTTTTTATAATAAAAGGATTCTATAATTTTTTTTTAAATAAAGACACATAAAAAAAGTTTACACAGGAATCCACCTCACAAATGCCCACTGGAAATTGAATAACATATACTAGTTTGTTGTCTCTTCCCATACCAGTTAGATTTTGAAAAAGAAGTACTTGTAAATTTATAAGGCAGAAAAAAAATTCCCAGGACAGGTCTTTCACAGTTGGCTTCTTCCTTTCACTCTTTTTTTCTTTATAGAGGTCATACTTCCTGACCTATTTGCCCCACATAATTAGCATTATGCTTGATCTTTAGCTCAGAGTGACCCAGATTTACTGGGCTATTAAAAAGCAGACCCTGTGAGAATCAAAGGAGATAATATTTATAAAGCTCTTGGTACAGTGCTTGGCACATAATAGGTAGGCCCTTAACATGTATATCTACCCTTAAACTTCATTGACAGGGAGGGGCGGCTAGGTGGTGCAGTGAATAGAGCACCGGACCCTTGAGTCAGGAGGACCTGTGTTCAAATGTGATCTCACAGACTTAACACAAAAACTAGCCTGTGACCTTGGGCAAGTCACTTAACCCCAATTGTCCTCCAAAAAAAGAAAAAAAAAGAGTAAACCTTATTGACACTACCTAAATATCTGATCAGCTTAAGTCCTATCTTTTTATTCCACTTAGTTTCTTTGTGACCTCCATAATAGAATTTTATTCTGCTTTTCTATTTTTCCTTCTAAGCCCCAGATGTGGGATCCTATAATTTTGGGGTGGGGTGGGGAGCTTATGAAGCTAAAAGAAAAAACACCAACAAACAAACAAGCAAATAGTAACCTCCCAAATTTCTAACAGGCAGTTGGTTTAAGATTTAGATTGTCATGTGAAATCTTGGGGCCTACTTTTCTCTTTAAGTGACTGATAACTCAAGCGTGAGTTTTGGAAGAATGGGAATTTGGGTTTTCCTTCCAAAAGAATATAAGCTCTTGGGACGGCTAGGTGGTGCAGTGAATAGAACACCGGCCCTGGAGTCAGGAGGACCTGAGTTCAAATCCAGCCTTAGGCACTTAACACAAAAACTAGCCGTGTGACCTTGGGCAAGTCACTTAACCCCAACTGCCCTCCAAAAAGCAAAAAAAAAAAAAAAAAAAAAGAATATAAGCTCTTAGAGGGCAGGGATTATTTCCCTCTAGATCTCCATGAAGTGCCTAGCACAGAGTTGGTGCCTAATAAATGCCTTTTGAACTAAATGAGGTCCTTTTGGTCCAAATCTATTAGAAATAATTCACTCTGCAAGATGCTGTGAAGGGAGGGGGTGATGACTTTATCTGTGAAAAAATCTGGCCAGAGGATGAGGAAGGTTTGATTATATAATTATCTAGTGTCAGCTGGAGAAATTGCCCAGTAATGGAGCAAATCTTGTCAAATTAGTAAAACCTGGGGTGGGGTGAGAGGGCAGAAATGTGTAATGTTTCAAGGTAAAGAAATGTAGTATATTTATTGTTCATCACTGTGCCTCTTAAAAATGATGTTTACTTAAAAATATTATAATCTTCCTTTTGGCCTTAATCAGATATAAACTTTTGCTTAATTATACCTAATTGCACATTTTCTAAGCTGGCTTTTTTTGACTCATTCTGGTTTTGTTATTGTTTATAACTTTAAACTCTTGAAGTGAGTTTGTTGTATGTGATGGGGTTGGTAGGAAGAGGGAGGGTGAAATCTCCCACCTCAAACCTTTAGTTATTAGGTAGTGTTTCAATCCAAGTACTTGGGGATAGTCCTCATATTTTATAAATACATACCTGTGTGTGTTATGTATATGTTTTACATATATAATTTTATATATGTATGTGTGCCTGTGTGTGTATATGTATGTATGTACATATGTTTTAAAGAGCTTTTTCTACCATCCAGATTGGGTTATAAACCAAAAGATCACTAAAGAATACATAGGTGTAACTGAAGGCATATATGATCAACCCCAGAAATTACTGCTCTTCTACTGAATATTTCTTCTTACCAACTGCTCTATACCCCTAACCAAGCAACTTCAATGTAAAAGGATCCTGTCTCTCTTGTCTTAAGCATGTTTCCCAAACAGCTGCTCTGTGTTTAGGAATAAACTGTATTCTGTAGATAGTCCTGAAAGAAACAATTTATTAAAAAAGCAAATCACCTGATAGTTCCACCCTTACAGTAATAGTCAGTTTAAAAAAAAAAGTGAGACAGCTAAGTGGTATAGTAGATAGAGTACTGGGACCTGGAAGTCAGAAAGATCTTGCCTCAGACACTGGGTGGTAACCCTAGGCAAGTCATTTACCTTCAGTTTGTCTCAGTTTCAGCACCTATCTCCTCTGTGAGAATCAGATAAGATAGTATTTGTAAAGTGCTTAACATGGTCCCTGGCACATAGTAGGTGCTCAATGAATGCTTCTCTTCCTTTCCTCTTTCCCCCGCCCCCCGTAGCCTTTTACTGATATGATAATATAATGACTCTGTCCCTCTGGTGTCATGGACATGTTGACAGTGGATGCAACTGCTTTTAAAAATTCTTCATGTAAGAGCTTCTGGGATTGACAGATTCTTGTGATTTTGTGTGTGTGTGTATGTGGCCATCCATGTGGGTGTCACAGAAAGCTTTCTTCCTTGTGTTCTTGCAACTCCATTCAACCTTCTCCATGAGTGGGGACCTTGTGGAATGCTGCAGTGTGGTTTTCTGAAGCATGTGCAGATGTTGTTTTAGCACACGTGTGTCAAAGCAGTGGCTAGAGGCAAGGATGCTTAACCCATACTACGTTGCTAATCGCAGGCTTCATTTGATTTTTTTTAACTTGTCTCTAGTGTAGAAATTCTCTAGAACAGTACAGTAGGGCCTGATTTAAGTGGAATATCTCTCATATTCTTCTGGCTCTGAAAGCTGATAGATATCAGTTGTGTACATTTGCTATCGTGGAAAGCCATATAAATACACTAAAAGTTGAATACTTTGATATGAAAAAAAGCCCAGAAAATTTATTGTGAGGAGATGGTAACTTAACGTTTAATTAAATCTATTTTTGAACATTCTACCTACATAAAAAGTTTTGCTACACTTCTATCACCTGTGATATGTGTAAAATACATTTTTGGTTTTGTGCTGTGTGGAGGACCATGAAATAAAAATTCTTAAGTGTGAAGTCCAGTCATTTCAAGACTTTCAGGTCTTCTCCAGGCGTTGTTTTTTCTTTCTACAGTGTTACTTGATAATTCAGGGCATGAAGGACTAGCAGTTGTTAATTGTAACTTTTCAAAGCTGGATGAAGCTTCTTTTGATTTATAAATTCCTGAGGGGGATAGGATAGTAACAGAAAGGTGCTGATTGGCATGGTCATTTAATGAATTTAATATCAATGCTTTATCGTCCTACATAAGTAAGGAATACTGTATGGAGATCCCTTCTTTATGAAACGAAGGTAAGAATTCCCATAGGAATTCCTCACAGAGTTGTTTCCTATATTACTAGATAAAATTACAGCTGCTCTTGTAATTGAGACTGGTAAATTCAGGGATGCTGTGGTTTTGTGATTGCAAACTGCTTTTGAAAGGGTGTATAGTTCAAGGTCTTAGTTGAAAATGAATGACTCCAAGTGTTGGGAGAGGAGAACTGAGTTCAAGTCATGTAGCATGACAGCACAGTTGTCTGACCAGATGGATGAGTCTAGAGGAGGAAGAAATCATTAGAAGTAGATTGGAACAATGATTGAAATTCCCCTGGAAAGTAGAACTGTGTTGCAATTGAAGGGGTCAGACTCTCACTAATCATTGATAATGAAAAAGAGAGGGGAAGTAAGTGGTAGCAGTAGAGAAAATGGAATCATATAATAGCTTTTATTTATACAGTGCCTTAGGATAGCAGTTCTCAAATTTTTTGGTCTCAGGATCCACTTACACTCTGAAAAATTACTGAGATCCTCCAAAGAGCTTTTTGTTTATGTGGGCTATATCTATTGATATTTACTGTGTAAGAGAAAAAAGCCTTGGTATTATTATGAAAATAGTTTTGACCTTGACAGGTCCCTGAAAAATTTTTCTTGTACTACTCTTTGAGAACTACTCATTGTCTTTAGATTACAAAGCACTTAAAATGTATTGGCTCATCAGAACTTGCAGATACCCCATGGGGAATGTAAGGAGTCATATCTCTATTTTACAGATAAGAAAATAAATGGGTTAGGTCTCTCTCACACTCAGTCACATAGCTAATAATGGTTAAAACTGTAATGAAAAAAAATAAAAACTGCAATTCAAACCTAGGTTTTCTGACTATTAAGTCTGGTTGTTTCCCTCCCCCCCTCCACTACACTATTGTTGTCTGTAATGTGTGTCAAATACATTTTTGGTTGTTTGCTATGAGGACCATAGAAGTAAAAATTTTTATGTATGATGTTCAGTCACTTCAGACACAATGGTAGAAAAATGAGATTGCACCCCTTGCTTAGACTGACTTGATTCTGGTTGGTTTTAAGTACACCTAGAACTTAGGGGAGTTTCCTTACCTCTCTCTCTGAAGTGCACTTCTTGCCATTAGATGGTAAATTCTGTTTGGTTTCTTACTTTTATTTTATTGTTTGGTAACAAACTCTCATCTTGTTGCTATGGTTTATTGCATGTTTTCCTACATCATTGTCAGCTTTAGATCTTAAGCCTCTTGAGAGCAAAAATCTTTCCGTGTTCAGAAGAGAGCTGACAGTTTATTCAGACCTCCTTTACAGAGGTAAAAACTATGCTGATGAAAGCAAGTCAGTTATATAATTTTTGTGCCTAGTTGACTAATCAACTAACATCCTTGTTGTTGCAGGGGATTTCCACATCAGACAAGGGGTTATATGACCTCCAAAGTTTCTTCCAGCCCTGAGATTCTGTAACTATAACAAGTCATGAACAATACTTGCATGTGCTAAAAAATCATGTGATTTAGTCCCAACACTGATAGAGTGTGCTTTTATTACAGTTATATTTCCTGGAGGTTCTGATTAGGTATCTTTACTATGGAACTGCAGTTGACTTGTGGTATCTCTGGAATTTCTGTATGTGGAGATTTTTCCATCTTATGGGGAAATTTTTTTTAAGTACACAGAATTCAGCTGTGCTTGCATACTGGTCAGGGAGCAGCTGCCATTACGGACTAGAGCTGTCTATGGAAAGCTTTGAGTACATAATGCATTTGAAATGCATAAAAGATTAAAATTTGTGCACTTCCCTATATCACTGTCAAATTAGTTGCATATACTACTATACTGAGAATTACTGAGTAATGCCAATCCAAGGTGCCCTCTGCATTATTCAAGAACATTGTAACCAAGGTCAGTGTATTTTGGCTTTGCTACAGAGCTCTGGAAATTCCCAAGAGAATAAATTTTTCTTCAGTTGCATAATCTAGTATGTCCCACAATTTGGAGAGGACAGAGACATATTTAATGATGGCTTCCAATAAGTTGACTTCTTAAATCTTAAATGGAATCATATAATAGCTTTTATTTATACAGTGCCTTAAGATAGCAGTTCTCAAATTTTTTGGTCTCGGGATCCACTTACACTCTGAAAAATTACTGAGATCCCCCAAAGAGCTTTTTGTTTATGTGGGCTATATCTATTGATATTTACTGTGTAAGAGAAAAAAGCCTTGGTATTATTATGAAAATAGTTTTGACCTTGACAGGTCCCTGAAAAATTTTTCTTGTACTACTCTTTGAGAACTACTCATTGTCTTTAGATTACAAAGCACTTAAAATGTATTGGCTTTTTTGGATAATAGATGATCCCATGTAAACATTTTCATCAATTTTGGCTGTTGAAACATTGCAGAAGGTTACATGATTACTAGGATGGTTTCTAATGCCTCTTTAACAGTGAGCTGAGTAAGAAAATAACTTCCTCAGAGATTCAGTTCCTCTAGCCACATAAATGTTACCTTTGTCTTGTCTAACATATTTGGCTCCTTTGGCTGCCCTTTCCAGACATACTAGCTGATTTTAGGCAATATCTTCCTTAGGTGGGCAGCTAGGTGGTAGCGTGGTTAGTGCCAGACCTGGAATCAGAAAGATTCATCTTCCTGAGTTAAAATATGGCCTCGGACATTTACTAGCTGTGTCACTCTGGGCAAGGCACTTAACCCTATGTGCCTCAATTTCCTCATCTGTAAAATGAGCTGGAGAAGAAAATGGTAAACAACTTCAGTTTCTTTGCCAAAAAGATCCCAAATGGGGTCATGAAGAGTCACATACTACTGAAATGACTCAACAGCAACAACCACAAAATCCATAGATGACAAAGTTAAGAGATCATGGAGTCCACAGCACACATCTTATCCATGAGAAAGTTAAGGCTTAGAGTGATGAAGGTTACTTGCCTAGAGTCACTCATTGAATATACTTCCTACTACAGCCCTTTCAGAAAAGGAAGTGGAGTCCTACTATGAAACTGCCCAAATTATGGGCAGGAGGACCTTTGACTTGGCAGATTTTGATTGCTTAGTGCAAGAAATTTGATTTACATAGCATCTCCTGTGAAGGGCAGTTTGTCTTAGGCATGTTAGCTGGTGCTTGGTAAACTTTGGCTAAGCTACCACAGTAGTTGTAAGGATAGAAACCTGGGAACTAGAAGAGCTGGATGGTGGTAATGGAACAGGACAAAAGATGGGCAGTTGGAGCATTGGGAAGGAGAGTACTTGCTGTTCTCAGTTACCCCCTATCTTTTATAATTGGGCTTTTTGAGTTCATAGCTTTTTTGCATCACAGCACTATATAGTAGTTTGAAAGCTCTAGTATAATTTCTTGTATTAGCCACTATTCAGTGAACCATACCTTGATCTGTGGGCAACTCCTGGAACTAAAGGGGGGTTTAATGTTATTAATTAAGGTAAACAACATTACTTTGGACTCCACTGAGTTGCTGATATCACATGTTAGGCTGAAATTCACCTTTGCAGGATCAAAAAAAAAATGATCTGCCAAACTAACAATGCTGAAGAGATTATAGGGAGAATGTTTAAACTACTTAGAACTTTTCAGGTACCTTCTGGTATTTTAGAAGTGCCTGTTTACACACAAAATTGACATGCTAATTACAGATTTTTCTTATCTATTCATTAAAGCAGATCAGCTCCCTAAAGTTTTCTACTAGGGAATGCTTGACTGTCTTAATTGAATTCTTGAATCTATTTGGAAAAGGAAAAAGGTGTGTATGTGTGTGTGTGTGTGTGTATGTGTGTGTACACATATATATGTGTGTAGTTTATCTATATATAACATCTATACTTTCACTAATTCATATTGGCCTCTTTGACTTACATAAATTGGAGAAATTTCATTACATATTCAGAATTACACCTTTGAAGTTAAAGTTATGGAAATCTTCTCCATTCCTCTCCCCTCCCCCCCCTCGACCCCCTCTCCACTATACACTAGATAACAATAGACATTTATAGGTTGCTTTAAAGTTTACAAAGCATTTTATGTACCTTGTCCTATTTGAGTCTCCTCTCAACCCTATGAGGTAGGTTGGCCACAGAAACCTGCTGGTACAGTAGAAAGCCCTGGCTCTTGAGTCAGAGACCTATCTGAATTCGTCACAAATCTGTCATTATCTGTGGGACCTTGGGAAAGTCATTGAAACTCCCTGGGCCTCAGACTCCTCATCTTTGAAGGGAACATGCTGGACTGTATGGAATTCTAAGGTCATTTCCTCTCTAAATCAAGGATCTTACAGCCACTATTATTTCCATTTTACAGATGAAGAAATTAAGCCTCAGAGAAGTTTAGTAATCTATCAGTTATTTTTCAGTTGTATCTGACTCTTCATCACCCCATTTGAGGTTTTTTTGGGCAAAGATTTTAGAGTGGATCACCGTTTCCTTCTCCAGCTCATTTTACAGATGAGGAAACAGAAGCAAACAGGGTTAAATGGCTGGCCCAGGGTAACACAGCTAGTAAATGACTGGCGCTAGATTTGAACTCAGAAGAGGAGTCTTTCTGACTCCAGGCCTGCTTTGCCCCCTCTATGCTTGAGTGATCTATCCAGAGGTATTTTAAATCCTTTTAAAATGCAGGATCCCAGTGGCATCTGTGAGCATCTTCAATAGCCATTGATCTCTGAAGAGATTTTTGGCATCTGTTTATATCAATTCATGATTTTCTCATCTCCTGAAAGTAAATAGGTAGCTTGTGAGTGTATCTTACTTTATGCTGTAATGCCTTTTCTTAAGAAGTTCTGAGTAGATCAGATTTTTTTATACATTGAATCACACCTTGAAGCTCTAAGCCAATTTTGTTGTTGTTGTTTTTACTTTCCAACAGACACTCAACCATATAAACCAGGGATCCCTAACGACTTTTGTGGCATGGTCCCTTTTGGCAGTCTGGCAAAGCCTTTGGACCCTTTCTCGGAAGAATGTGTTGACTTTTAAAAAAAATCACAATAGAAGGAAATGCTGAGTTTTAGTTAGAAGTTAGTGAAAATAAAGATGTAGGTTTTTTTTCTCCAATTGAGTTTGCACACCAGAGGTCTATGGTCTCTAGGTTAAAAGTGCCTGATTTAAGCAAATGGTAGATCTTTTTGTTAGGAATATACCTAACTGACATAAATGCAAGTTTTTACATTCTTTAATTCTAAATTTAGGACCTTTTAATATTAAAAACATTCTCTTGCTTTCTGTTTCCTTTGAACCTTTTAGAGAAGTTACTCAATTTTTCTTTCATTAAAAGTGAAACTTTTTTGTCCCAATAACTGTGAATGTTCTATTACTTTGCTAGTTTTGAAGTGTATAATCTTAGACCCCTGTTACCGAAAGTCTGCTGAGTGCCATTTCCTTTCCCCCACCAAAAAAAAAAGAGAATGCTTTAGCTTAAAGACATGTTTTCTAAATATAGACTTATAACAATATTAATCTCCTTTTAGTTGGGAGTTACTGATTAGGTGCTGATGCACATGTAGAATGTGTTGTACATCTGGCTAGTCTACAACAGGAAGTCGATTTGACTTGCAATGAGATATATATTTGTGTGAGAGAAGCTCCGGGTCTACCCATCTTGGTTGCTGGGTGATGGCAAGTTTTTCTGTATGTCTGATTAGGGGAATAATACTTTCTCCTTGTTCTTTTAGTTAGAATTTGAAATAAAATAGCTCTTTAGTGAATGGGAAGTACACCCACAGACAAATTAGAATATTTCTCTCCCTTCAGAAACATTTTTCCCCAATAGGATTTTTTGGAGTAATAATAGCTAGTATTTATAGCGTGCTTTGAGGTTTCTATAGCGTTTGACAAATTATCTTATTTTATCCACACAATAACTTTGGGAAATAGGTGTTACTAGTACATGCATTTTACAAATGAAGCAAATTAGTGAAATTTAGCAAAATTTCAGTGAAATTTTATAAATGAAGCAAATTAGTGAAAGGTTAAGGGACTTTCCCAAAGTCACTCATCTCATAGGTGTCTGAGGCCACATGGAAAATCAAGTCATATTGACTCCAGGTCCCTTTAGCTACCTCAGTGTTGCTATTTAGGGTACCATTTGGAATGTTGCTGATAATGACCAAAGGTAATATCTTTGTCTTTGTTTTTAAAGTTTTATGCTTTAAGACACCATTTGATAACTTTGGGGTAGGCTGATAGCTCAATTTAAGAAAGCACTTGATTTTAAAATTGAATTTTTATGGAATTAAAGTTTTGATTCTGTCTTTAAAAAAAGACATTCAACATCATTGCTTTTTGATGTGAATCCAAAGTTTCTAATAGGCTATATATACAGTAGGTCTCCGTAACATGTTGCTCTTTGAAGTTTAAAAACATCTTCCTCCAAATTGAGGTCAGCTTAGACCAGTTCTGTCTGATGATACTGCTAAAGGCAACAACCAGTAGTCACTTCAAATTCATTTTTCCCCCTTGTTCCTGGTTGTTGTTGTGCCTTTGTTCTTGGGGCGATGCCTTGACTTGTGCTAGGAGTGGATTTAAGTGAGGCAGAGCTATGCAAAGAAGTCAGTCTCACTTTCTCCTCCAGAGTAAGGAAGTCTAAAGTCAAGAAGACTGATGATGACCAGGGATAAAGCACATTATCTTGGCCTTTGTAAATCGAGGTCTACTGTTCTAGCCAGAAATCTTGAGGGACAGCCCCTGCCAGATTGATATTTTTTTACAGTAAATTAGCCCACCTTTTGTCTCAGTTCTTACCTAGCTCTTGTTCCTGCTGGAAAATAGTTGAGAATAATGATTAGTGCACTAGCTGGCGCAGAGGAACCAAGTCAGAAAGACCTGAGTGAGAATCCTGCTTTGATGTTACTTTGTGATGGAACCTGATGAAATTGCTTAACTGACTCAGTTTTTCATCTATAAAATGGTGATATTAATAGCAACTCCTCCATACCCCCGGGTTGTTTAGGATACATGAAGATAATATTTGTAAAATGGTATATAAATGCCTGGAGAAGGAAATGGCAAACTCCTCCAGTATCTTTGCCAAGAAAACTCCAAAAGGGGTCGTGAAGAGTTAAACACGACTGAAAAAAATGACTAAAGAAGAAGCAACAAATACAAATGCCAGCCCTTGTGTGCCCTTCCCATTTTTTATCATTATGATTTTTTGACTATAAATGATTTTCTTTCTACAACAATTTAAATTATTTTCTGCCACTAAGGTGAGTTAGTCATGTTAATTCTCTGGGTCTGTTTCTTCAGTAAAATTGAGGGGCTTGGACTAGAATCCGTGAGTCTCAGACTCTTTGCAATGCTAATAACTTGTTTAAACAAAATTTTGGAACAACTCTTGTTGTGAGAGACTCTAAAATTATTTTAATGCCTGATATTAATCAGCATAAGGCACTTAAAAAACAAAACAAAAAAATGAAGCAACACAAAACCCCGATGTTTCATGACTCCTCAGAGCAAAATTTGAGAATGAGCAATCCAGATGATTGCTGAAATCCTCGTCTTTAGAGGGTGCAATTCTGTGCAGTGTTTTGCTTTTGTACCAGGGTCCTGACTGGAAATTAGTGTTAATAGGCCAGGGTCTTAGGATAACAAGTAGAAAAGAATTAGGTTTGGCTATGATATTGTCAGTTATACTTACTTCCCTTTTTAGTTCAATTCAAAGGACTTCCTAGCAGGGAAGACAGTTTTAACAGAACATAAAACCCTTGGAGCTGAGGTATGGTACGGGGAAGAGGGTCCTTCCCTTCCAGACTAGGACTGACAGTCTACATCAGGGACCAGAGAATCCAGCATCAGATTTAGAGCTAGGAGGTGCTGACCCAGCCTGGTAGAGAAGCTCCATTGGCACAGCTGGCTTTCCTTGAAGGTTTTGCCTAGTCCTTCTGACTTTGGTACATACTGTACTTACCTCACCGTTTATCTGATTCTGACCCAGATCACTGACTCTGCTTCTGTCTGTTCCCTGTCAACAGCCCAATTTCAATGACAGTGAAAAAAATTTAGCCCTGCTTCATTCCAGATCTAACCAGCCTCTTTTTGCCGTGCCCCCCCAACAATTCAATTCAATACAATTTAACAAATAGTTATAAAATACCTACGATGTGTAGAGCTCACACAAGCATGAGCTCCTGGAAAATGGGACCGTCTTTTACTTTTCTTTGTATCTCTGTTGCTTCATTCAGTTCCTGGTGTGTGTTCTTGTTCCATTCTTCCCAGTCAGGTCCAGCTCTATAACCCCACTTGGGTTTCTCTTGGCAAAAATACTGGAGTGATTGCCATTTCCTTCTTCAGCTCATTTTATAGGTGAAGAAACTGAAGCAAACAAGGTTAAGTGACTTTCCCAAGGTCATAAAGCTAGTAAGTGTCTGAGGCTGCATTTGAACTCGGGTCTTCCTGACTCTAGGCCTGGTACTATATCCTCTGTGCCACCTAGATGCCCTAGGTTAAGGTTAGAGTTAAGCACTTAATAAATGGTTTTTGGTTGATTTACTGGAAGATACTGTGTCAGATACTTGGAATGCTAAACATAACTCATGTCATGATGCCTCTTCTCAAGAAACTTGCATTCTAGTTGTTGCCAGTACACTTATACAATTGAGTATAACACAAGATGGCAGCATGTTGGCACTAAGGAGAGAGTCAGATAAAGTGCTCAATGAAAATTCAAAGTGAAGAAAAAATATTTTCAGCAAAGAGGATCAGAAGAGGAGGTTCTTGGACCTAGGGCCAGCCTTTAAGGAAAAAAGAAAAAGCAGAAATAAGGAAATAGTGCATTACCAATTGAAGGTGGTGGTAGTGGAGACAATATGTAGTAATTCATGGAGGGGAGAGATGGGTTGGGTTTGGGTAATAGCTAATAGTTCTTTTTAACTGAGAGAGAGAGAGAGAGAGAGAATATGAAGGGAGAGGATGTAAATTAAAATTTTAAAAGTTATGTTAGAGCAGTGGTTCTCAACCTGTGGATTATGTTCAATTTAAATACATCCTACATATAAGATATTTACATTACAATTCATAACAGTAGTAAAATTACAGTTATGAAGTAGCAACGAAAATAATTTTATGGTTGGGGGTCACTACAACATGAAGAACTGTATTAAAGGGTCACAGCATTAGCAAGGTTGAAAACCACTGTATTAGAGTTAAGTATTCGACTGACTTAGGGGGTCTGTGTTGTATCCTGTAGGATCTCCTGTAGGCAAACAAGAACCAATGATAATGAGCGGAGTAACTAACATTTATATTAGCACCTACTGTGCTAAGTGCTTTACAAATAGTTACAACCCCAGGAGGTAAGTGCTGTCATTATTCTCATTATATGAGTGAGGAAAGGGAGATAAACAGTGGTTAAATGACTCATCCAGGGTCACACAGCTAGTAAGTATCTGTGGTCAAATTTGAATTCAGGTCTCCTTGACTTTAGCACCTTATCCACTTTGCCACCTATATGCCTCTACTGTTAACTGTTATTTGAGTAGGAATACCTTCACATGCTCATAGATTTAGATTTAGATTTAGATAGATATTGATTTAGAGTAGGAAGGGAACTTAGAAACTTTGGAATTGTAAGACCCATTCGTTGAGATTAATTTTGATAGCCATATGAAAGGTGAATGGGAGGCAGGACAGGTTGGAGTTTGGGAAATCAGTTATTAAATAGTCTTGGGAAGAGATGACAAGGACCTGAATCGTAGTGGTGGTGGTAGTGGGAAATGGGAGAGGACAGAAGTGAGAAATGTTAAATAGCAAGAACTGGCCACATTTGACACCTGATTGGATGTATAGGACTAGGAAGAGGTGAAGAGGAAAAAATGTGGTTGAGGTTTTGGAGGGGGATGATCCCCACCACTGAAAGAGAGAAGATGAGAGGAAGGGTTGGTTTGGGGAAAGGGAAGAGGTGGTGCATGTTGAATTTAAGGAGGTGGTGGGACACCCAGGTGGAGGAGATGTCTAACCAGTAGCTAGAAATGCGGGACTGGTGTTTGGGGTTGCACATGTAGATTTGGAGGTCATCTGTGCTTAGAGGTATTAATAGAATCCATGGGAGTGAATGACATTGCTGTGATGTAGGACCACCTTCTCTCTCTCTCTCTCTCTCTCTCTCTCTCTCTCTCTCTCTCTCTCTGTCTCTTTCTCTTCTCTTCTCTCTCATCTCCCTCCATATATGCATACATAAATACATATATATATATGTGCATGTATGTATATAAATATGTGTGTATGGGAAAGTACATAGAAAAAAAAGGCTTAGAGAGCACCTATGCTTAAGTATAAGGTTACAGTGATAAAAGAATGAAAAATCTTAGATTTAACAGCAACAAACATTTATCATGTGCCTACTATGTACTTAGGTACTGTTTTGTTTAGGTGCTGTTAAAAGAGAAAGAAAAAATAAAAACCAGACCTTAGCCGTAAGTAGCTTTATCTAAGCCTAAGAATGACCTCATCTTATCCAACCTTCATGTTACAAGTGAAGAAACAGGTCAAAAGAGTGTTCAAGCGCTTGTCCATGGTCACAGAGGTGACCGTATTCAAACCCATATTCTTTGATTTCAGATTCAGAACTCTGACCTATGGAAAGAAAAGGATCAGTTTGATGGATACAAGAACCAGGAAAGATCAGTATTAGGAAAGCCCAGGAAGAGGAGAATAGATTTTTACCTCTGATTATTTGAACAGTTGTCTACCACACTTGTACTTATGTACCCATGAAGTTAAACTCCTGAAGTATAGACACTAATTCTTAGCAGCTAATGGGACCTCAGCCACCTTTGTGGGTAATTAATTTCAAAGGGGCCTTGCTTGGACCCATGTCTTCAACTTGGCCCACTCAAGGCAGGTAACTACTTAGAGCATGGCAGCCAGAACTTCTCATTTAGCAATGATCTGGTTCTATAAAGAATGGACTCCTACTTTTCTTTGAACCAGAGAATATTTATAGCTCAAAAAGCAATTGCGAACTCGTTTTGTCCAAAGAGATAGAGTGTGAGAGTAAATAAGAGTTCTGGACTGAGTTATTGGACCTGAGTTCAGATCTCCCTTCTGCCACTTAATATCCATTTGATTCTGGACAAGTCACGCCCTCATTTGGGGCCTCAGTTTCTTCATATGAAAAATTTTCAACTAGTTGACTTTCTTTTGAAACTAGTTGACTTCAAATTCATGTTGTGACAATTCTGTGATCTTTTCT
>CM053598.1:108726533-108848161 GCA_028646575.1 Pseudocheirus occidentalis | reverse complement strand
CATTACAGCTTGCTGTTTACAAAATGATGTTCCTCTACTATCCCCTTTCTTACTTCATGTCCTGAGCCTGGTTGTTTTTTTTTTTTTCCTAGCAGGTGGTGTAAGGGAAGCAGGAAGGAGGTTGTTTTTCTGTATGTTTTCCTTCATGAGGGGAATCTTAGCTTTGTTAATGTACACCATTATATGCCACCATTCAGTCTACTATCATTTCCGCTCTTCACATTATATAGGATACTTGAATGTGAAGGAATAATTTCGGGTAGGAATAAAGCATCAGAAAACAGGTATGGTTTCTGAGGGATTGCTAAGAGACCCATTTTTGCAATGCAAAATACTAATTTTTTTCCCCCGCCTCCAGATTTTAGTTCCATCTAAAGGAATTGGTGGTGGTTTGAGTTTGTTTGTTTTTTAGAGGAGCATTGTGGTGGTTTTTTTTAAAAAAAAAATGTTTTTCTACCTTTTGCTGTGATCTGAATCGGGTTTCCTATTTCCAGCAGTACAATGTGGTTGTATTCAATGTGATAGTGGACATGAATTATTTGCGACAGGGTTGCCTGGAAGATGTGGAGTGGATTTTACGTAGAATGGAGCAGCTCTGGTGTCAAGAGTCTTCTCTGTTACAGACTCCAAGCAGGAAGCAAAGCCAAAATGGCACAGTAATGCATGTGGCATTCAGTTTAAAATTACCTTTTCTTCCCCAATGCCAAATCCCAGTCTGTTTGTCTTTCTTTTAAGCTCACACGTATTTTCTCTCAATTGTTTAGAAATAGTTTTGTTTTGCAGGTGATTATACAGTTGGTTTTTTTTACAATGAAAAATCTCATGTAAATGTTTTCTATAAGATTACTGTAGTTTAAGGCTCCTTGAGTTTTCCAGATCTTACTAAATGACAAACAAGGATGGCCATCTTTTACTTCATGACTGATAGAAAATATTCTAATTGATAAACCAACAATTAGCAAAATTGTATGTGGAGGTCATAACTTGTAAGATATCCATTCAACCCTTCTTAAGAAATGGGAGATTTGGGTACAAACACTTGTCTCGGCAGATCTCTTCAGCTGCTATAGAATAACTTGAAGTAAAAATAGAAATTAGGACCTTCTAACTCTGGTATAATAAATAATGTTATAATGTAACCTATAATGTATTAAAATGTTAGAAGCAATTTATAGAAGGACCAGACTTTCTTCATCTAGAATAAATATGGCTAAAACTAAATGTTGTAACGTTGTTTTCTTCCCCCCGCTTTATAAAATTTGTTATAAAGTAGGGAAAAGAGAAAATCCAAAATGGGGTCATGAAGACTTAGCTGAAACAACTGAACAACAACAAAAAAATTGTTAAAATTGTACTTCTTTGTAAGTCAGAAGACTGTTCTTGTCTCTAACCTAGTTTAAAAAAAAACAACAACCCAGTTGCTGAATTTTCTAAAGGAAAGAGAATTTCCAAATCATTGCGCACAACTTACTTATTTTTCAGATGAGGAAACTTCAGTCTTGGATGATATGATTTGCCAGGGTCACAATTGATAAACTAGCCAATCATTTAACCATTGTAATAAGATAAAGTCAATATAATCACTATAATAAAAACATGAACCTTGCTATCTTATCCATTGAGATATACATGAAATTTTTTAAAATACAATGTAAAATATCATTTAAACTATAAGCTTCTATGGCTAGTACAACTTAGATGACAACTTTGTTAAGTAGAGAAAGTGGAAATTAGTTAACTCAACTTCTAAGAACAATATGAGAAAGAGAAAATGAAAACTGCATGTAGATATAAAAGTATATATTTTTGAGTAGACTTATAATATTAAAACACACAATATTAGGATCACAGAATTTTAATCCTGGAGAAAGCAATAGAGTCGATATAGTTCAAACCTCTAATTTTACAAAGACATCAGTGAGGCCAGAAGATGGTAAGTGATTGGTTCAAGGTGATGTAGCTAGTCACATGGCTGACAGGGACTGAAATATAAATCTGACATCCTGTTGTTTTTGTCTACTACGCCATACTGTCTCATGAATTATATATTTTGATATTGACTAAGCAACAAATTAACATTATCTGAGTTACATTGTATTTTATTTATTTATTTTGTTAAGTATTTCCCAATTTCATTTTACTCTGGTTTTGGCTGCACTGGGGAGTTTGCTGGCTTTGAGTTTAATGCCTCTGCCTTAAAGAATGTTTAAAGATCCTCTAAATCCACATTTTAAGTAAATATTCTCCCCCTTTCACCTTACTTCCTATACTGTCCATTACTTATCTCTTACTTTCTATTTATTTTCTGCAACATTTTGAGCCTTTGCCTTTGCCTTTTTTCTGCATCTCCTGTTCTTTTTCCAGGTCAGCCTGTCTGTCAGTAGAGAAGACATGCTTTACATTGCCAGGTTACAGAGTCTGATTGACCAAAAATTTGTTATAGCATCATAGTATACTGGGGAGAAAAGTGGGTAAAAATGAAATTAATTTTTCAGGTTTGTCTTCAGTCAAGGAACCAGTTGCTTTTTCTTTTAGCTCTTCAACTTACTGTGTTAAACCAAAACAAGCCAATCCTATTTTGTTATCAATGTTAATTTTTAATTTCAAAATCAGCTGGTGCAGAGTATGATGGCTATAATCTCTGCTACTGGGGGAGGCTGAGACTGGTGGATCTTTTGAGCTGGAGAGTAGCATTGAAGCATTAATTCGATAGAAATACGGCATGCCCAGGAGGATGAGACTCTCAAGCCACCTGAGAAATGAAGCAGCCTGGATTGAAAAACAGCAGGTTAAAGCTCCTCCTTGCCAGTCAGCAGTGGAATCCTTGTAAGTGGCCTCTGCTCTTCTAACGTGGGTGAAATACATAGACTAGTCTTCAAAAAGAAAAGAATAGCCACTATTTTTTTAGTGTTCCACCTCTAATAGCTCAGCATTGCTTACATGATTAAGTCTAAATTTTTTACCTTGACTTTCCCTAAGTGGTCCATAATATGCTTTAGTTTGACTTGGTATAATTAGGTTATATTTTACCTTTCAGACCTTATTGGTGGTATGGTGTAGTGTTACATACACTAAATTTGAAAGATCAGATTCCAGTTCTAGTACTTACAACATATTTGATTAAAACTCTCTAGGCCTCTGCTTTCTCATCTCTAAGATGAACCGTTTGAATTAGATTATTTTTGTGTCTTCCAGCTCTATCATCCTGTAATTCCACAATCCACTTCCTTCTTAATTATCTCCCTCAATTTTCATGCAACCATAAAGAACAAGGAAAGTCTAACACTTTATTTGAAGGAATAAACTAACACTTTTTACATGTATAATAATTCCTCACCTATCCAAAAATCTGTTATCTAAATACATCACTGAGTCAGAAAATAGACAAAAACTTTTTTAAAAAATATAATTTATAATAGCTAGCACTTTAAGCTTTATAAAACATTTTCTGTGGTTTTATCTCATTGGGCCATTACAGCAGTCCTGTGAACTGGGACTTCTTATCACCATTGTACAGATGAGGAAATTGAAGCTAAGTGAAGGTTAAGTGACTTGGGATCTGGAGGAAGATTTGAACTTAAGTCTTCCTGCCTTCAGATCTAGCATTCTGTTCACCTGGCTGCCTAGCTAAAATGAGCAAGAAAAAAGGTTTCTGCATCATCAGAATAAATTTTGCGAAATCCAAGTATTATACTCAGTGGAGAAGCTCTTAAGTGACTCACCATGATTTCCTGCACAGTGTGTGGAGGCTAGGTGGTGCCATAGAGCATAGAGGGCTGAGCCTGGAGTCAGGGAAGAACTGAGTTCAAATTCAGTATAAGATGCACACTAGTTGTGTGACCCATGTTGAGTCACTTAACTGTTGCGTGCTTCACTTTTTCCATCTGTAAAATGGAAATCTATCTCCTAGGGCTGTTGTGAGCATTAGATGAGATAATCATTGTAAAGCACTTAGCACAGTATAAATACTATATAAATGTTAGCTATTAAATACAAATTATCTGACTTTCAAGAGTACAACAGATTAGAAACAACTTATCGAAAGTGAGTTAGGGAGTAACTTTTAGTTGCTGGAGGCAGTGGCTGATATAAAGAAAAGGGGGGGGGAATCTCTTTTTAAAAAAGCAGACATACAATCTCAAAAGCCAGTTGTCTGTGAAACTATTTTACTGTAAGGACAAGTGTACCTCAATGGGCTCTAAGACTTTTTGCTTTATTACTAAACAACTAACATTCATAATAATGATCCCAAGTTATATTTTTTAAAAGTTCAATATTTCCTTTAAAAAGCCTGGCAGCTGTGAAATAAATTTTATGAATCTATTCATCAAATTCATTAACATACTCCTTGAGAAGATCTCTTCTGTTGTAGTTCAAAGAATTTCTTAAGGATTGCGCATCTTAGTCTATTCTCCCTCATTTACACATAAAGGAAATTAAAAGTAAAAAAAAAAATTAAATGACTTACCCAAGGTCTTACCTCCCACATGACTCATACATGTTTGTTAGTAACAGAGCCAGACCTGGACTCTGAGTTTCCTCTCCCCAGTTCATGGCTCTCTTCTTTGTTGTTCTAAAGGCATGAGAACTAATTTTGAAGAAAGACCGCTTAAACTTTTTATTTTTACTTTTATTCTAAAAATACATTTATCTGTTACATGACTTCTAAAAATACATTTATCTGTTACATGACATCCATTAATTTTGGATACTGATAAATGACCATGTCTTTGGATTTCATAAATATGGCTGGATTTGTATCTCCCAGTCCCAAAGTAGTCTTTTATTTTGGGGGCAGTTTTGATGGATAAGAAATTTTTCCTGACATCAAACTGAAATTTGCCTCTATCCCATTGTAACAAGAGTAGAACAAGTCTAATGTGTCTTCCACAAATAAACCCTTCAAACCTGTCCTATGAGGTAGGTTCAAGTCCTCTTTAAATTTTCAGCAACCATTTCTAGGCACACTAGTTCATCTGTAAGTTTGTAGTTCCTTTAAACTGGGCAGATTTCTTCCATATGAACTGCTGTGCTCTGAAGCCATATGTCTCCCACCTAGTCCTGGTGCACTTGACCTTTGGAATGTGGTACAGGACTTTAAAATTTAATAGGGAAATAGGGAGAAATTTGTGAATCAATAAAATTTATTGAATACCTACTATGTGTCAGGCATTTTGCAAAATGCTACATAAATGTAATTGTTGCATCACCTAAAAGTTTGATTCTTCTGAGATCATGGTAGACTGTAGTTTGCATCTATGTAGACTCATTTAGAGAATATAATAATTTAAATAATGAGCTTTTGTGGTAGGTAGCAATGCATGCTCATTCAAAGCATCACACAATTTCTGAAATATAACATGACCTGGTTTTTTTCTCCCATTCGGTTCTGGGTAATGTGCATTCTTTGTCCACACTTTTTTGTTTTGGGTTTTTTTTCTATGTGGATTTTTGAACCAGTGTTTGATTCACCGTTTATCTCATTGAAGAGATTCAGAGACTTGGTGAAAACAGCTTTATATCACAAGCAAATAAAAAGCATTTGTACAACCTTATTAAAAGTAAAGAAATTCCTTTGGAATTTGGATTTTGCAGATGGCAGGGTTGAATAATTTTGTTTCTTGATTTATATTCCAAATAATAAAAGATCACTGAACCAAGTTGTCTGCATTATATTTGTAATAAAATTTTATATAGTCTTAATATATTAAAGGAAGACATTTTGTTGGACAGAGCCTTCAAGACACATACACACACACACACACACACACACACCAGAAAGTGTGTGTGTGTGTGTGTGTGTGTGTGTTTATTCAAACAATGGTACGTTCTTTACACCTGAGTCAATTCTCTCATTGTAAAGGCATGATCTAAAATAGGGATTCTTAACCTGGAATTTGATCCATGGATAGCTTCCAAGGAAGAAGGGCATCCATCAACTTGGATGGGGAAAAACGTACACCTTTAGTTTCACTAACTTTGAATTGAAATTCATCGTTTTCTTCAGTTATGTAGGCCACAAACAATTTTTGTAAAAAGGGTTCATAGGTTTTGCCAGATGGTCAGAGAGGTCAACGACACAGCAACACCCCCAGGTCTAGAGGCTATGTACAAGTGACTCAGAGGGCTGTAGAAGTCCTCATGGTGGACATAAAGCTGAAATTCTCTCCTTATCTCCTACTCAAAATCCCTTAAGAAACCGCTTAAGCACCTCCCCTTCCTTGGTCTTTCCCAATGACTATTTATTTATACAATGACTATACCATTGTATATTTATATAGGAACATACTATTTCCCTTCCTTGAAGAGATTATTTCACTTTTGGACTGTGTCTCTATCTCCAGTGCCTTAAGCTTAGTAAGGGCTTAATAAATGCTTATTGATTGAGTGATAAGATAAAGGATGTCCCAAAAGTCAGTACAGATTTAAGCAATAATAACTTACTATTACTAATTACTATTAATGACAGCCAAAAGAACTAGCTTAAAAGACAACACTGAGAATGTATGATTATATTATGTTATAGAAACCCTTGTTTTATTCCACAAATTAAAAATAAAATGTTTCTTTTTAAAAAGAAGATGTATATGCAGAAAAGGAGGTGAGTTAGTTGTGTCAAGATTGGGGATTAAAAAATGATTACTCCAAGTATTATACTGATATGCGCAAGCTAATTAAAAAACCAGAAGCCCTTCAGTGTGATTCGTTGTTACCCTGTGGAGAATTTATTGAATTATATGGACAAAACGTACATAGGCTAAATCACGTAATGGATAGTTTAAGATTTGTGCCAGTGTAAAAAGCTACACAAATGAATGAGATCACAGATTCATCGAAGTTTCAAAGTGTAAACGATAAGATTTTGTCTGCTTATACATAGTAGAAAAATATTTTTGAATTTTGATTCTGTCATTCAACATATATAACTGCTTAGCTTCTTATCTCATTTGAATCTGATAAGCCTGTGCATGTTTCTTCTTCAAAGTACACGGCCAAGGATAGGTTCTAAATGGGCAGGGTATGGGGTGGAACTAAGACTTTACCAATACGACTTCTTCCTCTGCATGCAAATATAACTATTTACAGTCCCGTTCTAAAAGCAAATATTCATATACCTTCCATTCTGTCCCAAATAGGAGGGCAGTTCTGACTCGTTAAGAAGAAACTTCAGTTACTGTTTCCCTTCACAGATACTTTGAACTTTGTAAAGAGGTCCTGATGCTGAAAACAGTATTTACTTTTATTTCCAGGTATAATAGGCTGCATAGTAATTGATGGAGAATGGAGATCCCAGGCAGTAGCATTGCCAAACATTTATTAAAGAGTCAAAAAAGGCTAAATATGTGCCTCTAGAGTACAGTGTTTTTCCTGCATTTATAACTACATTAAATGTCTGAGATCATCCTTGTATACTTGGTGAATTAATGGTATTTCTAAAGTACGCAATTCATTTTAAAAGGGGGGATTAAGTTGATAATATTTTCTATTGAGAAGAAAAATTACATATAAATGGAAATGTTTTCATGAAAATGTTTTTTTATTGAAATGTTTCCCAAGAGAACTCTGGTCCCAATACATCACAAACTGATGTTAGATTAGAAGGAATGAAGAAAGGCAGAATGTAAATAAAATTGAAACTGACCAGTCTAGTTTTACTCTCTGAGTTCAAACAGCCACAACACTAAAACAGAACCACACATGTTTTAAGATAAATCAAATATATTTTTCATGTTAAATAAGTGCTTTCATATTTTTACTGGATTTTTGAAACTTTTTCCCCCTGCAGAACCTTTCAAATACTAAATTTTTTTTCCCTTTGAATTGAATATCTATCTCTCTACTTTTTCAGATTGACTTTTGAGATACCAGAAATTAACCTGGTGAATAATACTATGAGTAAAAATAGAAAATTTGAAATATTTAGGCCAATAGACAGGTTTCTTCTGGGAAGTATTAACTGTATGCTATAGAGATCAACAAAGTAATACTTAACAAATTGTACTGTGGGGCTAAGGAGATGCAGCAAGTAGTAAATGAACTTTTGTGTTTTTATATGAGAAACATAATCAAAGATCTCTAAGATGAACATACCCACTGAATTGTGTGGGAGGTTGGTTTTGTGTAAGGTAGAGAAAAAGCTTCAGATTTGGAGTCATTGGTACTTGATTGATTGGAATTATGGCTCTGCCATAATGAGTTTAGAAAATTCACTTCCAACTTTTAGGCCTCGGTTTCCTCCTCTGTCTGTAAAGTGAGAGAGTTGCACTGGATGACCTCTAAAGGTTTCTTCCATCTCTAAATTGATGCCCCTATGACCCTGTGACCTCTGAAGTTCCTTTAAACTTAAGAGTCCATCAATGGTAATATAAATATATCTGAAACAGAAATGAGCATTCTTCTTTTTTTCCTAAAGAAATAGGAATTGACTGAACAACAACAAATAATATCAAATCTCAAGAAAAATAAACTTTCTGATATGAACTGTGTGTACATATATAATATGTGTATATATATATGTAACATACATATATATACATATATGTATTTAATAGCATCCCCATTTAAAAATGAGTATGTTTCCTTCCTTTGCATTTTTCTACTTGTGACCATATAAGGTTAAAAAACTCCACAGTATGCCAACATAAAACTTAAAACACTCATTTTATGTGGCAAGAATACTTATCTCCAGATGAAAGTATAGTGTTTTATGTTTTTAGGTGTGTCTTTTGTTAGGCTCATCTCAAATTAATTTGTATCATAGAGTCACCTTGTACAATGCTTCTTGGAATTTCTCCCACATATGAAATATGGACTTTTAAAAAACTGGACAATTTAATAATAATAATAGTCTACATTTATGTGGCATTTATTATGTATTAGTCTCTGTGTTAAGTACTTTATAATGGCTCCTTATCACAGTCCTGGTTATCCCTGTTTTACAGTTCAGGAAACAGAGGTGAGGTGACTCCCAGGGTCACATAGCTAATAAGTGTCTGAAGCTGGATTTGAACTCAGGTCTTCCCAACTCCTGGCCTGGTGCTCTATCCACACAGCAACCTAGCTGCCATTCAGTGCAAAAAAAAAATCACCAAGCAAGCACAATTTGCTCCCATTGATCTCTTCTGCATATAGCTGTGCTGAGTTTCATTCTAGTTATGAACCGTGTTCATAAATCTCTTATTGATAGACACCCCAAAATGTAGAAGGATTCCCTTTTAAAATACAGTTTCATAACTGCAAGCGGATTGCTGATTCATGGAATTCTAGAGCTCATGTAAAGCTTGAATTGAGGGAGAATATGCATGTGGGTGTGGATATGTAGTTTGTGCCTATAGAGGAGCAAGTACTTAAGAAGTCTTATAAATTCTACATAACGTTAGGAATGCAGCTAGTATATGAGGTGTATGATGTTTTTAGGGAAGGGATTTATTTACTTACAGCAGGGGACAATCATTACTTTGTAGCTGCAAAGATCTTCTCCCTGAATGTATACCCAAGAATAGTATCAGCATCCTGAAAAGAAACAAATGCATACGCATAACACCCAGTCTCCTGTTAGGGTTTGTAATAATGAAATGATTTACATTTAATAGCATTGGAAAAGGCAGGAATCTTGTGGCTAACTTGAATGAAATGACGAGGATGGGTCAGAACAAATGTGTTCTATTCCTATAATCGCTTGAATTCATCAGGACTCTATCCTGAAGGCAGAACATCAATATAAGAACTCTGCTCTCTTCACATGGGTGTTATTCTTAGGTAAGAAGGATGGAGATAAGAATCACTTCATAACATCATTGCCTGGAAGAGACCTTAAGAGATTATCTAGGCCATCTTCCTGCCTTCAGAGACAGCCATACCAAAGTATATGGACAGTCAAAAATATTTCTATTTAAAGAACTTTACAAGGTCTCTAAATAACATCAATCTAGCAATGTTCTCAGGGAGGGAAAGGGAGTAAGGGGGGACAGGATAGAATATATTTCTTCCCCCCAAAAAAGTTTCCTTTAAAGTGAGTGTACAAACACTGAATTGTATTAAGCCATATAATTTCATGATAAAGCTAAATCTGTGTTTTTAGAAAGAAAATCAGCTCTGATGTGTACCCTCACCCCATTGCTCATTATATTAGCTTCCTGATAATTAAGAGAATGGAGTGTTCTGCAGCTTGCCTAATATAAACATAAGTGGATTTCCCAGAAAACTGAACTATAACCCTTGCATTTGCCAGTGCCTCGCTGGTATTAATTTCCTTATCTTAAAATGAAGAGGATGGATTAAATGACCTTCAAGGTCCCTTTCAGCACTTTGATCCTATGCTACTAATAAAGAGTTTATTTAATAATTGTAATTAATAACAGCTAGCTATAATTCCTACTGTGTGCTACCACAGTACTAAGTGGTGTTTGCAAACATTGTTTCATTTGATCCCTGCGATGACTCTGAGGGGGAAGTATTAGTGTTAGGCTTTCTCTAGTCTTTCTAAAATGTATTTAAATATTATATTACCTTAGTATATACAGGAAACTAGGTGGTACAATGGATAGAGTTCTGGGCCTGGAATCAGGAAAACCTGATTTCATAGTTAGCCTCAGATACTTAATTGCTATATGACCCCATGAGGCAGTCACTTACCCGCTGCTTGCCTCAGCTTCCTTATCTTTAAAATGGGCCTAATGATAGTTCCTACCTTGCAGGGTTGTGAGGATCAAATGAGATCCTTGTAAAGCACTTGGCATGGTTCTTAGCACATGGTAAGCACTATATAAATGTTAGCTATTACAAGCTACTACCCTGGGCAAGTCATTTTACTTCTGTTTCAGTTTTCTCAACTGTGAAATGGGGATTGTGAAGGTCAAATAAGATAATTTTTGTAAACCAGCTTAGCATGTTGCTTATCAAATAGTAGGTGCTGCCTAAATGTTTATGCCTCCCCTACCTTCCTTAGGGCACAGTGAGCATGATTTAGCTCTTGGACGTTGCAGGTCGTCACTCTGAAAGTTGTACTAGACTGACTGTCATAGATCGATGTCTTCTGTTAAAGTGTGTAGAATTTAGCTAGTCTTGTTGTTCCCTTTCCTTCACAGATGTGTCCTTCCATTGACATGCATGCAGTTTAAACAGTGATACTCGCAGGAGCCTCTGAATATGTAGGATGGTGTCTAGAAGAATAGTTGTATTTACTGTCACCTTTTATGACCTGTTTTTCTCTGATCTCACTTGTCACTGCCATCTGCTTGTCTAAAACATACTACATTTCTCCCTAAATCCACCCTTCTTCTAAACTGTCCCATTTCCGTTGGATGGCACCTATGTCCTTGGAGACACCTAGGTCCAAAACCTCATTGTTGATATAAGCTTTATATTCTCACGTACTTCATATATCCAGGAAGTTACCAAATTTTCTAGTTTCTCTGTCTACAGCATGTCTCCTTTCTGTTCACAGTCACCGCCCTGCTTCAGATTCCCCATTATCCCTTGCATGTTCTATAGTACAATAGCTCGTGAATCAGTCTCTTTCCTCTTCTTTCAGTCCATCCTCCATACCTGCCACTGAGTGATTTTCCTGAAGTACACTTGGATCACAACCTTCTCCTCCCTATTCAATAAACCCCAATCCCTCCCTGTTACCTTTAGGATCAAATATAAACTCCCTTGACATTTAAAACCCTCCACAGCCTGTCTCCCTCTTATTTTCCCAGCTTTTTTTGCATGTTATTCCTCTGCATTACCTCTGTGGTCAAGCCACATCCCAGCCCTCTGGCTGTGTTCCTTGTGTCCCATTGCCATACCTTTACAGAGGCTGGCCTCTACGACCATGAAGCCTCCTTCTTTATCTTAAGCCTTTATAATTCCCAGCTGTCTTCAAAGTTCAAGATTCAGTTAAAGCAACACCTACAGGAGGTTTTCCTGGTCAGGGCCCTCTCCACCTATCACCCCTTGCCACCTGCTTACCCACTCTCTTCACATCCCGAGCTGCTGGTACCTTCCCTCTGAGGTCACTTTGTAATTTGTAAGTGTCTTGTGTGTTGCTCTATAGATGTAGACTGTCTCTTCCTTAGAAGGTAAACTCCTTGAAGACCTTTTGCTGTGTGTGTGTGTGTGTTTCTGGTGTATAACACAATGCTTGGCACATAGTAAGTACATAATAATTCTTGTTAATTGATTAAGCTGTTCGCAGCTCCTCATCTCATCTCGGTGTCTGCTTCTGATCTTCATTTCAATTTATAATTCAATCAATCATCATAAGCTAGCATTTATATCTCACTTTAAAGTTTTCAAAGTACTTTACAGATATTTTCTTATCCTTATAACAGTCCAGCCTAGGTCTTGTGTTCCATCTCTTCCCCTGCCTGCTGCCTCTTTATTCTTGGTTTTTCCTTTGCTCATTTTCCTCTTCCTATCCCTTTTCCCCTCCTTTTTTTTCCTTGATAGCCCTCTTGTGCTGCTCAACTTTCAAAGCTAGTAGGGTTTTTCTCTTATATTCAAAAGATAATGAAGCTTTCCTCATCCTTGGCAAACTGCTCTTGTGTCCTCTGTAACCTGTGTGGTCTTTCAACCACTTTAGTTGAGTTATTCATGGCACAGAAGCTTTTTAAGAAATCCTGGATGGATTGGGTGATACTTTGGATAATTGAGCCTATCAAAACCCTTACCTTTAGCTAGAATCACAATTCAAAAAGCATGAGACCTTTCAAAATTACATTTCTGTTTTTTTTCATTCATTCAAAAATATTTACTGAATGTCAGTCCCTGCCTTGGGGCATTACAAAGAAGTATAATACATAATATCCTCGAGGGCCAGGACTAAAACCTACTTGGAGAGGCAGAGATGAAAATAGTGTAACAGTTAAAGAACAATAGAACAAAACATAGTACATGATTAAGTGCCAAATGAGCAGTACAGACATTATGTGTTCAGAGGAGCCAGAGACCGCTGTATTTTGGAGCAATCTGGGAAGATTGCATGGGAAATCGAACTTGAAGAAAGACTGGGATTTAGAGAAGCGGCATGAAGTGCTGAGGCTTGAGGGGGAACAGAGGTGCAAATGCAAGTGATGGGCTCCAGTAACTGAATGGACCTATCTACATAACACACATGATTCATGGAGAAGAAAGTTGGTAGGAGCATTAAATGCTCTTAAAAACCATGTAACTCAGAGGTTCCCAAAGTATGGACCTTGGCCCTGTGGGGATCTGGGAGGTCAAAATGATTTTCACAACAGTAATAAGACTTTATTTGCCGATTAAAATGCTCCTCCCTTTTCCAAATGCTTATCTTTGTGAAGCTGGATTTCTTCCTATTCTTCAAACAAAACTATGGCAACAAAATGGATGCAGAAGCAGATATGAAAATCCAGCTGTCTTAAATAAAATTAAATCAGACATTAAAGAGATTTGCAAAAAGATAAAAAGTAATGCTACTCATCTCATTAATTTTAAGTTTTGACAAATTATTTTCATTAAAATGCTACTTATAGGGGCGGCTAGGTGGCGCAGTGAGTAGAGCACCGGCCCTGGAGTCAGCAGTACCTGACTTCAAATCCGGCCTCAGACACAACACAAAAGCTAGCCGTGTGACTTTGGGCAAGTCACTTAACCCCAACTGCCCTCCAAAAAAAAAGCAAAAAAAACCATAAAATAAAATGCTACTTACATTAATATGTGATAGGTTTATTGTGATAATTTTAAATGAATTAATAAATGTTTTTTAAAACTAGCACTTTTAATTTCTAATACTGTGTATATCCATTGATGTAAATCACATAAGAAAAAGCTCTTTTGAGGGTGTCATCAATTTTTAAGCATGTGTAGGGTTTCTGAGATCAAAAAGTTTGAGAAGTGATGGTCTAGCTCAGTGCTTTTATTTTACATGTTAGAGAACTAAGATCTACAGAGGGTAAAGAATTAAAATTTCACAAAAGAGTCAAACAACCATCCTGGATTTTGAACACAGGTCCTTACATTCTAATTGCAGTGGCTGAGAGCACATGTGTCTTTTCCTGGACTGTGTGATGGTGGATCAAAAAGCTATAGTGTTTGGGGTACAAACAACTGTTGCAGAATTTTGAAAAACATAAGATTTTTGTATATTTTGTATATGACATGAGGAGAAAAAATTATATATTAACTCTAGCATATGGCAAAACAGAATATACTTCCAAACCTGAAAAAAATACTTATCAGTATATCTAAGAAGACTCATTAAACCAGAGATGATAAGTAGCAGTTGTTATAAATACATCCTGATTCTCAGTACTATCAAATTTAACTTTTAGGGGACGCATAATCATAGATTTTTCTTTGTCTATGTATTTTTCTTATTTCTAATTAGCTAGCCATAGGAACCATGTTACTGATTGTTCATACCATATTGGAAGTAGGTGATTTATTTCAATCCAACACTTTTTAAGTGATGGAATTGTGATGGGTTCTGGAGATTTGAAGCAAAACAAAAACCAGTGTGTCCTTAGGGAGCTTTCATTATGTGTGTTAAAACACACACACACACACACACACAGTATTTGCTATGGTTGTACAGTTGTTTTCAGTTGTGTTTGACTCTTCTATGACCTCAGTTGAGTTTTCTTAGCAAAGATACTGGAGTAGTTGGTTTTCCATTTCTTTCTTCATCTCATTTTACAGATGAGTAAACTGAGGCAAACAGGATTAAGTGACTTGCCCAAAGTCACACAGCTACTAAGTATTGGCACCTGGATTTATAGTCAAGTTCTCCTGACTCCAGGTCTAGCTCTCCACTGTTCTGTATAACTGCCCTACAAATGTTGTAACTGTTAGTAACTCAGACTTGGTATCCAGGTTGGAGGAGGAGGTTAAAAGTAAGGTAAGATTCTTTAGGTTATCTTGGATTTCATGCTCTCCTTGCTAACAGAATAAGAATCAACATGGTGGGCCTCTACCCAGGGTGCAACATGCTGTAGGTTGTCCTATGCTGTCATGGGGTCATAGATTTGTAGCTGAAAGGGTGCTTAGCAGAGTGAACAAGTCTAATTCCCTCATTTTATATTTGCTCAGGGTTACCAGGGCTTAAGTGTCTGAGGCAAGATTTGAACTCAGGTTTTCCTTACTTCACTTCCAGTAACCTGTCCACTATTCCCCATTGCTTCTTTTTGTAAGATTAGCTTGTTTTAAATGCACAGCTTTTCAGTGCCATAAAATGTCTCTCACCTGGGCAAATTGGTATTTATTTTATAATAACTCATTTCATGTGTTTGCTGAAAGCTCAAAGATCTCTGGCGGGCAGTAAATGGGAAGGGGGTGCCTAGGTAGCGCAGTGAATAGAGCACCAGCCCTGTAGTCAGGAGGACCTGAGTTCACCGACCTCAGATACTTAACACAAAACTGGCTGTGTGACCTTGGTCAAGTCACTTAACCCCAACTGCCCTACCTTACTCTCTCCAAAAAGGAAAAAAAAGGGTGGGGGGAGGGGACAGGGGAAGAAATTGACAAACTTTGTTTCTAACAAACACATTGTCCTAGCTCTACTTTTCACTTTCTCCTTACTGTAAGTAATGAAGTTTTCCGTAAATTGTTGGCCCAACTGATAGAAATAATAAAAATTTTATAGTCTTTCCCTTGTGGGTTTTTAGGAAATGTTCATATCATCTTTTAGTCTGAATATTGAAGTTTTCAGATCACAGTGGAGACCTTAGAGATCCCAAGGCTAGAAGCCACATGTGACCTCAAGGCTGCAGGTGCCCCACTCCTAACTCAGCTACCTTGTTTTACTTATGAGGACTCTGATGGCCAGAGTTGTTCAGGGATGTGCCTTAATTAAGTTGGCAAAAGTCTTAAGTAAAAGATTGAAGTTTTGAACTCATGTTCTTGGTCTGCGTATCCAACTGCTGGATTAAATACATCTTTTATTATTTTTATTGCCACTGGGAATTTAATTTTTCTGGACTATTTAAAATTATAACAGTAGAACTATCTGGCAGTTTTAAGAAAGATTTATACTTGTTATGATAGTACATTTGAAATGTGGAGAACCCCTGACATTTTTACTCAGGAGTAAAGTGGATTGGGACAGGGAGAGATGTAATGAAAAAAAAAATGAGTAGAGGAGTCTGATTTCTTTGGTACCAATGGTTCAAGTTAGTTTTGATTCTTACTGCAAGTAAATTTCTGCTTGCATTTTAGTACTATCAGGAATTCATAAACATATAAATTAATAGAAGATTGGAAGTCCAAATCATGGTATTATTTGTTTTGAAGGGATTAGGAATGTTTAAGTCCAGCAAGAGTAATTGCATTTGTAGGATGTGGTTTTTTATCTCTGAACTTTTGAAGCTATAATTGAAAAGGAAAGCTTAGGAGATTGTCTTTTACAGTATAGATTAATACAGATATTGATGCAGTTTTGCATCTAAGTAAACTGGGATCAGAATTATGTGAAGAAAATATATAATTCTGAATGTCATTGAGCTGAACATTTTATAATAGCCACCAAAATGCAGGAGTTGAAAGGAAGAAATTTAAAAACTACATTCATGTGTTAGCATGATTCTTCTAACATACACTTAATATACTTGTTGGGCTACTTAGTCTTGTAATAAATAAAGCTTTTTGTGCTCCTGAGCTATAAAATTCCACCAAATCTATTGTATTTGTGTAATGTAATGACCAGTGGCTATTTTATTTACATGTTGCATGTGGTTTTTATAGCACAAAAATGAAATGGCAAAACAGCTGCTTTTGGCACACTACTGTCTTCCTACAGTATCTTCTTTTTTTTCTTCATTAAGATTGGCTACTCTTGGAATTTAGAAATGGAAAAAAAATTGCTTGTATTCCAAATAGGTGCATTTCCTACACTATTAACTGTGGATATTTATATGTAAAGAGACTGTATGATCAGTCATTTTCTGAACAAGCTGGTCCTCCAGTATAAAGTAACTTAAGAACTAGGATCATTTTTTTGTCTTGGTAATCTGTCATTGGCATTAGTGATTTGGAAATAGGAAACGCTTTTTAAAATGCATGCTAAACTCAATTGAATATTGAGGGTAGAATTTAAGTAAATTCTGCCTAAGCCAGTGTTAGTGATGCATATGGCTTTTAAAGGACAATGTCAACTTTATTAACTTCTATGTTAAAGAGCCCTTTTCACTTTATAATTTCACTTGATGTATTTTTTTTAGAAAAGGCTTTGAAACCAAGAATTTTATTCTGACTTTGTTATTAATAGATACTAAACCTGATCAGCCACGTGGTTCAGTTATTTCTAAAATTACAATATGGATGTACAATTGGGATTCAGATTCTGAAATTCTCTTTTAAAATTTCCTACCTTAACAACAACAACAACAACAACAAAAATATCCACATTTGCCTAAGTAACTCAGTCATATCTATCTCCGTTGTTAGCCTGTGTAAGCATGTGGAGAAGATATGGCATGTGACTTCACTCTAGACTCATAAACAACTATATCATGTGCTCAGGAATATTATCCCTTTAGAGCTACAGTTTCCCACTATCTCATGATTTTTATTTTTTTATCAGCACTTTAGGAGAGAGGAACAGAATAATGCATCATATGTAGTTTTTCTGTTTTTAAGATTTTCAGATAGAAGATATTAGCAGTTCAAACTTACTCAAGTATATCCCTTCTTTATTTTTTGCCCTTTTAATTCTATAAATCTACAGTTGCTATATAAGGGTAAAGTTATTTCCCACTTATCTAAGATATCTCTGAAGACTTCCATTGGTCAGTAATTTCTGATGAGAGTGTCAATACCGAGAGAGACTCCAAGTTCATTCTAAGTTGTTCTGTCAGAATACACTCTTCGATTTCTTATCTTTGATCAGTTAAAAAAAATGTTTAAAAAAGCATTCTTTTTTTTATTGATTTGTTTATTTACTTTTAGTTTACAAGATTCAGTTCCACAATCTCTTGAGTTTCAAATTTTCTCCCCTCTCTCCCCCCTACCCCCCATAGTGGCTTGCAATCAAGTATAGGATCTGCAAATACTTTCACATTGGACATTAGTCTGGTGGTATAGAAGGTTGTAACCAATGGGAAAGAGGAAACAAAACCAAACGTGGAAAAGAAAGAGAGCATGTAGTTTGCTTCAGTTTCCCTTTAAACTCTGTTCTTTCTAGATCTTTCTCTGAATGTAGACATTTCCTTCAATCCTGAGACTTTTAGAGTTGTCTTATAACCTTGTGTTGCTGAGAAGAGTCCAGTTTATCAGAGTTGGTCATCACACATACGTTGTATCTGTCATTGTGTACAAGTTTCTCCTGGTTCTGCTCTTCTTACTTAGCATCAGTTTGTAAAAGACTCCCCAGGTTATTATGAAGTCTGCTCCTCATTTCTTATAACAGAATAGTATTCCATTACATTCATATACCACAACTTGTTCAGTCATTCCCCAATTGATGAACATCCCCTTAATTTCCCGTTTTTTGCCACCGCAAAGAGAGCTGCAATAAATATTTTTGTACACATGGGTCTTCCTCCCACTTCTATGATCTCTTTAAACAAAGCATTCTTGACCCTCCACAGCGAGATTATGATAAACATAAATAGTATATTCTTAAAGAACAGTTTACATTTTTTATATAGAATCATGGCTCTTAGAACTAAAGCAGAGCCCCAAAAATCATTTGGTGTAGGTACTTCCATATCTAGGCAGGTAAGGAGTGTATTATTATTTCTGTTCTAATATTGATAAAGCAACTAAAACCCAGAGGACAACGCATCAAAGCTACATAAATAATGGAATTAGGATAGACGCATGATCATCAAAAAAGGAAGCTGTGAAAATAAACATCAGATAATTTTCCACAATAGAAAAAATGAGCATATGATTTGAGTACTAATATGTATGTAAAATGAATTCGTTAAATAAATTAACTTGACTGCTCATTTTTACTACAGATTTCTTCATGGATTAGGAAGCAAACTCAGTTTAGTCTAAAAGGCCACAGAAGGAAAAAGTTAAGGGACCTATGATTTCTTTGGTATAAACAACTCTAAAGTGAGTAAAGTCTTTCTATGAAGGTACTACAGCATCTTCTCTTCAGAGTTGTCTAGATCACTGAAGTTAAGTGATTTGCCCATGATTATCTACCCAATACAAGAAGACTTGAAAGGTTTTCCTGGCTGTAATCTCTTTACCCACTCTACGAAGAGTTAACAATAGCCATCATATTTTTATCAGCACTTGAAGAGAGAGGAATGGAATAATTCATCATATGTAGTTTTTCTGTTTTCAAGATTTTCAGTTTCAAGATTAAGATATTAGCAGTTCAAACTGTAAATACTGCCATAGTGTATATCCTAAAAGGAGACATCCCCTTACCCCTGAACTTGATTCACATGTAGCAAATAAATGCACATTCAACATTGGCTTTAAAAAAAATACACACACACACACACACACACTACACACACACACACACATATATATACATGCATATATAGTTTATACTACTGACCTCCTCCCTCCCCAATCCTCAATCTCTCAGCTCAGCCTGGGTCATAGAAATGAGGACCCAGGGCAAACTGGAACTCATTAGGGTTCATGCTTTCTCTGGTTTTAGGTTTCTGGTGCTTTCAGTGGCTCCTGGTTTCTGTCAGTGAACTCCAGAGCAGAGTGGGTACTCCAAAGAGCCTGCTGACCCTGGCAAGGAGAAGCCTCCATTTCCAGCCCAAGGTCCTTCTCTGACCTTGAGGGCCATACCTTTTTGGTACAACCGTGTCCTTTGTCACTTCCTGTTGCTACCTCCCTGTCAAAATTCTCTGGGCTTCCTATAGCAGGATGAATGAAGGAGTGCATAATGACAGAAATGCTAACTACCATTTCATCTCCTGCTTCCATGGCTCTGACCAAGTCTTCCTCCATGTCAGAAATGTCCTCCTTGTTCACCTCCACTTTGTAGAAAACTTAGCTTCCTTCCAAGTAGAGCTCAAGTGTACCTGCTTCATAATAGCTAGCATTTGTGTAATTGCGCAAAGCGCCTCATAAATATTATGCTATTTTGTCCTCACAACACCCATATGACTTAGGTACTATTATTATTCCCATTTGAAAGATGAAAAATTGTAGACATTCCGAGATTAAGTGACTCGCCCAGAGTTACTCAGCATGGTGAATATTTGAGGCTGGATTTGAACTTGATTCTTTCCTGACTGTAGATTAAGCATTCTATCTTTTTTTTTAATCATTTTCCTTTCTACTCTGAGCAATAATTAACATTCTCTCCCTTTTGAAATTACTTTTCATTACTTGGTGTTTACTTCAAGGAATGTTGTATCCTTCTAATGTATGGAAACTCCTTGAAGGCAAGGTCTGTTTCATCTTTATATATTCGTAATTCTTGGTATGGTGCCTTCGATATAGTTAGTGCTTAGTAAATATTTGCAATGAATTGGAAGAGGCAAGAAATAGGTACATAGTAACTAACACAATGACAAATCATAGATTATAATAATTTTCCTTAATCATCTCAGGAAACCTGAATATTTGTGAGATTTTTAGACTCAACCTTCCTAATGCTGTGACCCTTTAATACAATTCTTCATGTTGTGGTGACCCCCAACCATAAAATTATTTTCATTGCTACTTCATAACTGTAATTTTGTTTTCCTATGGTCTTGTGAAAGGGTCTTTCAACCCCCAAGGGGGTCGCAACCCACAGGTTGAGAACCACTGTTCTAGAGGTCTTCCTTTTAGGGGGTAAGAGGAAATACTGGCCAAGCAGTTGGGTCTCATTGAAGACAAAAATAGGACAGTTAAATGCCTTCCCATGAGAATGAACTATAATCATGTCTTTTTTGTGGATGGATTATAATCTGTACTGATAGAGGGCATACCCATATTAATTGAGAGGCAACTTGATTTAAGAATTAAAAGAACATTCAGTGAACTTGAAGTCAGAAGGTCCTGGGTTCAGATGTTGACTCTTGTGCTTATTAGTTGACCTTGGGCCTTTGGCCTCTCTGAGCTTCTATCACATATCTTTCAGAGTTATAATGTCAATCAAATGGGATAATGGATGTAAAACACTTTGCAAGCCTGAAGGTAGTATACAAAAATTAGCTACTATCATTACCCAGTCGTTCAGGTATTTATAATAATTCTGGTGGTGTAAGTTTTGGAGTTTGTAATAGTAATGCTTAGTTTGAAAAAGATTTGTTTCAAAGAAAGTTTGTTTTAAATTATATTCTGCATGTTAAGAAAATAGCAGTACTGTACTTTGTTGATTCATGAATTGCCAAACAGTGAAGTTGTTCTTAGAGTTGTTTTCAACCTCCTCTTCCCTCTTCATTTGTAAAGAGAACAGGAGACAAACACTAGTAGTCCTTGTCACAATGGAATTTTGTTTTATTATCGTCATGTTTTTCAAATATGAGAAAAACCTACATATGAATTAAGATTTCTCTGTCTAGAAGAAAGATGATCCTACTGTTCTGAACTGTTAATGAGACAGAGAAACTGGAAGCAATGAATGATATTGAATAACAGTGGACACATCTCAGAGGAACATTTAGTGAAACAATTCTTTCAAAGCTCTAAGTTCTTGCTCTGTTTTAAAAAATGAATTGCCATGTAGGTAAAATGTATCAGGTCAAATTTATAAGAAGATGATTATTAATTATTTGTGAAATGATATATTCATTTGTAAAAGAAAGAATTCTTGTAAAGAAAGCCTGTATACATTTCTATAGCTAACCCTTGTTGTATCATTTGCCATTTAAATGCTTTAATATGTTGGTGATATTCCTGATTCTGTTCTAACTGAAGTTGTGTGAATTGGAGTAGTGTAAAGAAAAAGGAGGAAGACTTTGAATAGTTAAATAGTTGAAAAGATGAATCTAGTCAAGAAGTAGGATACAAAATTATAAATGACTTATTTGTTGCTGTTTAAACCTACATCTGGGTCAAAGATGGCCTCCAAATGTCATAAATTGTGTTTATACCTTTAGTTTTTTTTTGTATCATGTTGAGCCCCCATGGTAAAGACTTGTTTTCATTTTTTAAGCACTAAAGAGCTATTATAAGCTTTTGTTGCCCTATTTTTGGTGGTAGCTTGGTTTTTGATTAAAGGATTTGTACTGTTCATCCTCTTGGAAGGGGGCAGTGTGGTTTCATATCCTTCTAAAGGTAGGGTAATTTAGTTGATACAATCCTTGGTTTAGAGTCAGAAAGAACTGGGTTCGAGTTTTGCTGAGTCTTAGTGCTCTCTGATTCTGGATAAATCACATAACTTCTCAGGATTTATTTGCCAACTCATAGATAAGTTGCGCTCATATTGGCTGGAGGGAGTTGCCTCGTTGGAAGGTGATTCATTTGATTCCTTTTCCTACTGTAAGAAGGAATGGGATCTTTCTTTTTTAGTAGAGTGCAATGTTTTGATAAACTATTGGTTTGATCCTTATGGGGATGTTCCTCATGGGTCCCTTCAAAATCAGAATATTATTCTAAGTGACTAGAAAGAGTTTGATCCTTGATTAGTGTTTAATTATAGTATTTCCTTTCCCAGTCAAAACTTTTTTTGTGGAAATTACAGTAAGAGATCAAGTCCCAGGGGGCTGGTAGTACTTGTCTTATTCCATATCCCTGCCTTATCATGTCTAATATTTCTGGGCATCCTATATGCATTTTTAAAAAATGAGTTGAATTACATTGAACCTTTGCTCTGAAATTTTGCCCTGGGTTCATTAGTGTATAATCAATGGATATAAGCAGAAGAATACTTGCAACTGAAAATATCGCTAAATGGATCATAGATGTGTATGCTTTGATATTAAATCAGGACAATTTAGGGATCATCTTGTTTATAATTGCCTCATTTTCATAGGATCATGTGTCTGGAAGTGTACTCAGAAGTCATCTAGACCAATCCCATTATATGACAAATGAGGAAATTAATTTCTGAAGAATTAAACATGCATATTCTCCAACCTTCTGCCCCAACTTGGTAGTCTCAACTCTTCTCTGTTTTATTTGTTACTACTCCAGGGAACTCCAAAATCTGCCTCTACCAACAACCTCTCCTCAGAGTTGCAGCACCCAATGTCCAATTCTGTTGAATCTTCCCAGCTAGATGACCTTACATATCCAAAACTTTGAACTGATGATCATCATACACCTAGAACCTTCTCTTCCCTATAATTTCTCTAACTACGTTAAAGTTATATGACACTACCAACCTTCAGGTCCCTCAAGCCAGTAACTTTAGATTCCTCTTTAATTCTGCTTTCCCTTACCCTACTAAACAATACTTTGACAAGTCTTATCATTTCTGTTTATGTAATATCATTTTAAAAGGGTCTTTCCTCTTTTTTCACATTGTTGCCACCGTGTTTCAAGTTTTTATCTGTTCTTGATTAAACTGTTATAATAACCTCCTCACTTGTTACTCTTTATTTAGTCTACCTCATTTCCAATCTATTCCACATTGGTGCCCAATAGCTTCTGGATACACCTCCCTGATTCCATGCTACTCAGGGACTCTCAGTGGCACCCCATTGCCTACCAAATAAATCTTAAAACTGAATCTTAGCATTCAGTGATCACCATAATTTAACTACAATCTGGTCTGGAGTTGACTTCTGTTTTCCCCTACATAGATTGTGCTTCAGCTGAAGTGGACCACTCTTTCCCTTGGGTTTTTGTTCACCTCTCCCACAACTACCTTCAATTTATTTGCTTAGAATAGACTGAGTGTCTCTTTTCCTCTCTTTGTTGAAGTCCCTCCCTGCTTTTCAAGATCCAGTTCAGATGCCACTTTCTCCAAATTCCCTAATTCTTCCCTTCCCCTTTTCAAACTTCTCAACTGACTGACTCTTAGAGGATCATAGATTCATTACTAGAGAACAACTACGTGCTCATTTGTCCAAACCTTTCATTTGACAGATGAGGAAACTGAGGTCTGGAGGTTCTATGACTTGCCCAAGATTACGCACATAGCTATCAGAACTAATATTTGAACCTAGGTCCTTTGTCTCCAAATCCAGCACTACTGTCCAACAGTTGCTTCTGTTCCTTAGCTTATTTTTGAGTGTATGATACATATGATGTTTTCTATTAGGCTATAAGCTCACAAAGGACAGGGATTATGTGCTAGGTATTCAGTTATTATTTGTTTATTAGAATTAAAATTATTACTTGGCCAAGATCATAGAGATTAAAGCAGAGCTAGGACTAAAAATTCAGATATTCTAACTACAAGTGCGTTCTTTCTGCTGCTGTAGTCTACCTCTCCAGACTAGGGGTATAGACCCACAGCATTTGACAATCTTAAACAGTAACAAGCTCCCCTGTGAGCTAATTCAGCCTCATAAAAGAACAAGCTCCTATATACTTAAGGTCCCTAAAAATGTTGCTAGACTGGCAAATATTTGGAGTGTGGGCTGATTAAAAATGGTTGCTTTAAAATTTTCTCTCTGTGTACCTGGAGGTGCGGGTTGTATTTGCTCTTAATATTATTTTGCCGATATTTATATAAAAAGAAATGTTACAGTGTATCCTTATGTTCATCTTCACTGAGTATATGCCAGGGCCATGATGGTCCCACAGTAAGGGGTGTATGTGCTAAACACAAAATTGGCACCAGTAGGAATGGGCGGGACTGATGAAAATGTTAGGTATCTTGGTGATTTAATTTTTTTTTAATCCAATGAATGTTTCCTGGTTACAGATTCCATAAAATATGATAGGTTAATAGTTTGTTTATATAATTTTCCATACTCTACCCCATCAAAAGTATTATTTTAATATTTCTATCAATCAGTTCTTTCAGAAATGCCTGCAGACGTTTTTTTTAAAAAACAGTTAAAAAATCTATAAAGCATTCTACTTTTCAAGACAGAAGAGGTTCTATAGATTTATGTTCTTCATCTCCTGCTATTCTCCGACAAACTAGAGGACATGTAAACCACATATATAAATATGATTTCATGTTACTTTTTTGCTGCCTGTAATTTGCATTAATTTACAGAGAGCTTTGACTCACTAAAGAGTCAACACTTTTTTTTTATATATCCAAGGCAGAGGGTAAAGCTATATTACCACCTTGACTGCTCCCACCAAATATTATAAAAGCATGTGCGATTTTGAGACAATTGAGATTCTATTATAAACAGCTTAGTTAATACAATTTAAAGTTAAAATCTTTACAGCTCATTTTTCCTGGCAGTAGTTCACCTATGTAGGTGGTTCAAGATTTCCTGTAAGTTTTGCAATTTCCAGGGCAAGGAGAGTTTGTATAGGATCCTGCTATGGTAGGAATGATATAAGAAGCGCTTACCTAATCCTGTGTTTTGTTACAACATCTACCTGTGGTGATGTTGGATCTTGCAAGGCTATCCTTTTTGGTGCCTCTCTATTGAAAGTTCACTGGTAGCACTAACTAAAATGAAGACATGTGTAGGATAGTGATTTAGGGATTCGAAGTATTATGTCTGGCCATATGGAGAATCATTTCTGTAAATGTGCTATAGAGTACAAGGGTTTGGGTATCAGTGAGTGAGTGGGATGTTTTGACTGTGGCTGAGCTCATTTGTTTAGGGAGCCTGAGGTTATGAGGCTGTTCCCTGCCCAGCCCATTTTGTGGAGCTTCAAAGTTTTGGAATGGATAGAAAGAAGCAGAGCGACAGGTTCAAAACCTCTTTCCTTTGCTTCTAAATAATTTTGAACTTTTGAGATAATTTAAAATTAAGTGAGGAAAACTTTCCTTTAAGTGCTAGGCTGTTGGGTTTGGTTTCTTTTAATGTGATATGTGAAACAATGGACAGCAGAATTTTTCTCTGTTAACAACAAAGAATGAAATCTTTCACTCTTTCCTTGACCATTTGGCTCATAGAAGATAACCAAACAGAGAAACAGACCGAACGAATTGAATGGGACCCGGGGAACTTTCCTTCTCAGGTCCCTGGAGTAACATCCCTAATCATGGACTGGAAAAGAGAGAAGGACTAGGAATTAAATTTGGTAGTTTTTATGTAGAAATCTGAATTTAGCAAGCTTTGTAGAAAGTCTGTGAATTGCTGCAATTAAAAAAATGCTAACTTCAGCCTTTTACCCTTTGTTTTAGGTCACTCTAATTGTTTGTCAAACTTTTTTTTCTTTGTCACTTGCCAGTACTTGTTCCCTGGAAGAGTAAAACATAAACAAAGGTACTTTATGCCAATTTGTAATGTTGTGCCTGCCTTATGCACTCTATTTCAAAGGTTTCCCTAGAAGATGAGGCTGTTCCCTTGGACTTGGAGAACAACAGTTGTTTTGGCCTTGTATCAGTATTTCAAGAAAGCTGCTGCAGATCTCCTTGAAGGGGAGAAATGGAATTGTTAATAGTTTGCAGGTTCTTTTTATCAATATATTTAAATCTAGGACTTTGGGTTGAGATTTCTGTGGGCAAAATGTATACTCACTTGGAAAATGTTCTTTGCATCACATGGACCAGTCTCATGGTCACTAGTCTCTCTCTGGTCACTGATCGAAAAGACTTTTAAAAGCCCGAGGCTGTGAACTGAGTTCTCTGTTCTCTAGACCTCTCCTTAAGATACATTCTCATGGTATGTCAAACATGTTGACTCAGATAAAATGACTGGAACTTGAGTATAATTGGACTCCATCCCATTTGTGGGCTCAGCTCTTTAATTCTAGAGATGCAGTACATGATCATTTCTCGAAAAAAGTGAGATATTTTCCAAGGTGTAACCTCAGTTACAGTTGATATTATCAAAGGCCTTTTTTTCATTCCATTACTTCATTGCAATATCTCATGAACTTGTGATACTATTGTTGATTAACAGGGGAGAAGGGAGAAAGGGAGTACATGGAGAAACAACAATTGCTCTAACAATATATGAACTTCTGAGATTTTTTAGTCATTTTTTCATACATTAGGCAATGAATTTTCAGTATAAATTCATTTTTATTTTTAGCAACTTGATAGGTAAATGATAGTAAGTTTGGAGATGGGGTGGTTGAAAAGTCTGGATTAAAATGGAGTATAATGGAAAAGCATGAGATCTGGAGTCAAAAGACCTGGGTTAAAACAAGTGTTTTTGACTCAGTAGCCATGTCAGTCTGTCAGTAAGAATTTTTTTTTTTGTAATTTCCTCTTTTATTTTTTGGAGGGTGAAAGGCAAGGCAGTTGGGGTTAAGTGACTTGCCCAAGGTCACACAGCTAGTGAGAGTAAGCATCTATTAGCCCCTGCTATGTGTAGGGCACTGTGCAAAGCAGTGAGGATTCAAAGACAAAAGGCTCTCCCTGCTCTAAAAGAAGTCTAATGGGGGAAGACAACGTGTAAACAGCTATGTATAGGAAGATATATACAGGATAAATTGGAAATAATTGAAAGAGAGAAAGCACTAGAATTAAGAGAGATTGGGAAAGGCTTCTTGTAGAAGGCAGGATTTTAGCTGAGATTTGAGGGAAGCCTGGAGTTGGAAATGAGAAGTGAGAGTACTCCAGGGAAGAGGAGCAGCTGCTGAAAATTCAGAGAGTCTTGGAGATGGAATGTCTTGTGTGAGGAATGGCAAGGAAGCCAGTGTCACTGAATCACAGAGAATGTGGAAGGGTGAGGTGTAAGAAGAATGGAAAGGGGGTGTAGAGATTGTGAAGGGCTTTGAATGGCAAAGATTCTATATTTGATCCTGGAGGTGATAGGGAGCTATTGGAATTTATTAAATTAAGGGAAGTGTGGGGGAGGGGTGCCTCAACTGGTTCAGATTTGTGCTTTGGGAAGATTAATTTGACAACTGAGTAGAATATGGTGTAGAGTAAGGAAAGACTCAAGGACCAGAGAGCAACCAGCAGGCTATTGCAACAGTACAGGTGTTAAATGATAAGGAACAGCACCAGAGTGACAGCAATGAGAGGAGAGAAAAGGACACATCTTAAGAGATTTTATGAAGGTAAAATTGATAAGATAAGGGGTAAGGAGTCACTGATAACACTCAGGTTGTGAGCCTTGGTTACTGGAAGAATGGTGGGCCCCTCGACAATCCAGACAAAGTCTGGAAATGGGGAGAGTTTGAAAGAAAAGGAGGGCAGATTTTGTCTTATTGAGTTTAAGATGTCTTTGGGATATCAAGTTTTAGGCAGCAGTCTAATAGGCAGTTGGAGATAGGAGTCTGGAGGTTAAGAGAGAGGTTAGGGCTGGATTACTAGACTATAAATATAAATCAGCAGTATAGAGACAACAATTGAATTAATGGGAGCTGATGAGATCCACAAGTGAAATAATTTAGAGAAGAGAAGAGCCCCCCAGGAGTAGAGCCCTGAAGGACATGCACAGTTAATGAACTTGACCTGAATGAAGATTCAGCAAAGGAGACTGAGAAGCAGCAGACAGTTTATGTTCTCCTAGCATGACTTTAGAGAAACCAAGGTCACATCCATGCAGTGATAAAGCATAATAACTAATAGTAATAATTAGTTCTGTTACTTTTGGTCCCGTACAACTCTTCGTTGCCCTACTTGGGATTTTCTTGGCAAGAATATTGGGATGATTTGCTTCTCCCAGCTCATTTTACAGTTGAGAAACTGAGGCAAAAGGATTAAGTGAATCGTCCAGGGTCACATAGCTAGGAAATGTCTAAGACAAGATTTGAATTCACAAAGATAAATCTTCCTTACTCCATTCCCACCAGTACATCCACTGCACAATGTAGCCCTTAATAAAAATAATAATATTTAACATTTATGTAATGTCTACTATATGCTATAAACTGTGTTTAATGCTTTAGAGTTATTTTCACAACAGTTCTGGAGGAGTAAGTGCTATTATTAGCCACATTTTAAGAATGGAGAAACTGAGTCAGCCAGAGGTTAAGTGACTTGCCCAAGGTCACACAGCTAGTAAGTGTCCAAGGCTGTATTTTAATTCAGGCCTTCCTGACTCCAGTACCTATTGCTCTAACCACTGTACTACCTAGCTGCCTCAACATTCTGAATAAGCCTTTTATGGAAGGATAAATAGAAGAAAAAAGAAAGGGAGACTAGAAGTGTGAGAAGAAATTGGGAACTGAGAAAAATTGGTCTATATGAAATACCCATAGAAAATATTTCTTTTTGGACCCAATCCCCAATGTCATTACTTCAGGGAATTCCCCAGTGGGGAAACCCTATGCAGATCAGTGCCTCTTTGCAACTGAGTTTGAGAGTTGCCTGGGGCATTAGGAGGTTAAGTGAGTTTCCCCAGGGTTATTGAAGTGATATATGTCAAAGGCCAGGCTTGAACCCCTCTTTTTCTGGCTCCTTTCCCATTACATTTCGTTGCCTCTCATTCTGGTAGTACATTAGGGGGTTTGTTTGTTTATTAGATAATTCACAAACGTCTTTTTATTTAAATGGATGTTTGTTGTTCAGGATTAGGGTTTAGGAAGGCACACAGGAGAGACTAACTTTGTATCAGGCTGACCTTCTAAGACATTTCCATCCCAGAAGTGTAGAATTCCTTTCTTCTAGTTATTTCTTCACCCCAGTAGTCTAAGACAAATGCTTTTAAAGGCCCAATAGTGGTTTTATAAAAGTACCTCTTTCTTATAGAATAAGAATCATATTTATAAATCATTAACTAGGTGTGGAAAAAAGTAATTCTGATAACATTTTGAGTCATGGCCAATGCTGGGGTAAATGAATGACGTCCCAAGATAATAGGCTTGAAGAAGGCAGACTTGTGAATTCTATGATTGTTAATTAAAAACAATCTGCATATAGTAATATGTTCACATATGAACATATTAACACACACATCAATCAATTAAAAAACATTTATTAAGCACTTACCTTGTGCCACCCCTGTATAAAGAGGTAAAAATCCCTGCTCTGAAGGAGTTTACACATTCTAAGGAGGAAGTTAACTTGTAAACAGACTCAGCATATACAGTGTATATAGTGTTGGAGTAAATGGGAGGTAGTCTTAGGGAGAAGGCACTAGCATTTGAGGATAGAAGAAAGGAGGAAGGGACCAGGAATAACCTCCTACAGAAGATAGATATTGATAAATAAACAGAAGCCAGCCTCAGCTATCAGATCTCTTAGTTTCGGTGGTTTAGAAGATATTGATTGGGGGGGAGGAGGGCAATTGAAAAAATTGTAACCAAAATCCTTTTTTCTGCTTCCTAAATAGTAGTAATTTCCCCCTCTGTGAGTGACTGTTTTCAGTTAGATATTTAAATTCTTTTTATGTAAATGACAGTTGTTGAGAGTGGTATGTTTGTGTGTATATTGTTGTTTTTAAAAATTCATTCACCAGAAAAGCTAGTTAATTGAAGCAGTGCACCTCTTGGGCTAGCAGCTTCTCCTAAAATAAATACGAAAACGTGAGGTGTGTAGCAACAGCTGTATAACATTGGGCTTTTAATGGGCATGTACAGTAGAGGATGTATCAGTAGCATTGATACTCAGTCCAACACCACCAGTTAGGCATGTAATTGCCCAGAAATGGTCCCTAACACCAGCTTTAAGAGGTGCTGCCAAAACCACAAAGCTTGGGGCCTCTCCCTCTGAATTTGGCCTCCACTTGGACTAAACAGCCCCCAGTTTGTTCCTCCGGGACACAGGCCTGCCTTGTTAGGAAATCAGTGAAGTTTGGGAACCCACAATACCTCACATAGCTCTGTGTACAGTAACAGAGAGTGGAAATCGGGCCATAAGCATGAGCAACCAGACAAGTTATAAATATAGAATACTCTCTCAATTCCACTTATGTTAGTCATGGAGGGACAGTGTGAGTTTTATAAACTTATAAGGAATATACAAACAGTTCTGAATTTAAAATAACTCTGTATAATTTTTTTTTTTAGTGTGTGAAAAAGATTTTTTTCCACCCTGTCCATTTAAGCATTTGCAATAGGCAGGATTAATTATTTGTATTTTTATATGTTCATGTCAATGCAAGTAGATACTTTAGAACCAAAGCCACAACATAAACTTAATCACAGAATTGAGGAAGATAATTGCATGATAAATAAAATCACTGGTTCTTCATTTTTCCTTTCTTCTCATTCCTTTTCCCTCTCTGCTTGGGTGGTAAAGAACCTTTTATGCTTCTGATGTCACAGCAGACACCTAGCCTTGCCAACTTCCCTGTGAAGAAGCAGGGGAGACCCTAGAATCCTAGAGCTGGAAGCAACCTCAGTAGCCCCTTAGTCCAACTTCTCTCCTTTTGCAGGTGAGACTCAGACAGATGAAGAGAGAGAGAGAGAGAGAGAGAGAGAGAGAGAGAGAGAGAGAGAGAGAGAGAGAGAGAGAGAGAACGAAAACAAACGAGTCATAGATTAGGGACTTGGACAGAATCACTAAATTAGCTAGTTAGCAGAAGCTGCCTTTCTACTTTACTAATTAAAACTCTGCTTTCTAGCCTTATTATACCTTATTCCCTGTCATGTACTCCTCTGTCCAGCCAACCTGCCCTTCTTTTTCCTCACACAGAACATTCTGGGTATTCTTTCCACGTCCTTTCCCTCATACCTGGAATGTGTACCCCCTCAACTCCACATCTTTCCTAGATTCTGCAGAAACTCAGTTCTCATGTCACTGCTCCTAATCATTAATATTCCTGATGTATATGTATGTATACACATACACATGTATGTATGTGTATATGACTATAACATAGAGATATGTACACATGTGTATATATATACATAGTATATACACATGTAGTTCATATATACACACATGTTATATGCACTTCTATACATGTATACTGCTTGCCCTAGGGAACGAAATAAAGAATTGTTTAGTTTTCGTCTTTGTCATCAACCCTGGGTGGAGAAGAATGCCTGACACACAGTAGGTGCATAATAAATGCTTGTTCATTAATTTCAGCTCAGCCATCCTTACTTTTTCATTAAATTTCCATTAAAAATGTGGTTTAGATAAAGCCCATAAAAGTCATAGTAAGTTTATTTTTGCCTTTCCATAAAGAGTGTTTTTCTTAAATTCCTTAATTTAAGAATAAGAAGAATTCCTGGGAATTCTTCCTTAAATTCCTTAATACTAACTTTGTTCCTTCCATTGTTTCTTATTTCCATTCAAAGAAAGCCAATGCTGCAGTTTAGAATAAGCTGATTTTGTGGACCAGACTTTCATATGAAGTTTGTTGGTATAATATTGTTCTCCTTCGTTAGAGTGCTAGAATTGAAAGTGGGTCCATGTTACAAAGATTAAAATTCTGTTATACCTTCCTCAAATCAAAAAGAGCTCTGTGATTTAGGTTAATTTGACAAAGTTATTGAGTTCTCTTTTTTCATTTATGATAATCTGGAATATAACTTATGATCTCTGCTCTATCTGGATCTTTTGGTCAGCATCTGTTTTATGGGCAGGTAGGTGGCACAGTGGGCTTGAAATCAGTAAGACTCATCTTCATGAGTTCAAATTTGGCCTCAGACTCTAGCTGTGTGGCCCTGGAGAAGTCACTTAATCTTCTTTTCCTCAGTTTCCTCATCTGTCAGAGGAGCTAGAGAATGAAATGGCAAAACACTCCAGTATCTTTGCCAAGAAAACCCCAAATGGGGTCACAAAGAATTGGCCACGACTGAACAATGACAAGACTGATTCGTAAGATACACATGCTGTTCTTTGATAATTCAAGGATCTATGATTTAACTGGTAAAAGTCCATAGTGGACCACTGCTTATCATAATGCTTCTATATCTTGGGAGATTCATGACCTTGACAAACTTCTGACCATGTGTCTCCAAATTTAGCCTGGTCCTTGGATTAAGGGACATAGCATCCACCCAAGGGCCCCTACTCAAAACCTTTCCAGCATCTTCAGATTCACCAGAGCTTGTGCTTTGCCAGCTCAAGCTTCAAGGTTACCTATGATGGAACAGAAGGAGTTTCCTGGGTTTTTTTAATTTGTTTTTAAACCACATACAGCACTTGAAAGACATTTTTTAAAGGAAGGGGAAAATATGTAAGAATAGATCACTCATGACAATCATGTGCAAGGGTACATTGGACTCTCCCTTTGCCCCCAGTTCATCCCTAATATTCCATAATTTGTTGGGTTGTGCCTTTCTAGTGATGGTTCTATGTTGTTTAACACAGTTAAAAAGATAACAGATTTTTTGTTAACAGTTCCAGAAATCTTTGGTGGAAGCAATGACACCTTGTAAGTGAGTTTTTATTTCCTTTCCCCCTTGTATTTTTTCCTCCTTTCTTTCCAGTCTTATGCTAGATTTCTGCTTCCTTCCTTCTGCTTTTCTTCCTGTAGAACAGCAGTTCTCAACCTGTGGATTATGTTCAGTTTGTTAACAATGAAAATACATCCTGCATATCAGATATTTACGTTAAGATTCCTAACAGTAGCAAAATTACAACTATGAAGTAGCAAAAAAAATAATTTTATGGTTGGGGGAGTCACCACAACATGAGGAACTGTATTAAAGGGTCACAGCATTAGGAAGGTTGAGAACCACTGCTGTAAAAAGAAATATTACTGAAGTTGTGAATTCAGTGTTTCTAGACTCATGCAGCAGCAAATAGGAAATGTTGTTTTGAACCTATTTGTTTATCTTCTGTAGTAGACCAAGAAACTGCTTGAAATTTGTTGGGCCCTTGTGTATATATGCGCCTCAATTATATTTGTTTATGTGTTATGCTCATGCCATAGGAAAGGCATAGAATAGACTAGGTTTTTTCCTTTCATTTAAGTGCCAGCTTTAGCAAAGCCAATTTGGGGTCTTACTGAGCCATATAACTCTTTACAAAGAGAATAAAACTCATGTTGCCTCCTTTCATTAATAAGGCTTGTTTGTACCTAGGTGGTCATTGGGTGTAACATGTTTTTCGGGAAAGTGAGCTGCTCTACCCCATATTGGTCAGGTTTACTGACAGCTTGACTTTTTTCTTGTAGTTATTATATTTGACCCTTAGAAATGGGCTGTAGCCGAATGCCACATATGAAATGAGTTTCTTTTTCATTTTAGTAATGACTGTGTCACTTGATGATGATCCTAGTGATGAATCAACCCTGTAGACTTGTGCTGTAGAAATGTTCTTGAGTACTTTAGCTTGTGTAATGAAATCAAAGAGGCTTACTGGGCATACGTCATCTCCTTAATGCAGCCTCGAAGCCTGACACCCATCCCGGCTATGGGGCTTAATGTGGTCTTGTGGTGCAGAGTTCTATAGTACAGTGGTCAGCAGGATCAGCGTACCAACATCTATCAAATTTATTTGGCTCATGACAGTAGACTTTTGTCTTTGAAATCTGCCTAACCACATAGAACACACTTTTTTTTAAATGAAGGAGTCTAATATCTTTTTCACCTTTACATAGCAAAGGCAGGCTGTAGGGTGTAAGACAGGGTATAACTATCATGATCAGATTTAACCAAGATAAATTAATCTAAAGCATTTCATTTAGATACTTTCAGTTGGTCTTGGGGAAAAGGCCCCAGGGTTCCTAGATTTCCACCAGCTCAAAGCAAGTCAAATACATGGTCTTCAGTATAACTGAATGTCCAGACCAAAGCTGGGGAATAGTTTAAGATGTGAAACAAATCATTTTTAGCATTGGGTATGGCATCTGTGGAGGAACCTCCATGAACTCAAAGATAGCCTGAGGGCTCAGGAGGAGGATGAGAAGTATGGCAGTCACACTTTTTCTCATGTTCTCTAGGAGCCAACCAGGTTAGACATTTTTTGTTCTGTGAATTCGTTCTATCTTGCTTGTGTTTGCACTGTCCCATATATCTGAATGTCTTCCACCTTTCCACCAAATGAAATCCTGACCCCCAATGTAAAGCCATCTTTTCATTGTATTCACCCTGAAGTCCTAAGTCAGAAAAGATTGTTTTCCTTCCTTTGACCTCTAGCACGTCATAACTTTCCTGTGTACTTCCAGTTCATACACATATACATATATAATTTTTGTAATATATAACATTTATACGTGTGAATCTAATAGTTAAAGATACAAATATGTAGAAATAGATATAGATATCCAGAGACAGTTAAGTGGCACATTGGATAGAGTGCTTGGTCTGGAATCAGGAAGACCTCAGTTCACATGGAGCCTCAGATACTTACTAATTATTTGTATGACCTTAGAGAAGTCAGCTGCTATCTGCCTCAGTTTCCTCATCTGTAAAATGGGAGTAATAATAGCACCAGCCTCCCAGGTTTGTCATGATAATCAAATGAAATAATATTTGTAATGTACTTGGAATAGTGCCTGAGGCTGGCACATAGCAGGTGCTAAATGAATGTTCCCTCTCTCCTTCCTTTCCTCCCTCTGTGTCCTCTTCCTCCTTTCTTTCCTTCCTTCTTTCCTTCCTTCCTTCTTTCCTTCCTCCCTCCCTCCCTTTCATCCTTCCTCCCTTCTTCCCTCCCTCCCTTCCTTCTTTCCCTCCTTTCTTCCTTCCCTCCCTCACTTCCTTTCTCCCTTCCTTCCTTCTTTCCCTCCTTCCTTTCTTCCTCCTCTCCTTCCTCCCTCTCTCCCTTTCATCCTTCCTCCCTTCCTTCCTTCCTTCCGTCCGTCCTTCCTCCCTCCCTCCCTTCCTTCCATCCTTCCATCTCTGCCTCCTTCCCTCACGCAGGTCTACTAGATTATAGCTTCTTCAGGGCAAAGACTTTGTCTTACTCATAGATATTCAGTATGGTTTTGGACAAAGAATTGGGTTGGAGAAAAATTAAAAAAGAATCAATCTCTTCTCTTTAACAGTTTTTGAACTGCCCTCAAATGAACCTAGAATTCAACGTTAGTGGGGAGAGATAAAAGCTATAGGAGGAATTTGTAAGGTAGCACATTTTTACTTAATACAAGCAAGTATTTAAAATAGGGAAGAACTTCATAACAAGAATTGTCCTTCAGTGAAAGGCGCTACCTTTTGAAGTGGTGGCATTCCATATTAGTTCAGGCGTTCCAGGATGACTTTTTGTCAGCTGTATTATAGGGGTCTTCCTGTATTAGATAGGAATTTGGGCTAGATGACCTCCAAGCTGCCTTGTAATTTTCTTAGCTTCTGAAAGGGATAAAACGATTACAAAAAGAGATTTCCTGAAGCTAATTGACATCTACCTGGTATCCGTAGCCTTCTTCTTCAGCCTCTGTGTGGATTACATACTCTTTGAACTGATTCACAGCTAGAAGTTGCCGTAAGTTATTGGGGGGGAGAGGCAAATATTTATGTGCAAAGAACTAGAAAAGTAGGGAGAAGTTTAGTTCTTTGATTCTTGCTGAATAGGTGTTCTGCGATTGATTAAGTCTGGGCCAGAAACCTCTCCCTGGCCCACTGTTGCTTCAGATTTTATTTCTGTAATTCCTTTTTAGTGGCTGTACAGCAGCAGTTCTCAACCTGTGGGTTGCAACCCCTTCAAACGACCCTTTCACAGGGGTCACCTAAGACCATTGGAAAACACACATTGGCGATTGTCTTAAGAACCAAGATACCACTCCTCTATCTCCAGGCAGGTGTACCCACATGCAGGTACGCCCACATACAAGCATTAAAGGGTCGCAATATTAGGAAGGTTGAGAACCTCTGCTGTACAGTTACAAACTGCTAAATACAAAAGGGAAGTTTAGAGGAGGAAATAGAGGAGTAAATTTTAAGTCCAACTTTGTGTTGAATGAAGTTGATTAACTCACATAATATTCAGGTGTCTCCAGTCCCTACCTCAGCTGCTAGAGCATCGCTCCACCAATTGCTTTAGATTTATTGTTTATCTTTCTATATCTGTGTGTTTTGGGTCCCTAAGACGAATGCAAACTTCTTTAAGTCAAGAGTTGTTTCATTTTTAGTTTTGTATTCCCAGCACCTTGCACAGTGACCGACATATCATATGCATTTAATAAGCACTTGTTGATTGCTTGTTTGATATTATTTTTTACCATCTGATCCTGTGTGGACAACGATAGTCTAATGCTACTTCTTTCTAATTGCTACATGCAGTGAGGGGGCAGAATTCATCTGTACTAAACAAACAAAAAAACCCCAACAAACTTACTTGAATTATCTATTGAAAAAGAGGAAAGCCAGGATCTTGGTAATCTAGTATCTCTGTGCTTCTCTTCTCTTTGGATTTCTCCTAAGACTTATCCTCTTTTTGGCTACTAGGGTGGATGTTAGAATTTTTTGTTTTGTTTTGATAGGGTTGAAGGATGAGTTGGTGAAGGATGTGGGTAATATGTGTCGTTGCTTAGATTTTGGTGAGGCACACAAGAGCAATGGTGGTTTTAAAATGAATAACTGTTTCAATATAATGAACACATCTATCTATTTACAAGCTTAATTGAAAGTTGTTTTCAGTTCTGACTGAATTACTGGAAGTGGGATTTCTGGGTAAGGGCTTTGTGGGATTTCCCTTTAACTATTCTTCTGGCAAGTCAGAGAAATAACATTTCTCTTTAGAGAGACTTTCTGCTCCTGTTAAATTTTTTTTCAAGTAATTTTAGCAGTTTTATTTTATTTGTATTATATGTAGTGAGTTAGCCAGATCAGCCTGCTTTTCCTTTTTCACTGATTTATTTAGACAGTGCTACAGTAATTGGATAGATTGAAATACTTTTCTCTCTCTATAAGTGTAGCAATTTTTTTTCTTCATTTCTCTCTTTCGTTTGATGGATGGCCTTTAAAAAAAGTGATTCAGGATGGTAGTGGTAAAAGTGCATATGAGAAAGGAAAGAAAAGAAGGATTGAATAGCATTTTACAAGGAGGAGAATATCCTTAAAAAATAGTTATCCCACGCTTTGTAACCTCCAGCTTGCCCAAGTTTGACTGGCACTGTGCCATTGCTGGCAGAGGTTGACTCACAGGTTTGCCAGAAATGTTCCTCTTCTACTGGCTGTGTTTTTGCTTCATGTGGCTGGATGTTTATTCATCTGATTGTTACAACTCTAGAACTCTCTAAAGTTATGGTGTCCTGAAGATAAAGGTGTATACTTTTAAAATTATAGCTGTATAGACAAGTGATAGTAAAGTGTGCACATACACACAAACACATGTGTGCATGCACACACACAGATATGCACACACACATATATCTAAAACAGCCTCTCTGCTGCTGAATGGCCATGTACTGAGGAAAGTGAGTGGAATACTTTCCAGGACTGAGAGTGATCCCCTTCTTTTTTTTCTCTCCAGTCAGTTTGAGATCATTGAGAAGAAAGGAGCTGTTACGATGATTTCAGGTTTTTTAGCTATTTGATGCCATTTATATTTATGAGACTTCAAAAAAAAGATATTTGAAAAGTAATTTTAAAAATATGTTCATTTTGGAAGGTTGACTATAAAACTCTCTGCAGATCTTTTCCATTTTTCTTTTGTTTGCTATCACCCTTTCCATTTTCATCCTGAAATGCCTTAGCTTAGTTGGATCTTTCACCAAGTTTTCTTTAAACTGATAGTATTCTCCACTGCTTCTTTCTCTTTTATGAGGAAATAACTGATCATCGTCATCTTCTATCATTTTTCTCAATAGGACAGCCATTTATTTCTTCCAATGCAAAAGACATGTTTAAAACTTTTGCAAAAGTCTCACAAGCATGTGTTCACAAGCATTTAAATGTGGACCAGATCATATATTGTCCTTAAAAATTGATACTTAAAATCTGAAATATTCCATGGGATAGACATTTTACTTTCCCCTAAGATCTATCCTCTCTTAAGAACTCTAAGTTTGAATTTTCTGACCAAACAGGCATTCATGACTCATCTTCCTGTAAGTCGATATCTCCTTCTGTAGTTACAGGAAGCACCTTCCACTGGATCACTCCGTGACTCTGAGTGGGTAGCCACTAAAGTTAGGGACTTCTATCCCAGGATCACTGTTCGGTACATTTTGCTGAAAAGTCGTTAAGGAATTGAGGCACTTTCAGTTTCACTTAAGCTTGTTTCTTGCTACCATGTTCAAGCAATTGTCTGTTGCTTAAGGAGGAGGGACTGCCAAGTGACATGCTATAAAGAGAGGAAGCAACAGTTTCCACAAAATTTTATAAATAAGTTTGTATTTTAAACAATTATTGTCTTTGGCTGCCATGTATTTCTACGAGGCAAATAATTTACTGACTAAAGAACTTTTTAGGTTCTTTTAATCTCTTCATTATAAAAACTTGATATGCCTTGGTCAAACTTTTATATGAAAAAATCTTATAGTCTTGTCCTTTCTTCCATTGTGTTCCTTTTTTTAAAAAAAATCATTGGTAAATACCTTGTTTAGGTCAGGATGAAATAGTCTCATTTGTATGTAGCATCTTCTCATTTTTATTCTTGCTTTTAGCTATATAGTAATTAAGAATTTTTGCTATAACAAGACATCTTGCTGGTTGAATCAAATCCTGAAATGTTCCAGATTCTCTTGGAAAAGATCCATGACAATTCAAAAGAGTTTAGTCTACCATCCAGAGAGGGAAAACCAAATAGACTTTTAAAAAATGCCTGTTGTTTAAATCATGACATGCAGTAGGATGAGTTCTATGCATTGTCCGCCTGACAAGATTCGTATCTTGGACATTAGATAGAAATAGATAAGTTGGGTCCAGACTTAAATAGGAGACAGAAAATGGGTTGGATTCCTTTCCGGAAGTTGAAAGCCTTTTTTAATGACCCCATATTTTCCTCAGAAGCAAAGGCCCATATTTGTAAAACCAATAGTTTATCAGTTTTTCTCTCCATTCAGTTTGAGATCATTGAGAAGGGAGCTGTTATAATGTCAGGTTTTTTAGCTATCTGATGCCATTTATATTTATGAGACTTCCAAAAAACAAGGTTTCGTTGATATCTTGTTTTTACATCACCTAGATTTTTCCCTCTACCTTTTCCCCCCTCTCCTATCCCAGAAAATCTTCCCCTACAACAGAGAGAGAGAGAGAGAGAGAGAGAGAGAGAGAGAGAGAGAGAGAGAGAATTTACAAAACCAATCAACACATCCAAAAAAAAAGAATCTGATGTTATATGTAGTGCTCCACACCTGTGATCCCTGACCTTTCTTAAGGAGCAGGAGAGTTGTTTGTTTTATTTTGTTTTTTACCAAGCTTGAAACACCTTAGATGTCAAAAAATTAAAATTGTATATTAACTCAGATGACAATGAAAAAGGTTCATGGAAGATATGAGCAATCTTTGACACATAACAAATGAGGGTCTGTTAATAACTTGCATAAAGGGTCTATGACAAATAATTAGCGTAAGTGATATAATCAAGGAGATGAATGACAGAAAAAAGAAGATGGGCTGGTCACATGGAGAGCAAAAGATAACTCCTGGATAACTTGTGTGCTTTGCTCTTATCAAAGCTTCCACAGTGGAAGTCCTTCCTATTTTTCCTGTCTTCTTTCACCTTATTCCCAGAAACATAGTCTTTGATCCTTCCTCCTGGTTGTTCCCAGGAACATCTCCTGGCTCTGAGAATTCTTTCTAGCTGTCCACTATGCCTGGAACACTCTCCCACCTTCGCTCTGACTACTGACCTCCTTTGGTTTCCTTTAAGTCTCAACTAAAATCTCATTTTATACTGGAATTCTTCCCTAATGCCAATTAATCCTAGTGCCTTTCATCTGTTAATTATGTCCTGTTTTTCCTGAATATATATATTAATTAATGCTAATTATGTTTACATATATCCCTATATATACACATGTATGCATTTGTGTGTGTATATGCATGGATGTGTGTGTATTATTTATTTATATGTTATCTTAGTTATTGAATTGTAAGCTCCCTGAGGGCAGGTACTGTCTTTTGACTCTTTTTATAACCCCAGGTCTTAGAACAGTGCCTGGCCTGTAGTAGTTTCTTAACAAATTTATTGATGGTTGATTTCAGGAGAAAGTGAGAAAGGTCACTAGTCCCTTGGATTCACATCCTGAGGCAAACTTCTGGGAGGACTGCAATCTAGAGTTGTGAGTCATTAAGTCAGAGCTGTAAATATTTATTAAGTGTTTTTAAGCTCTTTGTTAAACTTTGGGAATACAAATACAAGCTGAAGGAAAGGCAGCCCCTGCCCTCAAAAAGCTTAAGTGTTAATGGAAGAAGACTTGGTAAGGCAGCTGAAAAGCTGCAGTGGGGGAGAAGGTAGCCAGGTAGAGGACTTGACAAAGTCCAGAGAGTCAGGAGCAGAGCTGGGAGAGGAATGAAGTTATATAGTATGAGCAGTCTCAGATTGGTTATGATCCACATTGTTGGAGGGAATAGCCACATCAATGAAATCACAGATCCATTTGAGAACCTTGAATTATTTCATAGTATATCAATTCCAAGGGGGAATGTACTTAAACAAACACTTTTGATTTTAAAATTGTAACAAGATTTATTGAATGAGGCATTAGGAATTGCTTTAATCCTGTTGTCCTTGCTGTGGTATGTGGGAGAAAGCTTTCCACAGTTATTATCTTTAAAAACATATAGTATATATTCTGTAGTGTTCTACAGAAGCTCTCTCTACCCTCTCTAGCCAGGCCAAGTGCTCCTTCAAGGTCAGTGCTTTTCACCTTAAAATTGGAGAAGTCCCAGTTTGTCAGGAAAACAACTGAATTTCCCTGCAATATATCTGATGTCCCCGGGGTCTTTTACCCTGTAGAGCAGGAGGCAGAACTGTATTTTTCAATAGGTATAAACACCAAGTGAATTAGACAATGTGTTGTGTCAGAAAAGATTGGTCTCTTATGTAGAATAACATTTTTCTTGGGGTGAAAACATCCCTACTTATCCTAAAATTACACATTTTTGTAATTTACTTGAATAATTGAAAAGTAAAGAAAGCAGTATATTTTATAAATGATACGTGGTAATAAGTCTTTTTTTATAATTGAATATTCTCTTGTCTTTTTCTCCACACTTGGAAAAGTTTCTATAATCTTCCCTCCCTTCCTCTAAGCATAACATTTGTAGCATATTATATCAAGTTGTTTTTCAAAGTTAAAAAGGTTATGAATATGAGATTAAAAAAACATACCACAGAAAAAAAGCTATCCCAGAATAAATGCAGCAAACAAAGTGAGGCCTAACCAGAAGAAAGCTGGAGGTAAAATCCAGAGATGCTTAGGTCGGACACATCACTGTGTGCTATGAGTAAGTCATTTAACCCCTCTGAGCCTGGGCTTCACCTTTGTAAGATCGTTTTGGCAGCTATCTAGACAATAGATGACAGGAGAAAAACTGTGAAGTAGAAAGATCTGTTGGGATCAAATCATATGGACATGACTGGGGCTGATGTCACTCTGAGTAGTAAAGGGGAGGCAAAAAAGAATGATTATAGTAGCAGAATTGACAGAACCTGGAAGTTGAGTGAATAGTGGGGGATGAAAGAGAAGTTCAGTTATAAGATTTCAAGTCTGGGTGACTGGGGAGATGGTGGTACCCTCTGAAGAAATAGGCAAGTTTCAAGGAGGAAAAGGTTTGAGATGGGGGTGAGGAGGAAGATGAGAATTTATGTTTGGGATTTGTTGAACTTGAAGTTCCTTGGTACATCTCTTAGGACTGGATTATTGGCAAACAGTGCCAGATATAAGCTTAGAGAAAGGATTAAACATATAAATTTGGTAGTCTGTAATAGAAAGAAGAGTACCAAGGAAAGAATCTTTGAGGATAACCATATTTTCAAAGGCAGGAGGGAAGTGAGCCATTAAAGTAGGCTGAGAAGGAACTGTCAAGCAGGTAGAAGGAAAACCACAAGGGAATTTTGTCCTAGAAGACAGGGAAGGAGAGACTCTCAAGAATAATAAGTAATCATCAGTTTAAAATATCACAGAAAGGTCAAGGAGGATCAGGACTGAGAAAAACAAACTGCATTTGGTTGTATAAGTAATGATCTTATAGGCAAAATCACTTTCACATATACCAACTTATGTAGTTTGTATATTAACATTTTGCTATGTTGTTTTTACTTATATTTTATTAGATGGCTTTTGTTTTTTGTCATATTTACTTCTGAATATATACTTTCCTCTACCACTGAGCCTTTGCTTTTAACACATAATGATAAAAAGTAAAATCAATTTAACAAAACAAACTATCTGATAATATGTGAAATATCCCATATTCATGGTTCCCCATCTCTACAATTAAGAGAGGAAGGTAACATTTCTGAACTCTTCTTAGGACTAAGATTATTCATTTTAATTTTAGTTTAATTTTATTAATTTTTTCCATTTATATAACTAATAAATAATCTCATTTGAGTCTCATAACAAGACTGCAAAGTAGGTGCTGTTATTATTCCCATTTTACGAATGAGTAAACTGAGGCAAACATAGGTTAAAAGAGTTGCCCAAGATTACACAGCTAGTAAATATCTGAGGCCAGATTTGTCATTATGTATCTAGTTTTCCTGGATCTGCTTACAGTACTGTCAGTATCTATCTGTTCATAATAAGCCTTCCTATATTTCTCTGAGTTCTTTATAGTTACTACTCTGAAGCTATGTTTTTCCAGTTCTTTGCTACCATAAAAAATTTTGCTATGAATATTTTTTGGTGTCTATTTGTCTATTTTTTACCTCCTTGAGGTATATACTGAATATTGAGATCTCTGGGTCAAGGAGGAATGTGTTTCAAAATAGTTGGATCACTTCACAGATCCACCAACATTGTATTAGTTTGCCTAACTTCTTGTAATCCCCCTAACAGAGACTTTTTCCCCGTCTTTTACTTTTTTCATCAAATTATTGATATAAGACAAAACTTGACAATTTTTTTAAATGTGCATTATTTTCCTTTGTTTTTACATCAGCTCTATTTCCTAAAGTATCCCTCCCCCTTCTTTGAGATAACTATTTCTTATAGTAAAGAATAAAAAAAGAGAAAGAAACAATTCAGCAAAACCTAACCAATAGATTTTAAAAGTCTGACATATATAATGTTTCACTCCTATATTTTCCTATTGTTGCAAAGGAGAATGGAGAGATACCTCTTCGAGTCTCTTCTTTTGGGGCTGTTTGGTTACTATAATTACATAACATTCAGTTTTAAGGTGTGTGTGTTTTTTAATTGTTACTGTCCTTAACATTTACATTGTTGCATTTTTGTTTTTGGTTATATTGAATTACAAATCAACTTTTATTTTCCCTAAGTGTCATATTTCCATATTGTTATACTTTAAAGTTACAGATTCTTATACAAATCTAGTTGTTTTTTCTCTCCTTCACCTCCCCACAAACATACTCAGGATATACACACTCCGTATTTCTGAAGGGAAGAAAATGAATTAATTCTCCCTTCCCTCCCTTTCCGTTTTTTCCCTCATAGAGTGCTAGAACTAGAAATATATTTTTAAATAAATTTTAAGTTTGGACATCCCTAAAAGGGAGCAATTGTTGGTGAGATATGCTGACCTTAGGTACCCCTTCCCCCCCAAATCTCTTAATAGATGCTGAACACCAGTAACAAACAGTTTATACATAAGACACATGGTTTACCATTGTCTGTTGGGGTTATCCCTAGGATTTCATGTCATCCTAGATTTCCTCATTTCATGCTGCCCTATGTTCCCATTTTAGGTTCTTCTTCAAACTATAGCTTTAGAAAGAGATAATGATCACTTCCCACTTCTGCAGCAGCCTACTACTTAGTAATTTTGTCTCCTAATAAAGATCATTTTCTCCCCTTCAATTCCAATCTCCAACCCTTTTTAATAGTCTACTATATACAGATCTTATCTTCTAGTTTAATGTCTCCTCATTCTGAGGTCCTTTTTCAGAAGAATTATCTAAATATGAAACCATTTTTTCCTATTTCTAGGAAGCACCATGCTCCTTAATGAACAGATTTAGGACTTACTAAAATTCCTCTATGAGAAGCTGCCACTGCTACCTCATGCTAATTGTATTGGTGCTCGCTACTACTTCTTTGGTTTAGGATCTTTTGGATCTTTCATTATATGCAGCTTTTTTCTGGGTTATAAAACTACTCTTCAGAATAGTCTCTGAGGCAAAGAACACACATTGGACACAGACTTTTTTCCTCTCACAAATCTTATGGATCTCCCACATTTAAATAAAACTTAATAGTAAAGCAGATGCAAAAGTCCAAATTTTTTCTTGTTTACCTTGAATCACATAAGACTGGTTCATATTATTTTGTTGAACATTAATGCACCTATGCTAAATTTCCAGCTGCCTGCTGGGCAACTCTACCTGGATATCCCAGAAACCTGTTGAGCATAAATTTGCCAGTCATTTTTTTTTCCTACAGTATCTACTTCTCTGTCCTTTTCCAACTTCTTGTTGACACCACCATCTTCCTAGTCACTTAACTTTATAAACTCGTCTTTGACTCTGGGTCATCTTTAGTTCTAGCCATTCAAGGCCTTCCAACTTACCTTTCCAGCCCTATTTTGCCCATTGTGCCATTAATATTCCAACCATACTGGACTACTAGATAATCCCCAATTTCAGCCTTCTCTCCCCTGCCTCCATGCATTTGTGTAACCTGGCCACACTGGGAACACACTCCTCTCCCCTTTCTGCCTTTTGAAACTGTTTTCTTACTTCACAAGACCTAACCTACTTAGTTATCATTTTTCTTGATCCTTGACCTCTTTCCCTTTCCTCTCTTCCTTTCTTCTTTCTCTAAAACTGATTCTTTTCATTCTTACGTATCTTGCACTTATCCAAACATTCTGAAAGTTTCTTTTTCCATTTTCTCATTTTTCATTGTATCATGTGTATTTGTAACCTCCCCATTAGATAGCAAGAGTAAGGGTTGGGCAAAAAAACCCGACAGGCCCAGCCCTTGAGAATGATAGTTTTGCTCATTTATAGTCACATCCTGATTTTGACCTTAAAGAGAATCTCTCAGCTTGATTCAGACTTTTTCAGTGGACTTTGTTCTGAAGGATGGGGTAGGGGGGTAGGGGAATCCATCCTCAAAAGCCCACAGTCTGTATCTAAAGAATCTGTTTTTTAAAAATTAATTAATTTGTTTTATTGTTTACATCATTCATTTTCACGAGATTTTGAGTTACAAATGTTCTCTACATCTTTCCCCCACCCACCACCCCACAACAGCCACTGTAAAGCCCCTCCCCCAATCTGCTCTCTCCTATGTCCTCCATCACCCCTCTGACTTTCCTGTAGAGCAGGATGGGTCTCCCTACCCCACTGCCTGTATATCTTAATTCCCATTTACATGTAGTTTATAATAGTTATACACACACACACACACACACACATTTTAACATTCGATTATAGAACTTTAAATTCTAGATTCTTTCCCTTCCATCACCCACACCCACTGGAGAGACAAGCAATTCAATGCAGGCTGTACATGTATAATTACACAGAACGTCTCCACAATGGACATATTGTGAGAGACTGATTATATGTCCCTCCTTCCTATCCTGCTTCCCCGCCCCCTTGATTAGAGTGTCTGTTTTAAAGGAAGCCCTGGAAGGAGTTCTAGAAAAGATTTGAACATTGACAGCATCTTTGCTGCATATGTCTGGTCTCCAAAAGGTGACTACTTTGAAGGGGAAAACTTTCATTTAGCTGTGTGTAAGTCTTGGCATGTTTGTAAATAAGCTTTGTTTTTTTTCCAAGACCTGTAATTTAATTTGGTTTAAGGGACTCTCAGTAAGCAAACTCTAAATATTCCAAAACACTTTAGATCTCTTCTTCAATATATAGTTTGATAGTTGCTTGGGATACAGAGCAATTAAGTGACTTACCTGGGATCATGGTAGAAGTTGGAATTGACTTCCTGACTCCAAGGTTGTCTCTGACCACTAGGCTGCCTCTTTATCTACTACACCTTGTTACCTTTAAAATAATAAGCAAATAAATAAAATCTCGCATTAATTTATAGTCACAGCTCAGGTAAAGAATAAATATATCTAGGAGGTCCTAAAAGTCTTAGTGTAGTTTTAAGGTAATAAAGCTTCATAATTTTAACCTCTTAAAGTTTAAAACCACACCAGGACTTTTTGGGACACCCTGTATATCTGCAAGTTTTTTCATTAAAATAGTTTTGTTCTGTCTTGATGTGGTTGTTTTGTCACTTTTCAGTTGTGTTAAACTCTTTGTGACCTCATTTGGGATTTTCTTTTCCCAGATACTGGAGTGGTTGGCCATTTCCTTCTCCACCTCATTTTATAGATGAGAAAACTGAGGCAAACGGGATTAAGTGGCTTTCCCAGGGTCACACAGCTAGTTAGTATCTGAGGACATATTTGAACTCAGAAAGATGAGTTTTCCTGACTCCAGACTTGGCACTCTATTTAAATTCTAGATTGGGCTGCCCAGCTGTTCTCTATCTTTCTAGCTCAGAAAAAATTTAGGAAATGTGTAATGAAAGATGGATTGTATATCTGTCTGCCTTTGTAGTTATTTGTATCCTGATAGCAGGCAAACAAGCTGTAAAGCCATATATATATATTTTTTGAGTGTGTGTGTGTATCTGTAAAGACACACACACACACACACACACACACACACACACACTGCTTTTTAATTCAACACCAAATCATGTTTTTTGGGAGATCGCTTATGAATTTTCCTTTACTAAAGGCTTTGTTTTCATTTAACATGCACGTAAAAGGCCCACCTTTCTCAACGCTAACAGAATGACTGTTTTAAGTAAATCTTCAGTGATTAGGTAAATATACAATTAATTGATGGGATATAAAAATTGCCTATTTCTCATTGAGGGTAAAACTTTTTGATGCATAACATGACTGTATAAAGATTGCTAGGCTCCTAAAAGAGTTGATTTAAGGGATTTTATTGAAATATGCAGTAGTAAAATCTTGCTGTTTGGGAAGAAAACCTTTTCATTTCAGCTCATCTAAATGTAACGTATCAACGTTTTGATAGGATATTTTGCCTTGTTCTGTTTGTGAGGTTTTGGGATTTGGGGGGAGATTAGAATGAGTCTTTGCTTTTTCCTGTTTATTTCTTATTTTGAAGGTTAACTACCATATTTAATATTACCTCAAAATTTAGGGGACATGAGAGCCGAGTTATCCACTTGTCCTGAAAGCAGACTTCTTGTCACAAATTCTTTGCCTTGTCCACAAATCCCTTGGAATTATCCGTCTTTATATGTTCTTCTGCTTGCTATTAAAAAAAAATTTCAAAGGCACTTAATCATGCTCTTCTTCTCTTTCCAGTGTGTCCTAGCTCATGTGGAAAGCGGGCCTGCACAGACCAGAATCAGTGCTGCCACCCAGAGTGCTTGGGAAGCTGCAGTGCACCAGATAACGACACAGCCTGTGTGGCTTGTCGCCATTACTACTATGGGGGCACTTGTGTGCCTACCTGTCCTCCTAACACTTACAAGTTTGAAGGCTGGCGTTGCGTTGACAGAGATTTCTGTGCCAGTGTCCACAGTGCTGAAGCTAACGAATATGAAAAGTTTGTAATCCACAACGATGAGTGCATGCAAGAGTGTCCCTCTGGGTTCATACGGAATGGGAGCCAAAGGTAAGTCGTAGTCTGTAAAAACAACATGTGCCAACTGGCAATCAGAAGCCCTTATGCTTTTACTTGTCTTTGGTTGACTTTTTTTTTTTGCCTTTTTTTTTTGGAGGGGCAATTGGGGTTAAGTGACTTGCCCAAGGTCACATGGCTAGTCAGTGTTAAGTGTCAGACTGGATTTGAACTCAGGTCCTTCTGGCTCCAAGGCTGGTGCTTTATTCACTGCACCACCTAGCTGCCCTCTTTGGTTGACTTTTTCCATACTCTCTTTATTTCTATAATATTTCTTTGGGGGAGAGGGTGGGAAAAGTTCTTGAGATCAAGTCATCAAGCATTTATCAGGCACTTACTGTGTGCCAGGCATGGTGCTAAGCCCTGGGGACACATCTGTAGGCAAAAAGAAAGACTCACTGCCCTCAAGGAGCTTACAGTCTATTGAGGCAAGACAAACACATGGGAACTGAAAAGAGTATGGTGGTGAGGAAGGAGAGCCAGGAGGAGATGAAGGCTGATTGGCCTGAATCCTTCCCTAAAATGGGAAGGCCTCACCAGTGGGAGGTGACCAGCATTGTGGAGAGATGTTCCAGAGTGAAAAGGCTGCAGTGGAGGGTAGATGCTGTAGGATAAGGAAGCCCCACATGCTTAGAGTGAGATGGGAGTTGAAGCGTTGAAGTCCTGGAAGTCAGAATTGAAGCCATAAGAAGAATTTATTAAGGGACAGCTAGGTGGTGTGGTGAATAAAGCACTGGCTCTGGAGTCAGAAGGACCTGAGTTCAAATCCGACCTAGACACTTAACACTAGCTGTGTGACCTTGGGCAAGTCATTTAACCCCAATTGCCCCTCCAAAAAAACAAAATTTTAAGACTAAGAAGAATTTATTAAGCACTTGATATATATTGGGCACTGTGCTAAGTGCTAGGTTTGAATTTTGGGGGAGCTTGCTTATTCAGTTTCCCGTTGCTTACATATAGTACTTTCCTGTCCCCACCATTACCATAGATTTACAGATAAAAGACCAGAATAGCTGCAGTAATGTTTAGCTGGATCACTTTTAACATAAAAATGTTTTAACATAAAAACTTCCAGTTTCTATCATTTGGACTTGTTTCTCATGTTTTTATGTGTTTCTGTATTTTGAGCAATATGTTGTCTTAAGCAGATGACTGTTCAGTTAAACCAGACAGAGTAGTTCCATTTAATTTTATAATTAGTTGCGGAAGAGTGATTTCTTTAGCATTGTGACCCAGGTAAGCCCCTGTGTTCATTGCAATAATGGAATGCAAAATGATGCCAAGAGAGAATTTTTAGGTTTATTTTCAATATAATTAAATAAAGACACTTCACTGTTTTCCAGGAATAGTGGTTTCCTGAAAACTACGCCATAAAGTGGATCGTTGTAAAGTAGATCATATTTTCTATAGAAACAATGTTTTAATTGAGAATTATATTCTTAACTAGGGACATGGCATCAGATAAATCAGTGATACATCCAACAATATTTCTTAAAAAGCAAATGTACGGCTGCTATAAATTAGTTAAAAACCAAAGTCATGACAGATATTAAGTTATACCTGTAAAGAGATCAAATTTCATTTCATATGCTCTGAAATGAGCATAAATGCAAAGTGTGTAATAATTATATAGGAAACTTAAAAGGAATGCTTTCTTCTTCTTTGGGTTTTTGTGACACTGCTCTCTTTTTCACCCTCCTACCGGCCTGATTGTTGCATATCAATCTCCTTTACTGGATTATATTTTATATCATGACTTCTAATTGTAGGTATATGGCAAGGCTCTGTCTTGGGCACCCTCTTCTCTTTACACACTTGAATCCATTAGCTCTGGGGGTGGGGGAATGGGGGAGTGTGTTAATTAGCATCTCTATGCAGATAATTCTCAGATCTCTAATTCCACATTGCCCGGCACCTTTTGGACATTTCAGATTGAATGCCAGCTCAAATTCATCATGTCCAGAACATAATATTTTCTCTCTCTCTTCACCACCAACCCCATCTTTATGGTCAGTCTCAATTCCTTTCACTCAAGATTACTTACAAATCTTGTCCTTTATACACCTATCACATATTTTGGATGTGTACCTCTCTTTCCATTTAGATCCTAGTTCAGGTCCTCATCATCTCTTGCCAGGTGTGTTCCAGCAAGTTCTCCCTGCCTTAAGTCTCTCCCCATTACATTCTGACAACACAACTGCCATAGTGATTTTCCTAAGGTACAGATTTGACCATGTCACTCCCTTATTCAGAAAACTCCAGTTGTTCCTCTTGGATCAAAATACCCTTCTCTGTTTGGCATTTAAAGCCCTTTACAACCTGGACTCATCCTCTGTTTCCTGTTTTATTACACATCACTCCCCTTCCTTCATACTGCAGGTCAAGCATTGTAGCGTATGTATTATTTTGGACATAGTACACACTGTCTCCCTCTCTGTGTCTTCATACCAGTTCCCTACTGTCCTACCCACTTATCTTTAGACATGGAATACTTTCCTTTCTCACCTCTGCCTCTTAAAATCTCTGGCTTTCTTTAAACTTCAGCTCAAGCAAGATTCTCTGTAGAAAATCCTTTCCAGGGCTAATGTCTTTGCATCTAAGGATACCATATGCCTACTTTTTAGATATCTCAAATGACCTACATATGTAAATGTTATCTTCCCCGTTGGAATGTAAGCTCCTTGAGGGTAGGGAATGGTTTTGTTTGGTGTCTCTGTCCCCAGCACCTATCATACAGGAAGGGCTTAATAAATAATTGTTGATTCATTGAAAGATTATACCAGCTGTCCCCTCTAACGGGAATAAACTGTCTCTTCACCTGTGACTCATAGAAACCTTATTTTCCTTCAAGGCTCATTTCCCACCTTCCTGTTTAGCTTGCATTTGTTTTTATCAGGGGTGTTCACAGCAGCCGTCCTCTGGAAAGCTGCTTGTGGGTGGTTTTACAGTGTGGGGGGGTGGGGCGGGTGTGTGGTGTAGTGTATATGTTTTCACCAACTTCTACTTTTGTCTTTGTATTGCTGACTTCTAACACAGTGCCTGTGTTGTAAGAGGCACTTGCTTGTTGATTGATTGATAATTGATTGACAAAAAGGAAGGAGGAAGAATGTACTTATAGGAAGAATCTCATTTTCTCTTTCCCTGATGTCTCCTTGTGGTTTTACACTTCTTATTAACCATTTGGCAGGAATATTTGTGATCTCTTACTGGTGTAGAAGCCCTACGTGTTCATTGCTGTCTGGATATCCCAGTCCCGTGTGACTCTGGTTTATCTAATCAGCCATCGGGCGTTTTTTAAACTTACTGTGTGTTGGTCACTGGGGATACAAAAAAGGGGCAAAACCATATCCCTCACCTCATGAAATTCATATTCTAATGGGGGAGGCAACATGCAAAGAATTGTATGCATAAGTTATATGGAAAAATGAAAGAAAAATGTTGAACTATGAAAATGTGATCAAATGGATATGCTATTTATAACCCATACCTGTGCCTTGGCTTTAATTATAATAACTAATAATGGTAATGATGATAATAACTAGCATTTATATATCCTTCCAAGATTTGCAAAGGACTTTACACAAGTTAATACATTTGATACTTACAAAAACCCTGGGAGGTAGGTGCTATTATTATAATACCCATTTCTTTCTGATGGGGAAACTGAGGCACAATGTGCTTAAGTGATGTAATTAGAACACACAGTTAGCAAATATCTAAACCAGGAATAGAACTCAGATTTTCCTGACTCCAAATTCACCATTCTATCCATGGTGCCACCTAATTGCACATTATATAATAAAATTCTAGGAAAAATTTAGTTAATGGAAAGAGTTTGAATTTATAGTGTTGCTTACCTATATAATTTAATTTAGTTTGGAAATAATTTAAAAGCATTAATATAAAAGACTTTCCTATTTACTTTTCTGTAATACACATATGCCTTGAGAGTATAGACTTTATTTGATCTGAAAATAGGCACTGTGCTTTTATATTTCAATATCAACTATGGGAAGTCAAAGGCCTTAGTTGGGTCTATATCAGTCTAACTAATTTTGCCCCCAGTATTTCATAGAAGTAATGTTCCTATTCAGTTTAGCATTTTAGCGCCTTCTGTTTACAAGCCCATTATCTAGGTACTAGGAATACAAGAAATAAATGTGAATATGACAGTAATTATTTCACATAGGTATGACTTGGATATTGTGAGTTTATAGTGGGAAAAAAACATATTCAAATAACTGAGTTCAGGGAAAATGCTATCTGTGCAAAGACAAAGTCCAAAAAAAAAAAAACGCTCTGAGAAACTGGAGGAGGGAGAAATCGGTTTCTGCTGATAAAGAGAAAAATGTAGAGGCTCCATGGAGACAGTGAAACCCCAGGTAGACTTTGAAGGAAAAAAAGATACTTCAAAAGTTGGAGTTAGGAGAGAGTCTACCTTAGGTATGGGAGATGACGTGAACAAAGGCATGGAAATAGAAAGTCGGCAGTAAAATTGTACTGAGTGAAATTCTTGTTTACTGGAATATATTATAAACAAGAGAAGGTTGTTGCACTAATGCTAAGAGGAGCCCGAATCTGTGTGGCAGTTTATGCTTTTAATGCTGCCAGTGTGACCACAGTCTTAGGTATTCAAAGATATTGTCACTTGCACATCATGATGCGATTAGTAAGGTGGCTGAGCTGAGATTAGAATGGATTCCAAGTTCGGTGCCCTTTCTAGAAAAGTTGAGGTTACATTGTGGAGGACCTTTAAGTCCAAGATCAGGAGTTTATTGTTTATTCAGTAAGATTTTTAGTATAGGAATATATCAAGTAGAAAAATGCCAGGGAGGAAGTAGTTCAAAAATGACTTGAGCAATGGTATGAAGAATGGATTGGAGGGGGAGAATAGAACAACCACGACCGTAATAGCTAATATTTATATAATGCTTACTATGTATCAGGTCCTTTCTAAGTATTTTTCGATTTCATTTGATCCTCACAACAACCCTGGGAGGTGGGTGCTGTTAAGGGTCTGGAGTCACTCTTCAGCTCAGATCTTCCTGACTCTCAATCTGGTACTCTATGCAGTGTTACTCTAGCTGTCCCTAGAATGAAGACAGGAAAGTAATTTAGGATTCCATTCTGGAGATAATAGGGGACAGAAATGCCAAAGATGACATTTAATTGACAAAAGTGTGTGCCTTAAAGGATGAAGGCATCATAAACAGAATTAGAAAAGTGAGGGAGTCCACCTAATTGGTTCAGAGGGAGAGGGGATACATTCAGTTTTGAATATGTTTCATTTGCAGTGCTAATGGGGCATGTTGGTGGAAATAGAACTCTGGGAAGAAATTAGCATGTTTTATTTCTCTCCTCCCTCCTTCCCCTCTGCCCCTTTCTTTTCCCCCCTTTTCCTTTTCTTTCCCTTCTTCCCTTCCTCTCCCCCCTCTCTCTTCTTTTCCTCCGTCTACACACACACACACACACACAGACACACACACACACACGTACCCCTACGTATATCCAGATGTGTGTGTATGTATGAGATACCTCTCAGTTGAAACATATGTGTGTATAATATCCCTGTAGAGGTGGTGATTGAATCCATAGCATGACCAGGTATGAGAGAAACAAGGAAAGAAGCAAAGGACAGAACCTTGACAGGTGCCATAGTTGAAGAGATAGAAAGAGAGTGAATGGTTAACACCAGCATACAAAAAAGGAGTTGTCAGAGAAACAGAAGGAAATCCATGAGTGGGGTATCATGGAAGCCAGAGGATGCTGTCATTCTTCACTTATTCCTGTGGTCCTAAATTCCTCGGTGATTTTTCATCTGTTACTCTACAACACTGGAAACAGGATCCTACTACTGAGTAAGGAAAACATCTTTCTTTTATTGCAAACGAAGATAACTGCCGCATCAATTTGTAAGTTTCTGCAAACTCTTCAAAATACAAAATACAGTTTAGTTGTGTTTTAGCAAATGAATGATAGGCCTGTATATGCCAATCTGCCATCTTTGTTGCCCCAAAAAGTAAAACAAAAACAATGCCTCTTAGAAATCCTTTACTTAGTTTTCCTAGGATACTAATTGCAGAAGTGTATATTTTATTAATAACATCAGAGTAATTGGGTTCATTCTTCCATCATCATCATCATTGCGTATTTGTCAGGCTTTCATAGATACAAACAGAAGAGCACCATTATTCAGAGAACAGGTTCTCTTCTCAGCACTGATGTTTTTCCTTCTTGGAGCTATTTCTTTTGGGTGGGATCGGTTGGTGTCCATAGTTGCTTATCCTATAACATGCGCCTCAGGGATGCATCACTTTGATTGACTGGATTCTAGTAACCTCCTTTTCTAGTTTACTTAACCTCTCTGCTCTACTTTTTAAAATTTGAATAGTTTATCTAGCCCAAGCCTAGGAGTAGGATTCACTAGTATTGCTTTATTTTTTTTCTGTTACATGTGAATAAAAACAGTATGTTTACTTAACTTTTTTTAATTTGAGAGAATTATAGAATTTTTCATGTTTTGGTTGATTCTTTCCCTGTGACAGTATGTACTGCAGCCCCTGTGAAGGTCCTTGCCCTAAAGTCTGTGAGGGAGAGAAAAAGACGAAGACAATTGATTCTGTAACTTCAGCACAAATGCTGCAGGGATGCACCGTTTTCAAAGGCAATTTGCTTATTAATATCCGGCGAGGCAGTAAGTAATACATTTCTCCTAAAAAAAATTTCTTTAGAGGAACTGGTTGTCTTATTTGTTTTTGTTTTTGTTACCTTTTTCTTACGTTTCAGTGAAAATATAGCCCTGGAAAAACCAAATACAATACAGGATCCTTGTCAATTAAACCTTTCTCCTTTGCTTTTCTCTCTCCTGAGTGTTTGTTGAGAGATTCAGCAAAACTTCACAATCCCCTTAATTGAGGTGTTCTCAAGTACGTAAGTAGATCAGGTATTTAGCCTCTGGCACAGTTTTTCTTCCTGCAAGGGAGCACTGAAAATCTCACAGTGCTCATCATTAATGTGAGAGTCACGTCCTGTGCAGTGAGTGCATGTCCTAACATACAAAATAAAATCTAAATGGGATGTGTCAGAGCTGTGACTCATCAGATGGGAAAATTCCAGCCAATACTAAGCTCCAAAACCTTTGTTTTGTTTTAAGTACAAAGGATTTTTTTTTTTAATGCCTAGTTATCTTAGAAGGGTGGGAGAGAGGTTGAACCTGCCTCAAGGGTTGGAGATCACAAAATATGGTTGGGAACCAAAAAATAGCTAGATGTCTCTACATTTTAAAGAGATGGTTTCTTAGAAATCCAAACATTTTTTAGCTGGAAAGAAACCTTTGAAATTATCTAGGCTAAACCCTCATTTTCTCTCTGCAAGAGTACTACAACTCATTTAAGAGATAAATCCCTGAACATTTCATGCAAGTTGAATTTTTTGGCAAATCAGATCATTTTCTCATTGACTTTTATGTTTCAGAGGTATTTTGCTTTCATTTTTGATGGTCTCTGACAGAAGATCCAAACACATTAGATTTAACTTCTTTGTCCCTGAGACACGTGGTCAAATAGTCGATATTCTAACAATAAAGACAAACAAATGTTTAAAGAAATTCTCTGGTGAATCCTTTTGTAGAACAGAACCTTTTTGTTGAATAAAAATCACTTTCTAACATATCTCTTTTGTGAAATTGTACTTTCCTTTTGAATATTTTTTAAAGGTATACATTTGGTGTTTGTGGTTGATTAGAGAATTTTTATAAACTTCTTGTGATTCACTGCCTTTCCCCTCATGGATAGAGAGGAAATGACTAAGACTGTCCTTGCATATTTCCCCATATGATCTTCATTTCTCTTTCCAGAAGATTTGCTTTAGCCTCTGATCCTGTGATTTTTTTTTTTGCCTTCCTCCTAAACATCCTCATAGCATGTTCTTATCTGATGTATTGGAGCCACATTTGAGAAACACTTAGATCAGCCCTGTGAGTTCATTGGTATAATGAGGAAACTCCCTCTACCAGTGCAGATATGCCTACTTCACATTTTGTAGTCTTAGAGAGTAGTCTGGGAACCCCAAGAGGGTTAAAGGACTTATCTACCATGGTCATACAGTCAACACACCAGAAATAGGCTCTGAACCCACATCTTCCTGGCACAGAGACAGGATTCATTCTTCACTGGGAGGCCATGATGCCTTTTAGTTTAAATATGAGATAAATAATTGTTCAAAACATCCATGATTTCACTGCTGTGGGTACTCCCTCCACAAAGCAGTTCACAACTCCTCCGCAACTCAGTAGACAGTATTCATGAGGTGCTGTGGCTAAAAAAATTCATCATTCTGGTGATGAGCCAAATATAAGATATAAGAAATTAATTAGATCATTTTAAGAGGGTGTGAAAATTTCCCAAAAAGGAGTTTCCCAGACAGTTGCTGACTATGTTGAAATTGGTGGTTGTGAGAGTTATCTCACGCTTAAAATTCAGTCGTAGTTATTAGCACAATGGCAGGTAAAACCTGACTTCATAACCCACATGGTTTTTCTGCCAGGCAGCCCCTGGATAGCCACCAAAAAACTATCAAACTTTGTATAAATTAAAGTCTAAGCCATCATAACTCTTGGAAATGAGTACTACCTTTTTATATTTAGCATTTTCAAATAAAATCAAATATTCACTGGTTAACTCCTATTCTTAGGGCCCACAAAAAGAATCCAGATTCTTCCATGTTATCTGGTTATCTTATATGCTGACTTTAAGACTTGGGGTGGGGGAAAGAATGCTGTATATTAGCATAGCAGGTTGAATCCATTTGCTAGGTTTGTGATTTTAGGTAACTGATATGTATATAATAGCATTGTCTATCTCAGCATTGTCAGACTCAGAACTTTATCTTCCTCAGAATAGGGACATCATGCCTATCAATCCAGCCACACATTTTTGTCATTATTAGGCCCTGTCCAAAGAGTAGCAATGGAAATTGAAACATATCAGGAAAGAAGTTGTTCTTCAAAGCAGCACACATTGTACCTTCCCTAGGGTCATTCCATTGTCACTCTGTAATTTTTTTTTTAAGTGGAAAGTCTATCAGCCTTTTACTAAATGATTTGATAAATGAGACTATCTTCCTCTCTCAATTTAGATAACATAGCTTCTGAGCTGGAGAACTTCATGGGCCTTATTGAGACTGTTACTGGGTATGTGAAGATTCGCCATTCACATGCCTTAGTCTCTCTGTCTTTCTTGAAAAACCTTCGAAATATTCTAGGAGAAGAACAACTTGAAGGGTAAGTGGGCTAAATTTCTTGGGTTGCTGTTCTGACTAAAATGATTTTTCTGGGTTGGATGTTTTTTTTTGTATTTTGATAAACTTCTTTTGACATTAACCTTACATGCTGCAGGATCTTGTTTTTTCCTTTTGAAAGGAAAAGACACTGAAACCATTTTATGACAATGTTAGACCCCTACCACACATGTGATGATATTCCACAGTGACCGATTCACATGTGCCCGATATTCTACACTTATAATTGGCTTCTATTCTTCTGGAAAAATGAACATATGCTCATTCCTTTAACCTTAGACCATAACCTCTTAAACAGTAATCTCTGGACTTTCTTTAACTTGTCATTTTACCTATATCAGAAATCAGTGAATTAACAATCTGATGTGAAGTTTAAGAGCGCCTTCTGCAAGGAGAGAGTTTAGTCAATCAGTAGTAGACTAAAAGAAATGCTCAGTGGACATCATCATTTCCATTGTCCTTGTGTTCTCCAGGACATTGGTTTTTTTTGTCTTCCAATTATAGTTAAATGCTGTCTTTAAGAAGAAAATCAGAACAAGAAACTGTAGTTTGTATGGATCATTTATTTCATGCTGTTGGAAAGAAATCCAAATTCACTGAACATATCTGTTGATGAGTGTAAAGAATTTGTTGTATTGCTAAAATATTGCTTTTTGGATAGTTGCATTGCATAATAAGGCTTGCATAAAATAACTTATAAACTAGAGTCTGGCTCTTGCCTTATTAGATACAATATTGCTTTTCAGGAATAAGAGTGTGTGTGTGTGTGTGTGTGTGTGTGTGTGTGTGTGTGTGTGTGTGTGTCACGCGCACGCATCAGCATTCCTCCTTTTAAATAAAGCACTTGCCAGAGTTAACTCTTTGAAAGAAAAAGAGACTTACCTAGTAATGAGAGAATTCTTTTTAATGAGAATTTGGGAAAATTATTTAGGAAAAAAGGTGGGAAGGTCATGGGAAAGGTTGTTTCTCACTGTTCCAACTTCCCCAACTGGATAAAGTTACAGCATCAGGGTTTCTTCACAACCTCCCTTTTTTTTCTCAGGCTAATCCTTGGTCAGTCTTAAATTCTTAAAATTCCACCATCTGACATAGCTGAAATTAAAGGGCAATTCTTCACTCTCCCTTTGAAAAGCTCACTGTCTTCTTCAGTGGGAACATTGATTCCTCAGAAAAACTTGTTTCTAATTGCAAATCCAAGAAGGTTGTCACTTTGCCTAGCACCAGGCTGCCTCAGGTCACCTGGGATGTGGCTAACTAGCTGGAAATTCACTAATTAGAATCTTTTTTAAAATGACATGAAGGTCAGCTTTCTTTGCAAATAGTAATTGTGATTCTGGAATCCCATGTATCTATCAGTGAGCACTTTTGGTTTGAAAGAGCAGTGTTTGGGAAGATTTCCTCCTGGTTCTAAATGGAAATTTTTGAGACTAGGAGAAATGAAACAGAGAAAAGAATTGACTACATTTAATTGGAAAATTATTACAGCTAAGTTTCTGATTCTTCATGACCACCTGTAATACCTGCTGTTGAAAATGACTACTTTTAAAGTTCATGAGAATTTTAAACCTTAATTTTTCTTTTCTTTTAGAGAAATTTGTATAACCAAATTCCATTTTTCATCAGTATATCATATAAACAGATGTCATAAACCGTGAAGGGGGAGAATTTTAGAAGAGAGATTATTATAGTGCCAGAGAGTATGGGAAGAATTCAAATTCCTTGTTGTAGAGTGGGGTCTATTACATCTTTGGTCCATTTCATTAAAATACCAAACAGATTTTTATACTCTGCTACAAAAATGGTAGCAGTAAGTGCTCTGGGTTGCTCTTTCTGGGATTAACCATCAATTCTACCTCTTCTTCCTCTCCATCCCCCGCTCCCTGATCCAGATCACTGATTAGCTGCAGTTCTTTTGAGTATCTTTGGATATGTTTAACACATTTTCCTTTTCATTCTTCATTGCAGTGAAATAAAGTCTAATCACTCCTAAATTGTGACTCCAAAGCTGCAAATTTGCTTCAGGCACCTCTTCACAGCTGGTATTGCTTGTGTCTTCTTTCAACAAAGTGACTCAGCATTGTACCAATTTGAACACATTGGGATAACTAAAAATCCTAATAATATCAGACATTTCTATAGTGCTTTACGACTTCTAGAGCATTTGATACTTGTTATTCATTTGACCTTCTCAGCAGCCCTGAGATTTAAGCTAGCACTATTATTCTCATTTTGTTGATCTTGCTCAGTTGTTTTCTCAGTTGTCCTGACTCTGTGACCCTGTTTGGGGTTTTTTCTTGGCAAGGACATTTCCTTCTCTAGCTCATTTTACAGATGAGGAAATTGAGGCAAACAGGGTTAAGTAACTCCCCCATGGTCACACAGCTGCTAAGTGTCTGAGATCAGATTTGAACTTGGGAAGATGTGTCTTCCTGACTTCAGGGCTGGTGGTCTATCCAGTGTGCTACCAAACTACCCATCATCATTTTACAGATGAGGAAAATTAGACTGAGAGGTTAAGTAATTAAGTAACACAGACAGTAAGTGTTTAAGGCATGATTCAAGCTCAGACCTTCCTGAGTCTAGGTTCAATATATTAATATTTTTAGTTCCCATGCTTTGGCCTGGGAAGGTACAAAGTAAGAGCCAAGAGCAAGAGAGAGACAAAATCCAATTCATACCATTGTATCAAATGACTTCTTTAACTAATAATAGCTCACATCTATATAACGCTTTAAGGTTTTAAAAATATTTTCCTTACAACACACATGTGAAGTAGGCACTGTGAAGATTATTGTCCCCATCTGACAAATGTGAAACCTGAGTCTTAGGGAAGGACTTGTCCCTAGTCACACAACTAGGAGGTGTCAGGGCTGTTCTCCCTCTCTCTTACTTCATTTGGTGATCTTGTCATCTCCCACGGATTTAATTATCATCTCTATGCTGATGGTTATCAAACCAGTCATCCTTTCTGCTAACCTCCAATCTCACATCTCCAGTTGCCTTTCAGACTTCTTGAACTGGATGTCCAGTAGACATCTCAAACTCAACACGTCCAAAATGGGACTCATCATCTTTCCCTCCAAAATCTCCTCCTTTTAAATTCCAATATTACTGTTGAGGGTAACATCATCCTCCTAGTTCCAAAGCTTACAGACTAGGAAATCATCCTGGACTCCTCACTATCTGTCACTCCCCAGATCCAATCCGTTGCCAAAACCTATTGATTTCACCTTTGAAACATCACTCTTGAAAATGTTCTCTTTTCTCCATTGTCACTGCTAATACTTTGGTGCAGGTCAGACCGTATCATCCCCCCCAACTCAATAAATTCCAGTGGCTCTCAATTACCTCCAAGATAAAATTCAGAATCCTGTGTTTAGAGTTCATAACCCTTCGTTACCTAGCCTCCACCTACCTTTCCAGTCTTCTCATACCTAGCTACCCACCACCATATTCGTTGATCCAACAACATCGACCTTCTTTGTTGTTCTATGTACAAGACCCTCTTGTCTCTTTACTCTGGGCATTTTCTCTGGCTGTCTCAAGTGCCTGTAATGTTCACCTTCATATGCCTACTTCCTTCCTTGCCTTCTTTTGAATCCCAACTAAACCCTATCTTCCTGGGGTGACTAAGTGGCACAGTGAATAGAACACTGGCCATGGAGTCAGAAGGACCTGAGTTCAAATCTGGTCTCAGACATTTGACACACTTACTAGCCGTGTGACTGTGGGCAAGTCACTTAATCCCCAATTGCCATGTCTTCCCCCTCCAAAAAGCCAAAAAAAAATCCTCATCTTCCATAAGAAGCCTTTTCTAGCCTCTCAGTTTCAGTACCTTGCTTCTCTTAATTATTTCCTCTCTCTCTTGTATATAGCTTACTTCTTCATATCTGTTTCCTTTTCTCTGTTAGATCACAAATTCCTTGAGGGAAGGACTGCCTTTTGCCTCTTTTTATATCCCTAGCACTTAGCACAGTGCCTGGCACATTGCAGATACGTGCTTATTGACTGTCTTCGAGTTCTGAAGAGTATTGTGATCAAGATCATAAGGGATTAAATTAAAATGCAATCTTGTTGATTTAGGAGTCATACATCTGAAATGCAAATAATAACTAATTTTTAAAAGAGAGAGACAGTGATGCCTAGTGGATAGTGACCTTAGAGTCAGTTCACAAAACCTGACTGTGCTGCCTGTGTGACCTCAATAAAATCACTAAACTTTTCTGTGTCTGTAAATTGCAAAGAAGGTATAAATCTCTATTAGGAGAACAAGTAGCAAGTCTAGTTTAAAAAAAATTTTTTTTAGGATCCTGAGCAGGCCAAATAGATAACACAAAATCCATGCACAAGAGAACAGTACAGACTCTTCTTTACTAATTGCTTCCTCTAACTGAAGGGGTAGTTATGCCTGGCCTGGTTTTCTTGTTTCCTGACCTCAACCAGTCAGAAGTAATAAATTAGAATTGTAGTAAGTAGAGCAGGGCGGCGAGGTGGCGCAGTGAACAGAGCACTAGCCCTGGAGTCAGGAGGACCTGAGTTCAAATTTGGCCTCAGACATTTAACACACACAAAAAAAAAACCTAGCTGTGTGATCTTGGGCAAGTCACTTAACCCCAACTGCCCTCCAAAAAAACAACAAAAAAAATTTTAAATGTAGTAGGTAGAGCAGTACGTAGAAAAAGGCACATTGACAGCTGTAAGAATAAGCCTCTCATCAAGGGAGAAGGCAACAACTATAAAAAGATTTAATTAGCTCTAGGAGGAGAAGAAATAAAATTCCCATGCCAGAGTTGCCCATAGTGGTCCTCAAAGCATCAGAATGTACCTGGAGCTCATTGTGGCTCTTTTGGACTCAGGTAAACAAGTGACCAATTTGCCTTTTCTCCAGTAAGGTGACCTGTTTTCTTGAAATTGAGTATACTTCATCTACCAAGTTTAGATGATCCAGTCTTCTCCCAGGAATTGTATAAAGCAGGTGAGAGTTCAGAAAGCAGAGTATAGAGCTATTTAGTGTGGAACAAACAATCTCATCTGTATAGTACTAAAACTCAGTATAGTTATTTATATTGGCAATCAGTAATCAATCACATTGACTGATCTACTATGCACTAATCAAAATAATCAGATAAAAAGGTCATGCCCAGTTTCAAAACAAAATTAAAATATGTTCCATATACTTCAAGAAGGCAGGAAAATGTCGGAGAACTTTTAGGAGGATTTTCATTGAAACAACTCAAGAAAAGTTATGTCACTTAGAAGTCTGAGTTAGCTGTAGTTGTCTGGCCATTTGTATAGAACAGTAAAGTAAAAAGATTACGAAGTTTGGGGTCAGCAGGATACGAGTTCACATTTGAACTGTTTATTCCCTGTGTAACTTTTCTGGGTTTCAGTACCATCATCTCCAGTCTTAAGGGGAGTAAGGGACAGTCCTTAGATGATTTAAGGATCCTTCCATCTCTGTGTCTTGTTAAAGATCAACTCATTCTTTGAGGGTTCCAAACAAACTAGCCTTTATAGTAGTGAAATCTTAAATTATTTAGTGCCCCTATTTTATACATCCAGGAAGTTAAATATAGGGCTATGAAGACTCAACAAGTTTACTTTGGATTGGTCTGAAAACTCAAGCTGGTTCATATGCTGTCATACCTACCAATTTGGAGTAATTAGGTACCTACCAGTTTACCGCAGGTTAATACACCTAATGTTGTAGCTCAGAGCCTGGAACAATCCACCTTCTTGCTCCCCTAGGAATGTTAATGTTATACTGGAATACAGATTTGTGTGCGTTTTTTTTATTGCTTTAAAATTCTGCTGGTAGAGGACCTTTTGAAAAGACTGTTCCAGTCCTGCCAATTTTTGCCCTCTACTTCTAATTTTCATCTCTGCATGCCATGGAGGCAAGGCAGTAACAAAGTTTTTAATCAGTAGTTAAGCAGATATAGAAAGTGAACTTCATTTGAGGCTCTATGAAGACTCATAAAGGTAGAGAGATATCTTTGCTTTGGATATCTAGGACTTGCTTAATGTAACTTTCAGCACTACCTTATCAGGACAACAGCCTTTTGTACCATAGAATGGTAATAGGGTAATATACTTAATGTTTCACAGAATCACAAAATTAGAAAATAATTAGATCACAGTTCTAGAGTTGAAAGGGGCCTCAAAGATCATCTTGTCTAACACTTCATTTTACTCATCAGGAAATCGAGGCCCAGAGGGATCACATGACTTCCCCAACATCGCTTAGGTAGTAAATGATAGAGCCTGACCATGATGTCAGTTCAAAACACTCAAACACTTTGCTCTTCCTCATGTACTTACTATATCGCTTCTCTAATTCATCCCTTGTCCAAACAAGAATTCCTTCTACAACATACCTAGAAAATGGTCGTCTAGTCCTTACTTTGGAAACCCAATTTCCACTTACAAATAGCTCTAATTAATAGGGAGTGGTACTGTTCCTGTTATTCCTGTTTTGCCTCAAGGTTACATTTGTCTTTTTGCAACTTGTACACACTGTCCCTTATTCCGTGCCCTCCAATTAACTGTTTCTCCACATTTGGCAAACCTAGTTCCTTTATACTACATGGTATGACAGGATCAAGATCCTAACCCCTACACTACTGCAAATTTAAATAATTTTTCTTAAAATGCATTGGAATCATCCTTGAGCCTTCATTGGCTCTGGCTGTCCAAATCACTTCCTGGTCACTTGAGTACAAAACAACCAGAAGGAGTGAGGTCCAGGCACATGCTGTTGCTTCACGAACCACTGTGACCAACTCAGGCAAGAGAATTTCATTCATTCTCCTTCTATGACTAATTAAATCTCCCTTTGTTTACTACTGAATGGCATCTTGTTTTGATCCAATATTGAATATAAACTACCAGAGGATTGACCTGAGTTGAGCCCAGCCCCGAACATCTGATTTTGAACAGAGGGGTCAAACATACAGTGGCTACAACATTCTCATGTGCTACCTGAGCCAGATTAAATGTAATTAGGAAATCTTTTAATAGAATAAATAAAAATACAATACAGCGTCATTTTAATCAGTGGTTTTCAAAGTCAGTATGGGGCTTGCAGGAATCATTTCTGTTTGAGTTCGATACCAGTAATTTTGAGAACTCTTCATCATCCTGTTTGCTTACCTCTAGCTATTAATGTTCTTAAAACTGAACTGAACCTAACTCCAGAGTTGTCTAATCAAGGCAGAGTACGTGATTACTTGCTTAATGCTTGTTATTCAGCTTATCTCAATGCAGCCCAAGACCACATGTTTATTAGTGGCTTCTCTATCCTACCACTGACATTGAACTTGCTAAACTAAACTAAAACTCTTAGATTTTCAGAAAAATGATGGCCTCATTCCTCTCCTCGCCTCACTCATAAGAAAGAGGCTGATTTCTTGTATATCAAATATAAATTTCTACATTGTGGGGAAAGAAGATAGGGAAATATAGACCTGTGATTATATCAATGTCAACAACTCTTTCTACCAATACAGATCTTCAATCGAAAGTCTTACTTCAGTAGGGATATTGATAAATTAAATGACTTGCCGATCCTTGTGTGTCTGTGGCAGGATTTAAATATGAGCCTTCTTGAGCACTTTATAGCGGTTATTTCAAATGATTCCCTCAACAACTCCAGAAAATAATTAACGTAGATATTATTATCCCCGTTTTTAGGGATGAGCAAACAGAGATTTACATTAAGTGACTAGCAAAAGTTCTACATATTGGATCTTAGAGTTCACTAGTATGTAAGTTCCATGAGGTTAAAGATTGTTTCATACTTTGTATTGGTGTCCCCTACATATTACACAATGCCTGGCATGTGGAAGATATTTAATAAATACTTCTTGATTGAATGATAAAACTCGAGTCTTTTGTCTCCAAATCCAGGGCACTTTCTACCATATATACAAACTATTCTACAAACCTTCAAGTGATAAATGAAAGTTTTTCTTATGGATCCATTAAACTATCGTCATTATAATTACACAAAAAGGAATTCATTTACAGATAGTTGGATCATCATAAATTGGCAAATGGAAACCTGTCCAAATGCAAAGTATCCAAGTATTGGGTTTCCTCATTGGACAAAGCTTTGACCATTGGACACCTGAAGATTCATCTGTCAGGTCACTTCTGGTGTGCTGTGCTTTGATGCCCCCTAGGGCCAGTTCTGAAGAGGCAACCAATTTTTTTTTTTTTTTAACTCCAGTAAGGTGACCTGTTTCTTTTCATTTGAGTAGGTCCCATTAACCAAGTTTAGATGAGCCAATGGTTTTCCAGGGAGTATATAAATAAGTAAGAGCTACCATTAGTACTAAGCCTCCCTTGAGGTAGAGGTATATGATTTATACTTATTTTTTGTGGGGAAAGAATCTTTCTATTCTTTTTTCCTCATAACTTTAACTCTCAGATGTGCCTCTCCTCTCTATTCTAAGCAAGTCATAGTTGTCATTGTCCCTTCATCTTTCTCTAGCCCTTCAGTGAATTCTTAGTATTGGGGGTGTTAACTCTGAAATAGCTGGGAAGACCACCTTTTTGAAGATGTCTGTGATGCAAATTAAAAAGTTAAATCTGGATACAGAAACAGGTTCATTTGTCTGGGCAGCTAAAATGGTTTCCTGGAATCTAGGAGAAAAACTAATTCAAAGTTTACATGCAAAGATTTTTTAATACATAAATGCTTTTTTAAGTACTTGGCATATTCAATTTAAAACATTTAGGAAAAAGTGAACCAAAAGGAAAACCATCTTCTTAAGTTAAACAGTGATAGAAATTGAACTGAGAAAACACACTTTTATTAAATTAAACTGAATATTAACTCTAAAAAATTCAATATAAGTTAATGGAGAGAAGAGGTTTCAAAGGCAGTCTAGTTTTGTACAAGATACCTTAATTCTAAATTAATCATTGAAGACTTCTTAAAAGACATGGCCCCAAAGCTTGAATTTTAAATATGATCGCAACATGGCCAGACAGAGAAGAGAGGGAGGGAGGGAGGCTTGCTATCTCACATGTGTGTGGTTATTTTTTTATTCCTTTTGGGAGACTTTAAAATTTTATACAGAATCCCAAATGACTATGATTTACTAGCATTGGCTTTTTCCTGACTCCCCTTTCAAAACTTTCAACAGTTACTTACATTTATTGCAAAAACATAATCATGTTTTAAAGTGATTAATCAGAGATACAAATTTCATTGTGTCTGACACTCATTTGTCAAAATCATGACTCATAATTCATGTTTTCCCCTTTGGGAAAAAAGAATGTTTTGTTCATTGAGGAATTTTGATGCCGTTCTTTCTTGCTAGGGAAATGAAGATGAGAGAAGCCATATTAAACTTTGCCTAATATTAAGATGAAAGTTAACACTGATTTATTGATTCTTTCTGCTAACTTTGAAACATCATTGAGAGGATACTTTTTTCCCCTATAAACTTAATCATTGACAGGGACTTTTCCCCCTATAAATCTTATTCATCTGGGCACAGGAACAATTATTTTCAAGTTGATTCATATTGATAGTGGGAAGTCATCTTGGATTCATTTGAAAGTGTTGCACAAGGTGTATTAACTGTTGTAGTTACTGGCCCATCGCCTGTCTCCATCATGTTGTCCTATCCAATATTCCATTTTATCCTGATGGGAAACTCATATTAAATTTCAAGGATAATAAGTTGTTTTGCTTGGTTAACAGTGTGTTACTGTTCTGTTTTATAATTTTTATATGCATTGTATATCCATGTGTATATACATATACAGGCATTTGCTATGGAATAATACATGTAATGTCCTCTTGTGTAAGAAACATTATTTGTTCATAATAGAGGTCATAAAAATTAATTAGTGTCTTATCGATTTCAGTATGTTGTCCTTGGATCATTTTGTTACCATTGTTAATAGTAACTATCTATTCTTATGCTGTTAATAACCAAATCCGTTATTGTCAAGGGAAAAACATTATAAAGCAGGATGCTAAAAAAGAAATATGTTGACTAGCTGCACTATAAAGACTGGCACCAAAAAAACTATATATGCATTAATACTCATTTATCATTTCACAGGAATTATTCTTTCTACGTCCTTGATAACCAGAATTTGCAGCAGCTCTGGGACTGGAACCTCCATAATCTGACAATCAAAGAAGGGAAAATGTACTTTGCTTTTAATCCCAAATTGTGTGTTTCTGAAATTTATCGAATGGAGGAAGTGTCAGGAACCAAAGGTCGCCAGAGCAAAGGGGACATAAACACTAGGAACAATGGAGAAAGAGCCTCTTGTAAGTTAATGTTCAAAAGTATTGTTAAAAATAGTAATAAATAATAACATTTTTTCTAGTTAACTTGTTCATTTTGCTGTTCCCCAATCTCTGCTTATTAATTTATTGTAGAATTAGACCATAGGCTGTGTCAAAATGGATTTCAGAAAAATTTATGAAATTGTTCAAAGTTAGTATTATGGCAAATTGTCCTATTTTTGTGTTTATATATTTCCTTTAGTAAGCATGTGTATTAGCAAGATGAATAATAGTGTGTGTCTATGCTCAGATTGCATTATGGTATTTCTGGAATACACACAGTAGACTCTCTCTTTAGACATGGATATATAAACAGAATCTAGCATAGATTCTTGTTTAAAGAAGGGACAATGGCTCACCAAGGCCACTGCGTTTCTCTAACTGAGCCCTTACTATCTTAAAGAAATTACAGATGTGGAGTTAGCCGGTAATACAACCACAGCAGTGTCAGCCACCAACAGTTCCTTGAAACTGTTAAGAGTAAGGCTTCATAACCCTTCTTCCTTCTCCCCCCCTCCCAACCTCTTAAAGCATAGAGAGAGCCAGAAAATTAGAGTCTAAATTGATTTGGAAATTGAAAATGCATATTAATGTTGTAAGATTTACTTTCGGACCATCATAACTCATTTGTAAAACTGTACTCAAAAGTTATCATACAAGCCTGCATTCCAGAGTAGTGATTTTTTTTTTTTTAGGGAGATATTTTTAGAGGGGATAGAGGGAGAGAATAATGGAAGTGAATCAGAAGCCAAATTGAATCGAAGAGTTTACTCCCCTCTCCATTATTTAAAAGCTAAAATGTATAGTTTGTTAAAAACTTTTCTTTTAGTGAGGAGAATGGTGGGAGAGGGTCTGGGGGTCTAGGGGGATAGATATTTTTAAATAAACAAGATAGTTTGCTAAAGAACTCCCCAAGTTGTTTTTGCATTCAGTTCTAGTTTGCTTTGTTGGCAGCTGGATTAACATGATAGACTCTTACACTGTTGGATCAGAAGTCCTTGAGCCAAGAGGGATTTACCTGGAAAGCTGCAGAATGTCTTCATAAACAAGGAACCCAATCTCTCTTGCTTCTTTCTCTCACTCCTAGTTTTTTACCCTCTTTAGTTATCCTACTTTCATAAGAAAACAACCCAACTACCACAAAATCCAGTGTAACGATATTTTAAAAGCATATTTTTCTTCAGTTTTTAACTAGTCTGATCTATCAAATCATAAATATTGAAAATAGTCCCCTTCCAGCAAAATAATTCCCATATTACTAACCACCAAGTAAGTTTCTATGGCATCTTCCTGAGCTCAAATGAATGTATTTTATCTTCAAGTTCAGTTTATCTGTTCATGGTTAGACACCGTACTGATGGGACCAATGTGTCAGTGGTTTCATTCTGTTAGTTTGATTCTGCTTCATTGTCACAAATTGTGCTTCTCACTTCAGCCTTCTGTCTTCTAAATATATGGCATTTAGTCATACAGGTGACCAGGCAAGAGAGTATGGTTGGGTCATTCAAGACAATTGCATTGTCCTTGCTAGAAAAATAATTCAAAATGCATGTCTTACTCCAGGTCAGTCAGGACAGTTCCACTGCCATTGCTAGAAAAAACAGTTCAACATGTTCTGCAGATGACAGGTCAGCACCATCATCATTGTCAACCAAGGGATAATATGTTAGTAGCATTTGAGTTATTTTCTCAAATATCAATCATTTAGCCTTTTCAGCTCCCAAAATTATATAAACTAGCTAGTGTATACTAAGGGCAAGTGTGAGCTGGAAAGAATTTTTCTTTACTGCCCTCTTTTATATAAACAGATTGGCTTCCCAAGCAGCCACTATATTCTTTTTTCATTTAGTACTTTTCCCTCAGTTTCTCATCTGTAAAGTGAGCTGGATAAGGAAATGGCAAATCACTCCAGTATTCTGCCAAGAAAATCCCAAAATGGAGTTACAAAGAGTTGGATATGACTGAAATGATTGAACAAAAGTTTTCTTATCAGTTTTCTTATCTGCCATTGAGAGATACATAACTAAGTGTGAAGCCATGGTATGTAGGCATCTACTTCTCAGACTGATGATTCTTTCCTGATTGTTAATATGTACTTGACTGTAAGATAGAAAAGCAAAAGAACCTTAGAGAAATCTCTCTTTTCTCCCATACTCATGCAATATTAGTTTCCTATGTTCTAGGAAGGAACTGGTAGAAAAAAAAAAGTTTTTCTCAAGGCTTGTTACTCCCTAGCAACTTATGCTCCCTATTCCAAACTGAACCAGCACAAAACATTTGTATGCCTAAGAGACAGGGTTCGTACTAAGAAGTGTGCTGGATTTGGAGTCAAGAAAGATTTGGGTTTGAATTCTGCCCCTGACTTTTCTAGCTATGTGACCATGAGCTGACCACAACACAGTCATGGGGTTGTTTTAAGAATCACCTGAGGCACTGTTTGTAAAGTGCTTTGTAAACCTTAAAGCTCTTAATATAAATAGTAACTCCTCTTTATCAGCATCATCAATCCTAATCTTTAGGGTTTAGATTATTGTCCCCCTTGAATGTTATTGTATTCAATTTGTTATCACAAAGTATCTTTTTGTCCCATAGGAGCTACCAGTCCCAAACTAGCATAGGGTCTCAAACTTAAGTATCTTCCTCTGTTCATTAACAAGTGCTGAATCATAGTAGATTATTTCTTTGGGTTTTTTCTTTTTTTTTTTTTTTCAGGACTGGGCTTTGTAATTATAGTTTTTTTCGTTTTCACTATGTAAGATGTAAATCTAAATAACCGAAGCCAGAATAAATAAAAGAGAAATCAGTCTTGCACAGGCACTTTTTAAATCATAATTGAACCCCGCTTTTACTTCAAGTGTTAGTGGGGATTGGCTAGGAAGATAAGATCCCCTTCTCACACTTTAAAGTCCCACTGTTTTGAGTTCAAACTGAGCAGGTTCATCCCTAACTACACTGGATTGTATGACAAATGGCAGCCCTTCCATTTCCTTAGAAATGTGTCCAGGTCGTGGGGTCAGCGTTCAATACAATTTTTTTAAGACCCTAGAAGTTATCATTTGAGAGTTAAATTAAAATTAGGAGTTGCTAGTGTCAGTAAAGCCATCTAGAAACTGCAGAAAATAAATGACGATAGGGTTCATTTCAGTGAATAGTGTGGGAAAATCACGATCATGTGACAATGGAAGACAAAACACATTTTGTCACTAATTGACATTTCTTTGTGCTTCAGGTGAAAGCGATGTGTTGCATTTCATTTCCAACACTACGATGAAGAACCGGATTAAGCTAACATGGCAACGATATCGTCCTCCTGATTACAGAGATCTTATTAGCTTTACTGTTTACTTCAAAGAGGCGTGAGTATCCATGGTCAGAGCCCAATGATGTCATTCTGTAGATAGTGTGAAGAGTGGATAAGGTTACTCTGGACTGTTGTGTTTATTAGCTGAATGAAAAATTGAGTGAGTCAGCAAAGGCCCTAGGGAAATCACTACTATTTGTAGTGCCCTCTTTTCATCCTCAAGTGCCCTTTCGTTCAAGCTGTCTTTGACCATTGTGTAGTGCTCAATCTAGTGGGAAACAGAAGTAGGAAAATGTTAGTTTGAACTTTTTCATTATTTAGTGGGCATTTAGAGATATTTAACTTAAATAATCCAAAGATAAAATACTTTTCAGAAACATTTATTCAACAAATTACATCTCCCATTCTGTCTTACTTCTGCAACCTCTTCTTACTTCTAGCATATGTCTGCCATATTTCATCCTTCATGTCCATTGGTGAGTCTACTCCCAAACATAAAAACAGACCACTGGAGGATGTAATGCTTCCTTTAAGTCAGTCACTTTCAGTAATTCACCACCAGCGTGGTCTTCCTCTAACACTTGATCTTATGCTTTTTCCTCTTCTATGTCTATGCTGCCTCCCCTCAGGGAGCTTATCTGTTTCTGTGCTGTTACCACCACCTTTATGCTATTGACTCCTAAGTCTACATTTTGAACTTTAATTTCTGCCTTCAAGCTCATATTTGTAAATCTCAAAAAACTCCATGTCTTTTAAACTCAATAAACTTAAAGCTAAATTCATTATTTGGTCTCCAAAATTGGCTTTTCTTTACAGTTTCCCTATTCCTACGACTGGAACTTTCAATCTTTTGGTCCTTCAACTTTTCAACTACAGAATCACCTCGACTCTTCCTTCTTCTTTGTTCCTAATCAATCACCATCTCTGATGGCTTACCCTCTTATTCGTTTGACTCTTTGCTCAGAGGCTTCTGGTATCTAGTCATTGTAAAGGAATTGTGGCAACTCTAAATACTCCTCTTTCCCCTGTTCTTGCTCACTGGGTTACATGGAGAACAGTGGCTGTTCCATAATTGGCCACTTGGAAAGGATATAGCCAGTTGGAAGGTATCCGTCTCTGCTTACTGGGAAGAACACTCCCACTTCTCAGAGAGATGGCAGACTCTAAGTCTGTAACGAAGTCTATGTACATTTCAAAAATGGTCAATAGAATGATTTCTTTTACTTGACTCTTCTTACATGTTACAAGAGAGGGTTTAGGGTAGAGAGGAGTATGAAAAGCGATAGTGATGTTAAGCATTTTTTAAAATAAATAAAAATTATTAGAGTAATAGCTATAATTCATTGTTATATTATGTCTCCTGTTTGTAGCAATGTTTTTATAAATGTATTTTAAAACCAAAATAGTAAAATGCCTGCCTCTTTTTGTGGTCTTTCACAAGGTGACAGTGGAGAACCACAGTAGTATTATTAAACTTACTAATTTAAGGGACAGCACTTTTTTCCCTTTGGAATAACCTTAAGGCTTTGACGCCGTCAATCATTTCTCAACAAAATTTATTAAGTACATATTATGTTCTAAGCACTGTGCTGAGAGGTAGAGTAACATAGGAAATAAGAGCTAACATGGTAGAGAAAAGCTAGTGTTGTATTTAAGACCTGTGTTTCTGTCTTCCTCTGATCACTATGTGATGTCTTAGTAAGCCATTAAGGGTCTCAGGCAGCTCTCTAAGACTAAGTTAGGGATGGTTTTCTGGTCTGTATCTCTAGAGATAGTTTCCACCCTGGGAATCCCCCACCCTGAAGATTACAGGTCTAGATAAAATAGTTCCATAGATAAATGCGCATTTACAAACACACATACATATGTCATGTGTATGTATAAGTGTATTCATAGGTTGCAAAGTTTTAAAATGAAACTGTCCTGACCTCAAGGAAAATATTCTCCAGTTAGTAGTGGAGATGCAGTGCTCAGAGAAGTATAAAGGAAGGAGAGGGAGGGGTAGGATTGGGAACTCAAGTATTTTTTAAAATTGTTTTAACATGTAATTGGGAAAAATAAGATATATTTTTTAAAATAATAAAAATGTTCATTTCTGGAAAAAAAAACACCAAAAATCCTAAGATATAATAGAGATAAATGGGTCCACAGTAGTCTAGCAGGAAGATTGCTTGAAGTATAGTCAGAACATCTGAATCAAATGACAAACGTATTATTACTACCTTTGTCAACTTGGAGTGGTTCTCAACCTTCTTAATGCCATGCCCCTTTAATACTCGTATGTGGGCATATCTGCATGTGGGCAGACCCACCTGGAGACAGATAGGGGAGCGGTGTCTCAGTTCCTAAGACCATCGGAAATATGTGTTTTCCGATGGTCTTATGTGACCCCCCCCCCCAAGGAGTCATGACCCACAGGTTGAGAACCACTGTGTCTTCAACTATGTAATTGTCCTAGATGGTCTCTTGCCTTGTTGTTCAGTCATGTTTGACTCTTCACAAACCTATTTGGGGTGTTCTTGGCAAAGATATTGGAGTGATTTACCATTTCCTTCTCCAGCTCATTTTACAGATCAGGAAACTGGAGCAAACAAGTTTAAGTGATTTGCCCAGGTTTGCACAGCTAGTAAGAGTTTGAAGCCAGGTTTGAACTCAGAAAGATGAGACTTCTAACTCATTTAGGAAATTTTGAGGAGTGATTGAACATTTTCTGTGGGGGAAAAATCAGAGTTGTTTTTTTAAAGAGATGGCACCAGAGTTGAGTCTTGAAGGAAGAGGATGCTTCAAGGTAGAGATGAGGAGGAAGGAAGTTTATTCCAGGTATGGGATATGTGAGCACACTGAGGTAGGAGACACCATGTTGAGATAGAGGAATCTATAGTAGTCTCATTTGGCTAAAACAGAGTATATAAAGTGCAGTAATCTGAAAGAATTTTGAAAGATCAGATTAATAATCATAACTAACATTTATATAGGCTCTATGGTGTACCAGGTACACTGTACCAGGTACCAGGTACCATATCAAATACTTTACAATTACTATCCTCTAATCCTCACAATAACCCTGGAGTTTTGTTTGTTTAGTCATTTTTTTAGCCGTGTCTGACTTTGTGACCCCTTTTTTCTGGACTGTTTGGGGCAAAGATACTAAAGTGGTTTCCAGTTCATTTTACAGATGAGGAAACTGTGGCAAACCATTTTAAGTGACTTGCCCACACAGTTAATTAGTGTCTGAAGCCAAATTTGCATTCAGGTCTTCCTGACTCTAGACCCAGCCCTCTTTCTACTGTGCCACCTAAGAAATTGTGGCTGTCATTATCATATGTATATATTGTATATAATTATCATAAAGGCAGGAGGGAACGACCGTAGGTTTTTGATTAGGGAGGAGTGACATACTTGTTTGTGGCTTGCATTATTTTGGCAACTGTGTAGAGACTGGCTTGGTGAGGGGAATAGAAATAGGAAGTCCCTTTAAGAAGCTTTATCACGTTAGTCTAGGTGAAAGGTGACAGGAGCCAGAAGTCAAGGAATGGCCATGAAAGGTGAGGATGGAGGTTGAAAACTGGAGAGAGAATAGTCAATGATGACTGAGCTTTCTAGCCTGGACTTGCGTGAAAAACAATATTTAGGAGAACTAAGTTCTCCTCCACCCCCAACCTGGGAGGGGCAGCATAATGAATTAAATGAATTTAGAAAGTCTGTTTCTTTTTGTGATAAACTGTTACTTAATTCATGAGTCTTCTAAATCTGTAGCTTCATAATTGTTTGAGACTGCAAAATTGCAGATGCTACTTTGTAGAAGTTTCTCTTTTCCTTGAGGGGGAAAAAAATCATTTTACATTTAATGTTGCCCTTAGTCCTTACTAATAGCTGGTATTTTCCTGGTAATTAATTTATTTGGTGCATCTTGATGGCAAAAGTCTCCTTAAAATGCTTCTGATGTGCATTCATGAGGAAAGGAAGTAAGGAGCAATTATCTGTATTCCTAAGGATACCTTGACTACCTCAGTGATTACAGGAGCTCAATCTTCTAGCCGAGTCAAGAGTATTCAGTTCTCTAAGTAGGTGGGGAAAAAGGTGAAGCCAAGAGATATTGGTCTTGTTTATTTCTGCTGCAAAACTTAAGACTCCTCACTTTATTAGTCCCTCTCTTCTAAAAAGTCTGATGTCATTTTCTCCCAGGAAATGTTGGTTTTTTAAGCGCTCCAAAATGTTCTATGTATTTTATTGATTGTTTTTCAGACCATTCAAGAATGTCACTGAGTATGATGGGCAAGATGCATGTGGCTCTAACAGCTGGAACATGGTCGATGTGGACCTCCCTCCAAATAAGGATGTCAAACCTGGAATTCTACTTCAGGGACTGAAACCTTGGACTCAGTATGCCATCTACGTCAAAGCAGTGACTCTCACAATGGTGGAGAATGATCACATCCGGGGAGCAAAAAGCGAAATTGTGTATATTCGTACCAAAGCTGCAGGTAGCTACTATAGAAATTGTAGAAAATGACACTATCCAGCCAGACCTTTTTTTCCTCCCTTTAGCTCAACAGAGGGACATGCAGACTATAGAAATGGATTTAGAGATGGAATCAGTCCTTCTGGGGGTTTTTTTGTATTCTTCGATCATCTTTCTCACACTCCTTTGCTTATGTATGCCACACACTTTACATGTTTTCCCTACTTCTAATTCCTGTGTTTTCTCCTGTTAACACCCCTTCCCCACCATACTTAGAACACTTTCCCACTTTGCACTTAACTATCCTCTTATTTCCCAATGTGATCAAATCTTTTCCACAGGATTTGCCTAATTAGGAAATATAGTTATGTCCTAGGGAAGGAGGAAGGAAGGAAGGAAGGAAGGAAGGAAGGAAGGAAGGAAGGAAGGAAGGAAGAAAGGAAGGAAGGAAGGAAGGAAGACAGGAAGGACTCACTCAAAATTTATAACATCTGTTGTTTGCCTGACTTGTTTTTCTCAGAATATAGGCTTGCAGTTGGCCAAACCCCATCTTTGATCATATCCATTTTGTATCTACAATTTGGTATCCAGATTATGTATCTTTATAAGCTCAAAAGATCATAGATCCATTTGAGCTAACTCAAATGTCTCATTGACAGTAGTGATAAACAGTAAAGCTATTGTTAACTGACTTTATCCTATTTTTTCCAAAGCACCTTTTTACTGCTTAGCTTCCAACTTTGGGAAGAACTTAATAGAGCAAGAAAGTTTGATCTCTTTACATTATCAAATGTCTAGAAGGCAGCTTAGCTCACGAGAAGTAGGAAAACATGGCTTTTTTTTTTTTTAAAGAACTCTAATATCACATTCACATGGTCATTTTTAGTTACATGGTGATTGTTGCAAGCTTCCACAAAGTTCCGCAAAAGAATGTTAAGTAGCAGTAAAGGTCAGACTGAGGATGGCTTAAAGGGAAGGGGGTAGGCCTTTTATAAATCTCTTTAGTTTGGGCTTATCAGTGTAAAGCCTTCTTCTTCTCTTCTGTCTGCCTATAAGTGCCTCAGTTAGGTCAACAGACAGAGATAAAAAATGATTCTATGAAAGTTTTACATCCAATTTTCAAAAACTGGTGGAAAGATAGTGGGCCATAGTGAAATGCAATACAAGAGCTACATTTTTTGCCCAGAAAGATGGCGAGTGACCCATATGGAGCCTTATAGGGTAAATTACTCATTTTGGAATGTGGAAGAGCCAGGGGAAAGGACACTTCTACCCCTTCAGTGAGGCTGCTTTCCTTCCTCCATATAAAAATGAAAAACTGGCGCTTGAGGAAACTGAGCATGTTCATTGCTGTATTTTGTCTTCCGGTCTTTAAGAAATGGTATGGATAATGACAGGGATAAAGAAATGTCTGACTCTTTGCCTCAGGTGTCTGCTGTTTTGCATCATCTATCATATGAAATATGTGTGGATAAGTTGTTTGTTTTTGAAATACTTATTTTTGGAAACCCTCATGTGGCTGAGTATCAAGTGGTCTTATTTACTTTGGAAAAAAAAAAGGTAGTGTTAGTCATATCCTTTCCCAAAAGAATCATGCCTTGAAGGTGTACAGAACCTTGTGTGTGCATGATAATATTTTTAAAGTATCCTGGAGCTGGCCATCCTCTTCTAATTTTAAAAATGTGCTGGATGAAAATGTTGCTAAAGTGTCTTAGAGTGAGCGAGATTTGCATTCTGGAAGAAACTTCAGAATTTGGGGTGTTTTTCTTTTTCTTTTTAAAAATAAACCCAAACTAGAACAAATTTTCACAGGGGGCCACGTGGACCTCTTGTAGCTTTCTTTTTCAGCCCTAGTTAGTTTTGGGTTTCAGTTGTGAAGAAAATGGGGAAGCAGAAGAAAGTTAAACGAATTACTATGACTTGCCTGGAGTTAAGTATTTTCCTGATTAGTAATATTGCTTTTTCAAAATCAGTTGTAAAATATTTGAAATTTTAGTTCCTACTAAGTGATGCTTTGGCATTTGATGGATTTCCCCCCTGATCCTTACATCTTTTTTTGTTGTTTTCTTCTTCTTTTCTGTTTTCATCTTTACCTATTGACATTACTGTAAAAAGGTTAAAGTGTTTTTTTTTAAAGAGCCTCAAATTAGTTCTATATCTGTACTGCTAGCTGCTCAAATGAGAGGTTTTTAGGGGAAAAGAAAATTTGGGGCAAACAGTTATCATTATTTATTGTATTTAATTTTTGGATTAGCTTTATATTTCATACAAGCATTTAAATGTTGTACCCCTGTCACCATGGATAACCACAAGGTTCTATATTATCTTTATGTGACATGCCAGAAAAGAAGTATAAAACAGATATTTGTAATGTCCACGTTAGTTTTGCTTTAAAATTAGGCAGCACAGAATAGTGAATGGACAGCCAACCTCAGAGCCTGGAAGATCTCAGCTCATGTTTTTCCTCTGACATACTGACCCTGTGATTGTTAGCAAGGAACTTTACTTCTCCATAATCTAAGTACTTCTCTAAGAACAACTAAATTGCAAAAAAAGCGACTGACAATCTACATTAGAAGACAGAGTTTTATAAACTTGGAGTTCCCTATTACAATGAAATCATGGGTTAGTCCCTATTCTCAAGAACTCATAAGTTATTTTGGTATTTATAAATATCTTCCCTTATGGCTTAAATCTGCACTAATATTTTATTTTAATTCATTTGCATTATGCATCTCTGAAACCCTGCTAAGTATGCTGTCATTACATTCTCTTTCCCTGCACCCCCTAAAGCCCCCATAAAATCTTGGAATTAAATAGCATCAACTTTCTTTCTAGTAATTTCTCTCCCTGCTCACAAGAGAACACCTCACATGGTCTTATTACATATAACTTACTAAATATTTACATTGCATTCATTTTGCTTAAACAGACCAGATCTGTTCTAATCATAGTCAAATTTAGAATGTTCATAAGGACTTTAATTTTACAATCGTTAATTCAGATGTTGGGGTTTTAACATTTCTTTTGACATTAATCCTGAGGTTTGTAGCATTTTTATTTAGGAAAGTCAAATATGTAGATCTGTTTCTTTTGTGCATTCTTTAATACTTAAAGATTTTAATTTTGATGGTCTGTGCACTCCTTCCACCAGTGTTTACAATCCCATGATAATTCACATAGTATTTAAAGGCTTGAAGAGCTCTGTGTGTCTCTCATGGCCTTTGATCCTCACAACTTTGTGAGGTAAGTGCTATTATTGTCCTTACTTTCCAGCTGAGTATGCTGATGCTTACAGAGGTCAGATGACTTGTCCAGGGTCACAGTTCAGCGCCTGAGGCAGGATTTGGACTCTGGTCTTCCTGACTCTAGGTCCAGCTATTTCATCACTTAGATGCCTAATGTAAGGTGGTCTTTGTAACCTACTATAGCTGAAAAGTGTCATCACCTGGTGGTCAGTTTTCTGTCTCATATGAAATAGTATTTGTGTTCATTTGTGCTAGTTTGACAATGAGATATGTCCTGTGTTATAATACATGCTTCCTTTTTTTCCCCCTAGTTCCTTCTATTCCCTTGGATGTAATTTCAGCATCTAACTCATCTTCCCAGCTTATTGTGAAGTGGAATCCTCCTTCCCTCCCAAATGGTAATTTGTCCTACTACATAGTAAGGTGGCAGCGGCAGCCTCAAGATAGTTACCTCTACCGACACAATTATTGCTCCAAAGGTAAGGACACTGAATGCATTACTCCCAAAAGCTGTTGAGACCTGTATATGTCAGTCCTTGTTTGAAAATATGAAGACCTTTCTATCTTAGCTATCAAGTAACTACTTAAACTTCTAGTTGAGAGATAAAAGCTAAGTTCTTTAGTCTTGTTAATAGTCTTTTTTTCTTATAATCTTATATGTAGGTTTTTCGCTATTCCATTCATTCTGTTTTTATTTCTCTTTTGTTGAAAAGACAAAGTTCCTATTAGAAAGTATGCTGCTGGCACCATTGATGTCGAAGAGGTAACTGAAAACCCTAAGACCGAAGTCTGTGGTGGGGAGAAAGGACCTTGCTGTGCTTGTCCTAAGACTGAGGCTGAGAAGCAAGCAGAGAAAGAAGAGGCTGAGTACAGAAAAGTCTTCGAGAACTTTCTGCACAATTCCATCTTTGTACCCAGGTCTGAGCCAGACTTTCAGTATCTCTCTAAAGTGGGGACTCACAGAGTGATTCTGGGGACTTCTGAGGTCTACCATGATACACTTTGGTTCTCAAGTCATTTGGGAGGTGAAGGAATTGGTCATGGAACACAGATATAATGAAGACTGAAGAGAAAAAAAAACATCTCAGAAAGAAAGGTTGGGGCGGGAGAGGGGACATGAGCAGCAAACTGCTTAGTCAAATGGATATATTGTGAAAGCAAATAAGCCCTGGCTGTAGGGGCAGGAAAAGAAGGAGGAAATGTTGAGTGTGAGGATTAAAGTGAGAGTTTCAGAAGTTAAGTAAATGCCAAAGGGAACCCCTTCCTTTCGTGTTAGGGAGCCAATACTGAAGACTAGCCTTACAAATGAAAGGATTCACAAACAAAGCCATTTCCTTATTACATCCTGCTGTTCTGCTTTTGGCAACTGGGAATAATAGAAGGGCAACTGCAAAGAGCAGTAGAGTGACTGAGGGATATGTGAATAAGGGATGTGATGTGGGACCACGTGGCCATTTTTCTCTTAGGAGGTTTAGGATATTCTTATTCTGCATGTTACGTGAGGAGTTGAGTATGGTCATTCTCCAGAAACTGCCACTGCACAAAAAGTAGTCAGGAGGCACCTACTGAATTACATTTAAGTAAAAATCTCATGGTACCTTCTAGTAACACCCAGTTACCAACACTCACTGAATCAGTGAGCAGTCTTCAGATTATCTACAATTTATCCTGTGTGCATTTTGTTTGTACATAGTTGTTTGTGTATCATCTCCCTTGTTAGACTGTAAGCACTGTGAGAGTTAGAACTGTTTTTTGCCCTTTTTTGTATTTTCAGGCCTTAGCAAAGTGCCTGGCACATAGGAAAGCCTTAAGTGTTGATCAATTGTTGGCTGATTGGCTCTGAGTATGTAGGCATTATCCTTTGTTTATTTTAATTTTTTTTCTTATGCCACGGACAATCCTCTCAGGATTTTTTAAATTTGAAGAACCCTTTAGATGAGTGACTGCTCATTTGTGAGACCATTAGTCACTTTGCCTTTGAGCTATCCCAAGCATGTGAAGACATCCCCTGGTGGAATGGGCAGATGAGAACAATTTGTTCCAAAGGCCATGAAGGTGACTGAAGCAGGCGATGTGGAATGCTTAGAGCAAGGGTGGAGAACTTGCAGCCTAGGCCCATGTGACCTCGGTCCTTGCATGCGGCCTTTTGACTTAGTTCAAGTTTTACAGAACAGATCCTTTTATTAAGGGGATTTGTTCTCTGAAGTTTGGATGCAGTCAAAGGGCCAAATTTGAGGACCCAGCCCACATGTGACCTTGAGGCCGCAGATTCCCAACCCCTGGCTTAGAGCTTAGTCAGACATCAAAGACACTAAGGTCATATGCTGTGTTCCAGGCCATCACCAGTTGTTTTGACTTCTATCTTACCACTGAACTTCAATGACTCTGAAAGAGAGAATGAGACTGACGATTTCATATTATCTGCCTCACTTAAATCCAGTTCATGCACAAGATGCTACCCCATGATGTCATTGGTCCCCTTTGAAAATGAAGGATGAGCAATACCAACAACAAAGAGTTCGAAACGCATTTTTAAGTAACATTTCTGATATTTGTCTAAGTGGTTAAGAGATCAGTTTCCCCATCTATAAGATGTGGAAATTGGTTTAAGTGATTTCTAAAGCCCCTTAGAACTCTTAAATTCTGTGATTCTAAGATACCAGTCTTCCTTAAAAACATAAGAAGAAGCAAGAAATAAAGATCTGTCATAAATGGGGGGGTATGGGGGAAGGAAGTGCTGTTTCCAAATCAATCTTTTCTGTTTTTACATATGTTCCATGGACTCAGGGTATTACCCAGTGCAATTAAAGCTTATATGTCGGTATCAAAGGACATTTTGCAAGTCATTGTAAAGTAGGAGTTATTGAACTCAGTGATTCCAATATTTGCATTTCCATTTTACTCACTGGTAAGCTGTTTTAATGGAAGATAATTGTCCTGTGGGACCAATGTGTAGGGTCTTATAGTAACATTCCATGTTAACTCTTATATTTATTTCCTGAATGTAGCCCTTTCAGTCTAGATTGACAGTGACCGTCCTCACAATATGTAGTGCATATTCCTACGATGATTTCATCAATTGCTTGTACCTACCTTCTTAAGAGCCAGGAAAAAAAGTTTTCTTTACTATAACTCAAGGAGTCTTTCTACTCATTTGTTACTTATGAAGTAATCAGATTTTATTTTATGTATTGTAGTGATACTCAATTAATATTAAACAGTACATAGGTATACAATTTTAGCCACTGTCATTCAGACATTCATTCCTCCAACGAAAAAGAAATATAAAGTTACTTGGGTTTTTTCTGTAAAAATAATGAAGACAGAAATGGGAGGGGAAGAGAGAACAAAATCTGTCTACTTATTTTTCCCCTTGTAACCTTAAGTATGTGCAAGTTATAACAAAGTTATGGGTGTCAGGTGTGGTCCTGATGACAGAATAAGGCTGAATCATAAAGGAGAGCTTTCTGTTTTGCAACTTAAATCATTAAAAATTATTTTAGAGCCTGTCATTCATTCTAAGTACTATTTATTTAGTCTTTGGACTAATACCAGTCAGGTTTGATTTATCATATGAAACATTGTCCAAAGTGTTTTAAAGTAGAATAGTAGTTGTATATTTTCTGAAATAGGATGCTGGCTTTTTGGCAGTAGATGTTTTAAGCTTGCTAGTATCCTTTCAGAAAGTCCAACATTTTGTTTTATTCTCTGGCATCTTAGATTTTGAAAAACATAACCTTTTTCCTATGGGGATTTGTCAGGGAGAGTGGAAGGCAGATGACTTAGTTAATATTTACTGTAGGTTATATTATCTGAATAGGTTTATAAAGACTTTATTTCATGTCATCCTGTTTCTTTCATCTTGTTTTCCTTCTTTCTGTTGTTTCAACAAACTCTGTTCTATGATAGACAAAAGATAGCCTCGTAAACTGCTAAGTGAATGTAAGAGCTCTGAGTAGCAAATGGCTGTGAGGCTGTGACATGGTGAGATTTCTCCATGGGATAAACCTAGGCATCTTATTACTTGTACGTGAAACTGTTCCGTGTGTGGTTTGTTTTTTTTCTAGAGAAGGCAAGAGGTAAATTTTTTATGTGTGAATCCAGGCCTCCTTAACAGTAACTTAGATTTCTAGCCTTCTACCTATTGTTTTGTTTCTGTTTTGTGGGTATGGGTTTTGTTTTGTATCTTGTGGGTGCCTCCCCCCCACCCCATAATATTTTGAAAGAGAATATAGTACATAAACATAAAGCTTCAACCTTGTGGTTTTATGTCTGCTAGAAAGGAAGACATCTGTACTGTGACATCATCCTGCCCTGGCCTGTTTCTGATTTTGATGGGGGGCCCAGTGTTTTATAGCAAAAAGGCAGGGAATAAAAACTATCTACTCTAGAATCAGTCTGAACAGTAGACTAGGAAATCATTAATGTCTCACCTCCCAGACCTTCTCCCATCTCCAGAAACTTCAGTTGTTTGTTTTTCTCCTGAGTCAAATATGTGTCAAGAAGATGCTAGCCAAATTTAGTGGGAATAAACAAATAAATTATTTCCTGGGATATCCTCCTCTTCACTTGAAAATTTTTCTGCTTTTGCCTCGTTGTTTTATATTTCATATGTGTGGAATTGCCCTGGACCAGAAAATAAGTGGATTTCTTATTTCCCCCCGCCCATACACCCTAACACCATTTTATTGGGAATCTCTAAAATTATTTCCCAAGTACAATTCACTCTCTTCTACCCTCACTTGTTATTCTTTCTGTGATGCTTGAAACTGATCAATAGTCACCTCCCCAGCACTATTTGGCCTCAGTGTGCCTGGGGGTTACAACACAGGTTACCATTTCTCTACCTCTTTTTTTGTAAACCCACATATTTTACGTTCTTATTTATTGATATTAATGTTAGAATTCTGGCTTTAGAGGTCAGATGGTTGAGCCAAAGAATTCAGTTTTCTACATCCCATAAAATTAAAATTAGAATTAATCACATCTTTTAGCTTCTTGTCTCTCATCAGCTTGTTCAGTTGCTCTTCCCTTGTTTACTTCTTCAGAAAAATTTCCTCTTTCCCAATTGCATTTTTTTCTTCTTATTACAACCGCAGGCACACGTTTTAATTTGAGATTGGGCATTGTTTGGGTTTTTTTTTTCCAGCAATTCTTCTTTGGAGCCAAAATAAAGGGTAAAACACAAGTCCTTGAAATGCTTGAATACCCTCTTGTCTTCTGTGTTGAACATCTCTAACCCATCTAGGACCAGGCCTGTTGTTTTAAGTCTCCTGCCTGCCTCTCTCTTGGCTCTGTAATGAATTTTAATGAGATATAGCTAGTGGGTTTTTAACCTTTAATGCTTAATTGTGTGGTCTGTGAAGCAGATGGCAGTATCATTCTAATCAAACATGAAAATGATCCTGCATGCTCAGGTGATAACTTACGGGCAGGTTTGCCTTTGGGTGTGTTTGGCTAACTCCTGTGGGTGTAGTGGAAAGATCCTGAGATTTCCAGGTCTGAGAATAGAAAATTTACCTTAAAAAAAGAGAGGTTTCCAGTTGGTCCTATTGTTTCTTTTCCTATCTGGTGATATAAAATATTATCTTTATGTTTACCTTTTATCTCCTACTCTTCATTCTCAGCAGCTATTCTCCTTGCCATAAGTGCTTTCCCTCCTTATCTCAAACTCTTTGCTTTCCTCACGTACCTCAAGTCTCAGCTAAGGTCTTACCTTCTGCAAGAAGCTTTTCCTAGTACCCCTGAATGCTAGTGCCTTCTGACTGAGATTATATGCAGTTTATCCTGTCTGTATCTTGTTTGTACATAGTTATTTGCATGTGGTTTCTTCCTTTAGACTGAGAACTCCTTGAGGGGAGGGGCTATTTTTTACTTTTTTTTCATAACCCTAACATTTCGCATAGGTCATGGCACAAAGCTTATGAACTTTATTGACTTTATCCTAAACCAGACACAGATTTTTTTTTTCCTTGTGTTAGCAGTTTTTCCCACTATGGTTCTTGATACTTTATTTATTGCTGTTTCTGCAAACAAAATAGAAGTTTTTTAAAGCCAGACTTTTGTTTTCCTTGCAGACCTGAACGGAGGCGTAGGGATGTATTTCAGATTGCCAATTCCACGTTGCCCAGTCGGAACAGGAACACCACAATGGCAGATCACTTCACCAATATGTCAGACACAGAAGAGATTGAATCCGAATACCCATTCTTTGAGAGCAGAGTGGATAATAAAGAGAGGACTTTAATTTCTCATCTCAGGCCTTTTACTTTATACCGAATTGATATTCATAGCTGCAACCATGAAGCTGATACTCTTGGCTGTAGCGCTTCTAACTTTGTCTTTGCAAGGACCATGCCAGCAGGTATGAGCCGACAGAACAGTAGCTCTTCTTAAACACCATTAAATCTTGCTGATTAAAACTAATTAGGAAGCTTGTCTTGAATTAATAACTTGGAATTATAGATTATATTTAAAGAATTGGAGGAGGTTTTTTTGGTGTGTTTTTACCATCACATACATATATCTGAAGGAAGCTGGTGAAGTTTATAACTACTTTAATGGGCCCTACTTTAATGGATAGATAGATAAGAAGTGAATAATGACTTGGCATTAGTATATCAAACTACCAACCAAAGCAGTGCCTACCCGCTTATTCTGTAATTAATTTATTTTGCTTCCATACGTTTTTATAGCCTGCTTCCTCCTCCCCTCTTCCAGTAGAATGTAAACTGAGAGCAAGGATTTTCTTGTCCTTGTATCCCTACTCCTCCCATAGTAACTTTGACCATAGTAGGTGTTTCATAAGTGTTTAGTTAATTAATATGTCCAAGACACTATGCCCTGTGTCTGTTTACTACCAAGGTGATTGAAAATGTTACCTTCTTCTCAGTTGGTAAAAATACTTCCGAGTAATTTTGTTTACATTATTTGTTTGCTTAGGAAGCCTACTTTTTTTTTTTCATAGTTAATACCAAGGTAAACTTCAGCTCAATCCCTTGTGAATTCTTGCATAGTCTAAGTTAGTGGAGTCCAAAGTAATGAGGCTTTACTGTGCTGTTTGTAGGTGACTTTCTTATCCCAATTCTTTGGCCTCAAATGAAAAGCAGCTAAAAGAGAAAACAGAGCTGATTTAGTTACGAGTTCTCTCCCCACCACACACACACACACACACACACACACACACACACACACACACACACACACACACACACACCCCTGAGGAGTACATTAATTGATAAGATTCTTGTAACTAAAGATGAGATTGTTTTTGTGTGTGTGATAGCATCCTTCAGTCTACCAGTACATGTTCTGTTCTAAAAACCATTCATTTCTTAGCAGCTCCCACCATAAGCAATTTAGCTCTCTGGTGAATTCTACATAAAGCATAAATAATTATTAAAACTGCTTCATATAAGTTGGTGTGATTTTTGTCTCATCTTTGCTTGGCTTACTTTATCATTTGTTGGAAATGTTTGACAGAAGGAGCAGATAATATTCCTGGGCCAGTGCTGTGGGAACCAAGACCAGATAATACTGTCTACTTGAAGTGGTCAGAACCTGAAAATCCCAATGGACTGATATTAATGTATGAAATAAAGTATGGCCAGCAAGTAGAGGTAAGATCTAGACAGAGCTCTGTTTCCTTTTCCTATGTTTGCATGAGGTGCATATCATTTAGGTTAGAATTCTTTTTTTTTTATTTTTATAAACTTTAATAAATTAAAAGCAAGAAATTTTTTAATGCTTTTGTATGTCCTCCCCCGAACTGGACAAAGGAAGGGGAAGAATAGATGGTAAAGCATGTTAATTCTGGAATATAAAAAAATGTTTAGTTTCATGGTAGAAAATGACTTTGGGATTCAGTTAACCAGTCCGAAGACTGGTTGCTCCCCCTACCCCACCCTTGCTAATCCTTTAGAGATTTTTCTAGCTGGACATGAAATCCACTTGCTTAAAACAAACTTGTATTTATCTTGTAAAATATTGCATAATGTTACAGTCATCTCTACTGAAGGAGACCATTACCAGAGTCCTGCCTGCCATTACTTTCTGTATCCCCGTCTCCCTTTTATTGGATATTGGTTCAGTAGGAGATGAGAATTAGGATACGTTCAGGGTCGAAGTTGCCATTAAGATGAAAATCTGAGACAGGAGCACATGCCAAAAGAATCACCAAGCTGATTTCAGAGAAGTTTGGGAAAAGCTAATACAGACTATTGTATTTCTTTTAGGATCAGCGGGAATGTGTTTCCAGACAGGAATATAGGAAGTTTGGAGGGGCCAGACTAACACGGCTAAGCCCTGGGAACTATTCAGCCCGTGTCCAGGCCACCTCTCTTTCTGGGAATGGATCATGGACTGACCCTGTATTCTTCTACGTCCCAGCCAAACGTAAGGATTATGATAGTGTTGTTGTTCAGTCATATCTGATTCTTCATGACCCCACAGACCGTACTGTCCATGGAGTTTTCTTGGCAACAATACTAGAGTGGTTTGCCTTTTCCTTCTCCTGGGTATTCAGACAAATAAAGGTTAAATGACTTGCCCAGGGTGACACAACTAGCAAGTGTCTTGAGCAAGGTCTGAACTCAGGTCTTCCTGACTCCCAGCTCAGTGCTCTAACCATTAAGCCATCTAGCTGCCCCAATTATGATAGTAATCATAGATTTATGTCAACAACCTGTCTAAAGTTGTGTTCCAAGGGTTTAACTCCTGTTCTTCTGGTGTGGTGGGGGTGCCTAGAAAAAGGAGGGGGAAAGAAGTGATGCTGAGCACTGACCCTTGAAGACAAGGGACAGATGTTTCCTCAAGTCAATTTTTTTGAAGTTAGGGTCATATAGAAGTGGGAGGAGAAACAAAGCAAGTTAGCAACTTGCCTCCCAGCTATATGACATGTCTAGATTGCTGATCTCTTCTTTAGAACTTAATTTACATATAGAGACATTTCACAAAAAATTGGATTAGCCTCACGATAAGTAACCTGCCCAGAATCCTTATTGGAACTTCTATTTGGTTTACTATATACTTTACACTGTTATCTATAGCTATCTAAGTTAGGGTACATAATAATGATTATGATCATGGAATTGTATGATTGTATGTTGTAATGTTGTAATATGTAATGTGTTGTAAATGAAAGAAATCTCTTTAAATGTTCTATATGATTCCTGATAATTGTGTGGTGACATATAACATGACCAGAAATAATGAGAAAAAAAATGATCAGTACCAAGCATGAGGCTGACCACATAGTAGGCACTGAATAGGTACCCACTGGTTGACCTAGACAGATTGATGTTTTATTTGGTAAAACTTGACTCCTTCATTATATTCAATTTGAATGCATTAGTTGTTGTGCTTTTTATAATATTCTTTGTTGTATTTGGTGGTTATTTGATTTAGGCTCCAATTGTTCAGTGTTTCTTCTCATAGAAAGTAGCACTTGGATAGTGTTGAACTATGGTCCTCTAGTTAGTTATGATTTCATTTTTTCAGTGCAATAGATAAGGCCTGATTTCAAGAACCCTAAGTGTTAAGGAAAGAACTCAAAAGATACCTGTTGTGTTAACTAGTACTCTTTGAAAATTTTCAAATAACATTATCAGAAGAAGTAATTTGGTCATTGAAAATAAGGATTTCATCTGCGTTGAGAAGAAAAGTAAGGTATATTAGAATTACAAACCTGGAAGTAACTTAAAGTCTTTTTTTCACTCATTCTGCTTTCATCTCCTGAACTTTTTCTTGAACCCTGACACCTTAAGTGGTCTGACTTAAGTTAGCCAATGAAAAAGATTCCGCCATTAATTAACCTGTCCTCAGCTCTGCTACACCAAAACCCCTCACAAGGATCATACAAATTTCCCCAGATTGTTTATTATTCAGAGAAAGCAAGTACCAGAGCTTTCTTAAGAAACAGGAAATTCAGATTCATAGTGAAACATGTTTTTGCCTGTGTATTTGGGCAGATCACATGTATTGTAGTGTAAAACATTCATTTTGAGCTAACCTTATTTATTCCCATTAAGATGAAGATATCATAGTACTTTCATGATAGAGCCATATAACCTCATGAGTATCAGACTGGGATGGGAGAATGAGGAGTGCCTTCCTTAGTACAAATGGGTATATACTCCAAGGGGACAGCTTACATATCTGTTTTATTATTGGGAAAGTTTTTCCTTATGTCAAGTGAAAATCTTTGTTATTAAAGTTTAGTGTCATTTAATCATCACCAGACATGGATCCTTATTAGCAACTCTTCTCTTTAGAGAAATCCTTTTTATGAATATTATTAAATTACCCTTCAACCATCTTTTCTCCAGGCTCTGTTGCGTCAGGCTTTTTTAGCTGAATGTCTTACGCCAGCTTTGTAGACCTTTACACATTTTGTTGTTTTCCTGTGGACATGTTCCATTTCCTTCATGCCCTGCTTAAAATATAGAGCCTCAAAAGAACAAAGTGCAACTTGGGCACTAATACAAAGTGATAGGAATGACACAAGATATCTTCTGAAAAAGACCTAGAAAAAAATCCTGCTAACTATCAATGCCATTGAGATATTTTCAGCAATGTGTAAATGGCGGTCTCTTCTGCTTTAGAATCAAACCATGTATTAGTAATAACGGATTGTTATTCTGCTTATCTAACTTGTCTTAAAGTAAAGAATAGAAAAGCTATGAAGCACTTGGTTAATATTACTATTCTGGCATGATTTCAATCCAACAAGCATTTATTAAATCCCTGCTTCAAAAGAAAGGAGACAGTGATCCCTGACATCACCCGATTTATAACCTGCATGGAAAAGAAGAACATTACACACTGCTAAGTAAGATTTAAGGAGATAAAGGGCAGTGTTGACAGGATAGAGATCTGAGAAGGCTTCATGGAAGAGTAGGCACTTTCAAGTTAGGTCTGGATAGGCAGAGCTGGTAACATGGTGTTTGCATAGATTCCTGGCATAACTATGGACTGAAGTAACAGCAAAGAAAGACTGGAAACCATCAGATGCACATAAGGCAGGGACAGTAGGATAGTTTGCTTGGAGCATAGGATATTTACCAAAGAATAGCAGGAGATAAAGTTGCAGAGGATTGTAAAATAAAGATTTTGAGCAGAGGAGTGACAGTATGAGAATAGCACATGAGGAAGGGAAATCTTTTCATTCTGTAAAGGATAGATTAGAACAGGGGTCCTTAACCTGGGGTCCATAGAACTCTTAAGTCAGTCAGTAAACATTTATTAAATGTCTGCTGTGTGGCAGGTGATGTGCTGAGGGCTGGGTTGCTACCCTCAGGAAGCTCATAGTCTAATGGAGGACACAGCAGTGAAACAACTGTGTATAAACATGAGAAATTATTGATAGAAGGTACTCAATGGAGAAAGGCTTCCTATATAAAGTGGTATATTAGATGGGATTTAAAGTAAGCTAAGGAAGTCATAATAAAAGTGAATAGGAGGAGCATTCCAGGAATAGGAGATAGCCTGTGAAAAGAGGGTCCGTGGTTAGATATGAGGGGATCTTGATGAGAGGGATGGGAATAAAATACATCTTTATTTTAATATAATTAGTTTCCTTTGTTATCCAGTGTATTTTACTTTATACATTTAAAAGCATTCAGATAAGGGGTCCATAGGTTTCACCAGACTGTCAAAGTCTATGACACAAAAAAAGTTTAAGAATCCCTTGATCAGAGTGAGGGAAAATAAGGAGGTAGGAAAACCAGTTAGGAGATTATTGCAATATTTTAGCTCAGTTTACATTTGGAGCAGTAGAAATGGAAAGGAAGGAACAACATTGAATAAACTGTCGTACACAACACATAATAACTGTGCCATTAGAAACAATTCATGTGAAGAATTCTGTAAGCATGAGAAGACTTATATAAGTTGATGCTGAGGGAAATAAGCAAAACTAAGGGGAAAAAGTAGGCATGACAACTATAAGCAACCGTGTAAATGGAAACAACCAGCTCCCTGCCACACACACACACACACACACACACACTTCCTTTCCCCAAATGATCACTGATTAAAATGACCAAGCCCAGCCCAGTAGAAGAGATGAGGAAATACTCTTCCGGCCTTCTTTATAAAGTCAGGGAAATTTGGGAGTGGAGCATTGTTTATCTTCTCAGACTTACTTAACTCTTGTTTAGTTTTGCTGAATTTTCTTTTTTTCCCTTATTTTCAAAACTTATCTAATTACAAAGGCTGGCTCACTAAGGGAGGAGGCAACAGTGTTAGAAAAGGTGATTTTAAAAAAAAGATAGCAATAAAAATATGTTTAAAAAACAAAGAGGCAGATATAGAGATATTGTTAAATAATAAATAAAATTAGAGGAAAAATTGACAGGACCTCATAACTTACTGGAGGTGGAAGGTGAAGTAGATGGTACACAAAAGTGACAGTATGACTTACAGTATGAGTGACAAGTTGAATGGTGGTGCCACTGACAAATGGTACTTAGCACTTTACAAACATTTTCACATTTAATCCTCACAGCAGTCCTAGAAGGCAGAATTTACAGATTGAGATGAGGAAGCTAAGACAGTCACACAGGTAGTGTCTGGGGCTGGATTTGAACCCAGGGATTACTGACATCAGGCCGAATGCTCTGTCTGCTACTGTGGCTGCCTAAGTGTTGATAAAATGCCAATACAGTGCTTTCTCCTATTTAGATATTTCACTATTTCAGAACGCCTTTTAAATAATTTACTTAGAAAGATGGCTACAATCCTCTGATCACACACCAATAAGAAAGAGTTTTTTGCTCCTAGTTTTTGCTAGATTTTAATGTTAGTTTGCCCCTAAGAATACCTGATTAATTCTTTATAGAGTTTTATTTGGGGGTGGGATGAGTGGTTTTAAGAAGTTGTTGAAATAAAAACATTCCATGTTATTTAATAAACTTTATTTCCTCATATCTCCAGCACCTGACTACGAAAATTTCATTCACTTAATGATCGCTCTCCCCATCGCAGGATTATTTATATTTGGTGGAATGCTGATAATGTGGTATGTCTACAATAAAAAAAGGTAAGAACTTCATGCTTCTTAAATTGTCATTGAATGTTTGAACAGTAAAATTGGGAGTCATGGCAGTTTGATATTTATCAAAAAGTAAAGAGATGATGTAAAGTCATCTCATTGACGACTTTAATTGTGGCCCTTAAAAAGAGGGGAAATGCCATAATTTAGCATGATCTTCAGTTTATATATTCTTTAAAGGAAAGTAAGATAAGAACTTTTTGAAATCTTTCATAATTGTTTCATATGTGGTGTTAAGCTTTTTCTTCTTTAAATAAAGCTGTTTCCCTTATTGAAATGGTAAATTGAATTTACCAAGTATAATATATGGTCCCCTTTGCAAAACAGCTTCTTTTATTCTAATTGAAGAAAAAAAAATTGGGTTTTTTCCCCCTTTTGAGGAGGAATTTACAAATTTAGAATGAGTTTTTCCAAAGATGATCCTTTCCATCTTTAGGATTATGTAGCCCCCTCTGCCATAATTGGGGCAAAATGGTCTTAAACTACTAAAGAAACTAATGGAATTTTATGCAAAGATATATACTGGACCACATTTAGAAGAAATTATGACTATATTAGAGTTATTATATGAATCAAAGCTATCCCTCTTCATCTCCTCTGTTAATACTTAATCGAATATATAAAGTAAGAGGTGTGAATGAAGAGGAAAGGCTAGGTAAAGATGGTGTATGTGTAGGGTTTTGAAATTTTTTATTTTAAATCTTTTGACAGAAACAGTGACAGATTAGGGAATGGAGTCCTATATGCATCTGTCAATCCAGAGTACTTCAGTGCTGCAGATGGTAAGTGTTTAAACACATTTGCACACATGAGTGATTTCTAGATTTGGACTATCACTAATGGAAATTATATGCTTCATAGTATTGTAAAAATAATTAGGAAGATCACATTTATATAGCGTTTTGTGGTTATAACTCAATGAGAAACCACCAGGTGGCACAAAGGATAGACCCCAGAGTCAGGAAGATCTGAGTTCAAATTCACCCTATGAACTTAAAAAGGTGTATGACCTTAAGCAAGTTATTAAACCACTGTCTGCTTCAGTTACCTTATCTTTAAAGTTGAGGAACTAACACCTACTTCCCCATGGTTGTTATGAAGACTAAATAAGATAATAAAGCTTTGACAATTTTCAAGCAATATACAAATATTAGTCACTATTGTTATTCTTATTATTATTTTACTAACAGCCCTGTTGAGAGAGATTTCACAAGTATCCCTGTCACACTCATACCTAAGAGAACCTAAGGAGAATGCTTTGCACAAAATCCTATTACGTGATTGAAGACAGCACTGATTTTAATTGTCATTGCTAATATTTTTTTAAAAACCTAAAGTTAAAGAAGGGTTGTCTTATGCAAATGGTTCACTTGGTATTCTTCAATTCTAGACATTTCAGTCATAGAATATCATTGCTGCAAAATAAAGAAATAGTCCAAAAACAATCCCAGTGGTAGAGGACCTCAACATTACATAGTAGAAACAGACTTCTGAATGTGACCCATATGGTGACCATTTTAATTCCATGAAATGTGAGGCTGCAATTACAAAGATTCTTAAGTGATTCTAGATACCAGAATGTTTAGGTCTAGAAGAGAGATAATTATGATGTTTACAAAAGTATTTTAGATTCAGATAGTTTTTATGTGCTTAAAATAATTTTTATCTACTCAAGAGCATTCTTTGTAGTTTTCATATTTATTTATTTTCCTTATTAAAATCTTACCAGAATTTATTTTCTTCCATTTTCTCTTATTTCCCTCTTTCACCAGTATCATAAAATTTGCCTTCTCTCTGTCTCCTCTATTTTCTTTTGACCATTACTAAATATAGTTTAGCAGGTCAGATTTTTTTGGTTTTTTGGTTTTGTTTGGTTTTAGATTTCACCAAAGGCCTGTTCTGATACTTCTTAGCATACAGGTCACAGGGGATTCTCAAAGGCTATACCAACATGGTACAACCTCCTACAGATCCTACCAAGCTGAAAAGCTTTGTGTTTGGTCCCTGAAATAAATTGTGCTCCTGTCATCTGAGAACTATCTGATTAATTTATGAAAAGTTCATCACCATTTAGTTGTTGGTTTCCAGGTGATGCCTTTTGTTTTGGGCTGCACCTCATAAAGATTTCCTACTAATAATACAAGGGGAGTTGTAGGTAGTCTGCATTAATCGGAGGTCTGTCTCTATCAGTGAAATCATGGCTTCCTGGTATATTATAGAAAAGTAACCAATTCAGGACCCTGAAACAGAGAGGAATTGGTCATGTCTAGATATATCAGAGGAGGTAAGTAAATCTTCATGACTATTGAAGGAAGGGGATGAAGAAAAAAAGTGGCTTTCTTTCTTCTCTAAGAGTTTAAGCAAAGAGTAAGAGATATGGAAGATCTTTTTGAACACTATGAAAAGTGACTAGTGATTATTATTAATACGCTAGATGATATATGTGAAAGCATGTTTAGAAAATTAAAGTATCATATGAATGTAAGATGTTCTGTTTATATTAGCAATTAATTTAGAGTAAATATGAATTAGGGAAATAAGAGTTCATAGACTAGATGAGAAAATGAGAAATAATTTCCTATATCATCTTTTGTATAGAAAAGACCACACCAAAAATATCCCAGACAGATGAGAATGTGTACTATTTCAAAATAAAACTAAACACAGAAGGTGCATGCATATTTGTAGCTTTGACAGTGAAATGTCAAGTAAGATTTAGGAATACATTAATGTAGCAAAATAGACTCTGTGATGATTTTTATTTTACACTGAGGGGAATCATGAATAATTCTGATAACTAAGGGTCTCTGTTCTGACTATTTTCAAAATGTCACTCAACCTACTTTAAAAACCTTCGTGTCAGCTAGACCAATTGGTTACAACCTTGCCTTTTGACAAGCAGAGTATAGGTGGTTTCCTCAAAAGGTGACAGAGTGACATGATTCAGAAGTAGTTTAAAAACCCACTTTTTCCCAAAAATGATCTTGTCTATAACCATTTTACAGAACACACTGAAAATATCCAACAGGAAAGAGCCGATAGCATTATTCATGCAACCTTCCAGGTGATTGGGGGGAAGCTTATGACTTTTAGTTGAACTATATACTTTTTGGCTTAATGTAGTAGTTTTCCAATGGATAGATGTATAAAGGGAAGAATTTATTGACTTCGGAGGCCCTTTCCCCCAAGAAATAAGTTTAACTGTTTTAAACTCCATGTTTTATTGTGCACTGCACAGTTAATTCTGATTAAAAAGCAAGCCATTTTCCTGAGATAAATGGTTATGGACCCTGACTTTTATAGCCCCCAAGAGAGCATTGTAAATAGACTTATCTATTGGGCAGTCTTGCATAGTTCTAATTTTAAGGGAGCTGCCTCCTTATTTTTTAGTTTACGAACTATCTAAGCATATGGAGTACAAACTTGAAATTTCTAAATCTTTGTATACTAAGAGTATTAAATTTTTATGAAGGAAAGTTAGGAATTAGTTATTCCTGTAGGTGACTCTTAGGTGGCATTTATTCTCTTTACTGGTGCCGTGAAGACTTCAATCAAATGTAATACTTGGGACCTGAATTAAGTCTTCTGGAGAAGCTATTAGCAATAGCTGGAGTAAATACTGACAGAATTATTTTCTCTCCAGTCAAATTAGTTATCCTGAAGTACTCTGATATCCGTACAAGTGGGACCACATAAGCGCAGTTCCAGGCTCATCCTGTCCTAATAGAGCCTTTTTGTCCTAACCACCCTCCCACCCAAGATACTGGATAATAAGAATGCTTTTTGGGACTAGTTTCAGCCAGTTCTTCATTGGCACTATTATTAGCATTTATTTTACCTTAAACTTCCTACATCCAGATCTTGAGTAAATTAATACAACCCCTGGTTACCTGAAGTTAAAATGATCTGGAGTTTTATGTGTAGTGTCTTAACATGTGGTAAGCACTCAATAAATATTTGTTAGAATAAAAATAAAATAAACCTGAAATAACTGTCCTGCCCGTTTTAGAGTTGTCCTCAATCCTCTTCTTTTCTGGTTTGGCTACTCTCCACATGGATGAGGACTGGCAGGATACAAATTTTCTGAAATTCTTCTTATCCCCTTCCTTTTGTGAATCTCTTTTCTACCTTTAATTAATTTTGCCATTGGACAGTGAACTAAAGAGCTGAACTAGAGAGCTATTGCTTCCTAAACTATATCTTGTCTACTGTTTTAAGAGGCTGCACAGGACCTCCCTTTTGGTTTTTCAACTATTCTTATGTGGATAATGTAAAGTAATTATTTGTGAAATTTAGAACATTTGAATAAAACCAATATCTAGTATTATCGCAATCTCTTCCATTAATTCAACTCTAGGTAGTTTATCTTAGCGTGATGACCTTGTGATCTTGAAGCCTTAACCAGCAAAACATAAAACTATTTATTTATTTTGGGTAGAAGGGGAGGGGCAGTCATTTTTTAGAAATTTTGAGTTCCAAATTCTCTTCCTTCCACTCTTTGAGAAGGCAAGCAGGGTGATACCCATTATATATGTGAAGTCATGCAAAGCATATTTCTGTCTTAACCATGTTGTAAAACAACAACAAAAAGTAAGAAAAAAAAGGTTAAAAAACACTTCAATCTACACTCTGAGTTCATTAGTTCTCTCTCTGGAGGTGGATAGCATTTTTCATCATAAATGCTTTGGAATTGTTGAGGATTGTTGTATTGATCAGAATAGCTAAGTCTTTCACAATTGATTGTTATTACAACATTACTGTTATTATATTCGTTGTTTTGGTTCTGCTCACTTTATTTTGCATCTGTTCATATACATTTTCTCAAGTTTTTCAGAATCCGTTCCCTTCGTCATTTTTTATAGGACAGTGGTATTCTGTCACAATCATATACCACAACTTGTTCATCCATTATCAAAATGATGATTCCATTTCTTTGCCACCACAAAAATAACTACTATAAATATTTTGGTACAAAGAGGTTCTCTTCCTTTATCTTTCATCTTTTTGGAATACAGACCTAGTAGCAGTATTACTAGATCAAAGAGTATGTATGCATAGTTTCATAGCCCTTTAGGCATAAGTTTCAGATTTTTTCCAGAAAAGTTGGACTACTTCACAACTCTGTCATGAGTGTATTAGTGAACCTTTTTTATTCACATCTCCTCTGCTTGTCATTTTCCTTTACTGTCATGCTAGTATGAGGTGGTATCACAAGAGTTGTTTTTTTTTTATTTTCATTACTCTAATTATTAGTGATTTAGAGCATTTTTTTCATATAACTATTCATGACTTGAATTTCTTCTTCTGAAAACTACCTAGAATACAGAACTTGACAAGGCCTACCAGGCTGGAAAATCCTAGGCATGATAACAAACTTTGTCATCCTAAGACCAGCCTAAGTTTAAAGAGATCTGCTAGGTGATGGGTTATTGTTGTTACTGTTTTTCAGTTTAGGATTTCGTGTTTACTAAAGTATTGAGATGTTGGCATCTACATTGGTGGAAAGAAACTAATATTACTGAAATCACAGATATAGGAAATACTGAGATTTGCCAAGTTTACTGGCTGTTTTTATGTGAAGTTCTTGGAATACTAAAATGAACTAATGCCATTGTTTCCTGACATTGTTCCTCTGTAGATTTTAGTTACTGATGCCTGGAGCAAATTGACTAGTGGCTTATCTGTTCCATGTTCATATGTTGAGAGAGTTTTGTTTGGTTTTCCCCTTAAATATATTTAAACAAAATACCTTCTATTCTTTTCCAGTATATGTCCCAGATGAGTGGGAGGTACCTCGAGAGAAGATCACCATGAGTCGAGAACTTGGGCAGGGTTCATTTGGGATGGTATATGAGGGAGTTGCAAAGGGCGTGGTGAAAGATGAGCCTGAAACCAGGGTGGCCATCAAAACAGTCAATGAAGCAGCAAGCATGCGGGAGAGAATTGAATTTCTCAATGAAGCTTCCGTAATGAAAGAATTCAATTGTCATCATGTGGTAAGAGGAAAGTCTTTATGGATGCTGCAGTGGGGGTTTGGGGGAATCTGAAATGGAAAGACTGTGGAAAGAAACTCCTTTTACTTCCTGTGTGTACATATTTAGAGCTGACCTGTTTTTGGAGTCACTGATAATCCTCACTGTATATTTGCCTGTGCATGCTCCTTTACTGGGTGTCATGCAGAGGATGTTAGACATAGCCCTCCCCTCTTGTATTTTATGATCTAAAACCTCCTTCTCTTGAGCTCATATTGAGCAGCACTGTAAGACAGCATTAGCAGGAGAGGAGGGGAGAAAAGGTGTGTGAACTTAGTATCTGAGGCGTCTGGTTTTCCCTTCCAGGTGCGGTTGCTTGGAGTAGTGTCCCAGGGCCAGCCAACATTGGTCATCATGGAACTGATGACACGAGGAGATCTCAAAAGTTACCTCAGATCTCTGAGGCCAGAGACAGAAGTGAGTTATTATTTGCATACCTTGAAAAACTATATCAATGTCAATTATTACTGTTATTTCTACTATAACTACTACCAGTACCACTGCCACTGCTATTACTACCACCACTACTACCACTACCACTGCCACTACTACTACTATCACTACTAGAAATACTAGCACTATTATCATCACTACTACTACTACCAGTACCAGTGCCACTGCTACTACCACTACTTCTACTACTACTACTACTACTACTACTACTACTACTACTACTACCACTACCACTACCACTACTACCACTTCGACTTGTAGTACTAGCAGTACTACAAGTACTACATTTCTGTTCTCTTACCTGGGAATTAGGAGACCTATGTTGCATTCCTTGCTCTAGCGCTCTTGATCTTTCTGGGCCTTGGATAATCACTTTTTCTCTGTGCCTCAGTTCTTTGACCTATAAAATGATGGCCGCACAAGGTAATCTTAGGTCCATTTCAGCTGTTAAAGAGCCTGTGATTTTATGTTTAAAATTTGTCTTCAGTGATAGAATCTGTAAAACACTAGCTCATTTTCTAAGGTTTGTAGTTGTTTGTCACATAAGTGGTTATAGTTAATTGATCTAAATACTTTCCCAACCAAAGAATTTAATATATCATTTCTCCAAAGTGAGAAGTTGCATATAGTTTCTTGCCATTGCATCTGGAAAGCTGACTAGGAGGGTACTTAAAAATAAATTTCCCTCCTTCTTCCTGCCCCCATGTGCACATGCCATCACCTTATGTATGAAGCCTTCATGGTTGAGGCATGTATCCTTGTGACTTTGTAGCTAGATTACCAGAATCCCCTCTTCACAGTACTGAAGAGTTATCTTGCTTAGAGTTTAAAATAGAAAACAACAGTTAAGTCTTGCATTAGTTTATGTTTTCACTGGAATAAATACAAACCAACAGTTTGGGCTGTGAGTTCAAATTCTCATTCCACCAATGACTTTTGGAGCCATTTTTAGATGTCCCTCAATGTCCCTGTTTCCTAAGCCTGTGTCAGGCTTAAGTAAAAATTAATATCTTCTAAAGCAAGTCACTAGATGAATGTTTAATAATGATACCAGCCACATTAGCAGACTTTGGGTATGAAATTTCACATTTTTAAATGCAACAGACTTGCAGTTTCAGTTGTGCCTAAGAGGAGTTTAAAATTCTTTATAGCATTGACTCTGTTTTGCCAATTGCTGTGTAGGTGAACCTTTCCAATTCCTAAAGTTTGGAATTTGCTCTGCAGAAATCTCTTTATCCATATCTCTCTGGAATTCTATTAGCTTTTCTCCATTTGAGCACGTTTTTGGTTTTATTTTTCATTAAATATGAACCTTTACCACCTCCCAAGTGGAACTTCCTTCATTTTAGTTCCAAAGAATGATTCACTTCTGATTTCATTGTCTCTTTAACAGTCTGTGTATATAACTCCTCAAGGACTTTGAATGTGATGTCTTTGAAGACACAAATAACTATAAGTCCCTGCTTTAAAAATGTGTCTATACCACATTTTGAAAACCACTGATGTACAATTCCAATTTAGCTTTTAAGACTTTTACCATGAGTGATTTTTTTATTGAATGATGGTTTATTGGAAAATTAAACTTGTAGGAAAAATTCAGTTGTGCTCCAGCTTAAATTGAGAGGAAAAACTTCATTAACAGTGAAAGGTTATAAGTACATCTCTTTACCAAACCATTTTAAGAGGGCCCAGAAGGAGCTTTCAAGGCCTCCTCCTTCTCTTCTTTTCTCTCCAGCTACCCCCTACCCCTACCACTTTTCCTGTTAACTACTAATTCCTTGCTCAGAGATTAGGTATTAGGACACCTGGATAGTCTTCCACTAAGTAGGTTGATGACCTTTGGAAAGTCATACCTCTGTGGAGCTGTTTGCTAATTTGTAAAATGAAGTTGTTAAACAAGATGATCTTCGTGATGGCTTCTTAGTTCTATGATTCTTAAGCAATTCATTTTCTTTTAGTGTCACCTATTAAGATATTTGGCCAGCTAGATGGTGCAGGTAGTGTGGATCTGGAATCAGGAAGACTCATTTTCCTGAGTTCAAGTCTGGACTCAGACATTTAGTAACTGCATGACCCTGGGCAAGTCACTTACCCATGTTTGTGTCGGTTTCCTCACCTGTAAAATGATCTGGAGAAGGAAATGGCAAAGTACTCCAGTATCTTTGCTAAGAAAACTCCAAATGGAGTCATGAAGAGTCAGACATGGTTGAAATGACTCAACAACAATATACTTAAAATGGCTCAGCCATACTTCCCTGGTATACCTACACTTCTTACATAGCTCTCAGAGGTTAAGTGAGCCCAAGTTACTTACCAGAATGTGTGGTGAAAGAGCTGCCATGTATCACAGTGAACCGAAACAATGCATCAACATTGTAATTGATCTGAATTAAGCCTTATAGTCTTTCTATTTTGAGATCAATTATGGATTACAATTTTTCAGTAAGCACACACATTGTATTTAAGGCAATGATTTTCAGGGTGTGGTCTAGAGATCACTGGGAGTACCTTTTGTGGGTTCTGTGAGGTAAAAATTGTTTTCACAATAACACTAAGACATTTTAATTTTGAATCCAGCACCTGTTTATAGATAAGCACTCATAAAGAAATGCTCTTTGGGTTGGGGAGGATGATGTCTCTCAGTGATTTTTAAAAATGTAATGTGTACACTCAAAAAGTGCAAACTTTAGGCCAAAAGTTTGAGAAATGCTGCCTGAGGTACCAAAAACTTAAGGGAAATATTTGATCAAGAGAAGAAAAGAGAACGAAAATTTATTTATAAAACTATTGATCCTTGTCTTTGAGGACTACGATTGTGTCTTCAGAGACATTTGCCATAATTAAGTAGTTGAAGAATTGGTTTCTTTATACTTAGCTCAGTGTGGGCATCTCACAAGGTATGAAATTCACCTTTTTCCTTTGATGTATATAGAGAAAAAGAGGTTGATCAATGAGATCCAATAATGTGCTTAAAAAAATTTTTTTTCTTAATGTTATGAATAGATTTGCACTCTCTTTACTACTTACACTACAGATTATATGTTAAAATTCAATTTTGTTCCTGTTTTTTTTAAGTAGGGGCAGGGAGTTCATAGGGTTGAGAAGCTCAAATACTATAAAGGGAAATGATTTCTGAACTACAGACTATTATAAAAGTGTAAGTTATCAGTAGGAGGAGAAGGAAGTCATTATATATCATCAGAGAGTTTTCATGCAGTTAATAAAGTGAATGCTTTTGAATAGAGGCAGGAAAAAAATGAGATCTTAATTTCCAGACTCACATCTCCAACTGCCTTCAGACATCTTCAACTAGATGTCCCATAGACATCTTAAACTCAATTAAACCCATTACACATCTTTAACTGAACTTCCATTCTTTCCCCAAAACTCTCCCTGCAACTGTTTTGAACTCCTTCCTACAACTGTCAAGGGTATCACCTCCCTACCAATTGCTAAGATTCCATTCCAGGTGTCCTCTTTACTTTCTCATTCTCTTCCACTTTGCATGGTCAGTCTGCTGCCGAGGCTTGTAAATTTGACCTTACTGTCTTTCATATACATGCTTTTCTCTCCTCTGACCCTGCCATCACCCTGCTACAGGTCCTGATCACCTCAAACCTAGCCATGGTGAGGCTTCCTGCCTCAAGTCCCTCCCCACATCAGTCTGTATAGTAATGCTTCCTAAAGTGCAACACAGACACACAGACACAGACACAGACACACACACACACAGACACACACACACACACACACACACACACACACACACACACACACACACACACACACACCCGTCCCATTTAATAAATTCCAGGAGCTCCCTATCTCATCTAAGATCAAAGATAGAATCTTCCCTTTGGCATTCGAAGCCCTTCCCATCCTGGCCTCTTTCTACTTTTCCTGTGTTCTTACACATTACTGCCCCTCCATGTATTCTGTGGTCCCATGACTCCTTGCCGTGCTTCATATGTAGTGCACACATCTCCAGGATCTGATCATTTTCGCTGCCTGTTCTCCATGTTTGGAAACTCTTTCTACTTTCTGGTTTCCCTGGTTCCCATTAAGTCCCATCTAAAATCCCAGGTTCTTTAAGAAGCCTTATCTCAGGGGCACAGTGAATAGAGTACTGGTCCTGGAGTCAGGAGGGATCTGAGTTCAAATTTGACCTCAGACACTTAACATTCACTACCTATGTGACCTTGGAGAAGTCACTTAACCCCAATTTCCCTGCCTTCTTCTGTCCAAAAGAAAAGACCAAAAAAAAAGCCTTCTCTCTGATTTTTCCTGTATGTATTTTGTGGTACAAAGTTGTTTGTATGTTGTCTATCCCACTAGACTATGAACTGCTTGAGAAAAGGAAGTGTCTCACACCTTTCTTTGTAACCCTAGCACTCAGCACAATGCCTGGCATATAGGAGATACCCAGTAAATAGGGTAGCTGGGTGTGTGAATGGATGGAGTGCTGGGCCTGACATTAGGAAAACTTGTCTTCCTGAGTTCAGATCCAGCCACAGATACTTACTAGGTGTGACCCTGGGCAAGTCACCTGTTTGACTCAGTTTCCTCTTCTGTAAAATGAGCTGGAGAAGGAGATAGCAAACCACTCCGGTCTCTTTGCCAAGGAAACCCCATCGAGGAGGTGGGGATGGGGTGGGGGAGGGGAAGACAAACAATAACACAACAGTAAATGCTCATTGTAGGGCGGCTAGGTGGTGCAGTGAATAGAGCACCGGCCCTGGGGTCAGGAGGACCTGAGTTCAAATATGGCCTTGGACACTTGACACACTAGCCATGTGACTTTGGACAAGTCACTTAACCCCAATTGCCTTGCCTTCCTTCCTCCGAAAAAAAAGTAAATGGTAATTTACTGAGCAGTTACTTATGTAAATGGAGAATTTTAATGTAAAAAGGAAAATTAAAAGGAACATAAGGAAGTTTATGTGGAAATTGAGAAAGGAGATATATAGATATGTGTGTGTATGTATTTGAAGATTTGTCCTGTTTTTCAAAAGCATGCACATTCAAATGAGTTTTAAAATGACCTTCTCTTAGCTATATTTTGTCCTTGGTAAACTATTGAGTTAAAAGGAGTATAAATTTCTAGGTGCTCGAGTAAAATAGAATTCTTTATACCAAAAATTGCTTGTTTCACTTTAAACATTTTATGTACTTCCCAAAATAGAAATCCCTGGTCTAAAGGAGTGCTAATTGGCATTTCTCGTTGTAGCTGAACTTGATGTGGTTAGGGAGTGAGCACATGATTTTACCACTAAGCAGATGCTATGGTCTACATAATAACATGCTGATTCCTTAGCAGGCTGACTTGTGGTGATAGGATTGAGAAAAGGCATTACAGCTTTTGAAAGGGACAAATTCCCAGTTTTTCTCACATTTGAATCCTTTATTGCTATCCATCAGAATAATCCATGCCAGATGCTTCCAACCTTAAAGAAGATGATTCAGATGGCTGGAGAGATTGCTGATGGCATGGCATATCTCAATGCCAACAAGTTTGTCCACAGGGATCTTGCCGCAAGGAATTGCATGGTCGCTGAAGATTTCACTGTCAAAATCGGAGGTGTGTTCTTCTTTATCTTTCCAGCTTTGCAGCTATGTCAAAGGAATAGTCTTTTACGTTTCTGATATATTTTTGTGTTAATATAGATTTAGTTGGGTTTTGAAAGTACTTTTGTTTTAGGGGGGTTGTTTATTTTTAAAGGAAAAATGTCGCTCTTGGAAACGGCATATTTGTCTCCATATTCAGGGTTTGCATGATGATCATTTCCAGGGCTGATAGCTTGTGTATTTTGAATATATGATGGCAATAGCTCTGCAAAAGTTCAGCTAAGTTACGTTATCCGTGATTGTTCTCATTTCCCTCTTCCAAGGTATCGTGTTTTGGTCCTAGACGAGCTGTTTAAATTATCTTTCCAGATACTCTTCCATTCTGTCTTATACAGCCCTTGTTTGTGGTAGCATTCCTATACTGTTAAGCATAGATTCCCCCAAGTCAAAGACTTCCCCAACTTTTGGGGGGTGGTAGGTATATAAATTCTAATAATTAAATTTCTGATCCAAATAGGGAAAGATGTACCACTGTCGGGAGATCCGGGAGACAGGGGAGAGGCAGGAGCTCACTGAGAGACCAATTTGATAAGCACAACAACAAAACAAAAGCAGAACTCCTAAGTGAATTTTAGGTCGCTGGCTAGTAATGTTGTTTCTAGTGATCAGTGTTTCCATCTTAAGTGAACTTATTTTTAGTATGCACCAAGAAAAACATACACCAAATAAAACTGTGATGTTGCTGTGGAAACAGCCTAGCTTTTTTGCTTTCATCTGATGGTTCTGATAAGCACAAAGGGAAAGTCTTAAGAAAAATAGTATAATCCAAGAAAACTATTTCAGAAGTTAACTTTCTCATGTATTTCTCTATAGTTTTTATGGAATGTTTTCCTACCCCCCTCCCACTCCCAAAGTCATTTAACTATAATTTTTAAATGAGACATTTTACAGTTTACCCTCTGTGCCCTCCCCTTGGGGAACTATGACGAGCTTCTAAAGAATTATTTCAAAAGCAGGTGTTTCTTCATTTGCTCTTACAAATAGAACTGTCTGCTACAAGAGTAAACAAATAGGTTAAACAAAAGCATGATTGCCATGAAATATTCATTCAGTACCTGCTAGCATGTGAGCCTAGATTACGTATCATACAAAGCATGCCTGCTATCAAAGACCTTGTTGCAGAAGTTATAGTACACATGGCCCACATAGACTAGCCAGCAGCGGCTAAGAATCATTTTTCTGGGGTTTTCACTGAGAGTAGAAGAGATGAAGAGGGAAATGTGAGTATAAAAAAGAAGTGAAATGGGTAAGCATGAGGGCCTTTGTGGGGTGGTTGTTCTTTTCTCTTATTATATATCCTACTCTCATTTCAAAAAAACAAAAAAATCTAAGTCATTTTATTAAGTTGATCAAGGCATGATGTTACATCCTTACCAACTTTTTTACCTGACCTTTTAAGGTTCTTTTGACCAATCAGTGTTTATTAAGCACCTGCTAGGTTCCAAACATTGTGCTGAGTGCTAATGACCTTCAGCTGGGAACCTGGAATAATTCCACAGAAACTTATTTAGATCAAATATGAGTTCACCGTCCATCCTTATGTATTACCCATTTTTTAGACTCGCTGAGACTGGTATGAAAGGGCAGGTGTTTTGTACCAGTTTTATATTGAAATCACATAAGCTATTATATGCTGTTTGTAACTAGATAGTGTGATAGATAGAATACTGCGTCTGAAAGTCATATGTGACCTCGGACTCCTACTAGCTGTATGACCCTAGGCAAGTCATTAAACTTCAGTTTGCCTTAGTTTCCTCAAATTTAAAATGGGGATAATAATAATTGCAAAGAGCTTAAATCAGCACATAGTCCAATATTAGCTATTATTAAACATTATTATCACTGTGATATCATACTTACTATCATTACTTCTGGGGCAATTTTTGCAGATATTTTCTTGGAATTGCCTTGTCTTTCTCAAATTTATTGAGAATTCTGTATTAAGCAAACACTTTGTAGTCTTTCCTCCTCAGCAGAACAACCTGGCATTCCTTCTTCCTTCTCTCCCTCCCTCACCACTCTACCCCCGTGCCCCAGGCCCCATCATCTGATTTGTGTTGATACTAGATTGACTCAGAGGCCAGAATCTTGAACTCCCAAATGTTTTCCCAGAGCAATGTTTCATGTATCAGGAAGGTTATATGCTAATTTTTATAAAAGAAAGTTTATTAGCCTTCAACACTGTACAAGAAAATAATGTTAAGGTCCAAGATGCTCTTGTACTTTTTAAAACCCTTGCATACTTTCAGAAATGAGCTTAACCTGTTGAGGAAATAGCAAATAGATGCAAAGATTTAACGAAACAAAGTTTACCATGAAAAAGAAGGGTTGATGTATACTAATATTTTAGATAAAGTAACCTCTAAAGGAATTAATTTAGGCTTAAAGGAGAACCAGATGTCATATTTACATAGCATCTGCTAAAGACATGGAAATGAGGGAAACTTGAACTGAATGAGATTAATACATTGAAAACCATTATTGAATAATAGTCTTAGGTAGCTTATAAATAACAACTTTGTTAAGACTCACCATGAGCAAGTGTAATATAATCTTTCCTGCTTATGGTTGGGGTGAGGGGAGAAGACTGGAAGGTCTCTTGAGCTCAGCAATTCTGAGCTGCAGTGGACTATGTTGTCTGATATTGGCACAAAGTTCAGTGTCAATATGGCGAACTCCCAAAGAATAGGGGAGCCACCAGGTTGCCTAAAAGGAGCAAACCAGCCCAAGTCAAAATGTATAGGCCAGAGCTCCCACGTAGATCAGTGATGGGATCAGGATTGTGAGCAGCCTGAGTGAGATAGAAAGAGACCCAGTCTTTTTTTTTTTTAAGGGATGGGGTGGGGAGAATCTTATCGTGTCACTTGGTTTAATTGGAATCCTGAATCTCAGGGCCTCATCTCCACATAATACTATGATAATCTTTTCTCAGAATGGTAATAACATGAAGTGAATTTTTCTTTGGGTAAATTTTGAAAGAGATTAGTTGGCTTTGTGGATTAAGAATCAATTTTTTATAATATCAAGCTTTTACAAATCGCATCTTTACTTTCAATACTCTGATATCTTACTATTTAAAGGAACTCTGTGGTAAACACTTTTAAAAGCAAAGAAGCATTGAGATCTTTCTTTTCTTGACAATAAATCATCCTTTAATTTGTTGACACTTAGAATTGTTTAATATCTGGTTTTATTAATGTGAAGTACACCCATATTTAACTGTTAGTAGCATGCATTCATATCACATTTATTCGGTTTGGTGCTGTTAACAAAGTAAGAGCTGACATGAATGATCACGTGTTTATTTTTTGTCTTCATTTCTCCCCTAAAGAATCGCTCGAATAACTTAAGTCCCTTATTCCTTCTTTCAATTTTACAGATTTTGGTATGACAAGAGATATCTATGAAACAGATTACTATCGAAAAGGAGGTAAAGGATTATTACCCGTTCGCTGGATGTCTCCAGAGTCACTTAAGGATGGAGTCTTCACGACACATTCTGATGTTTGGTAATGAAATTTTGTTTAACAAAAACTCATTCTGTCTCTACAAATCATACCAAATCAAGATTAAATGTTTACCGCTTTCTCCTGTTGCTTTTATAGCACTCCGTTCCCAGTTCTCATTGTATTATTGAGGCTAGTTTCCTTAATCTAAGACACTCTCTGGAATTCCTATTATCAGTATGCCAACTAAAGAAATTAATCTTTGAAACTTTAAAGCCTGAGGTGGGGAGGGTTGATGAGACTGTCATTCTCATAACTCATTTGGAAGGAGGCTAACTTAGGTCATTCTTCCATGAACTGAGATTTTTCAGAACCAAACACACATATATACACAAATCGATATATTTATATTTTTCATTCTTTTATCTTTCAACTGTCTCTCACTCTCTCATTCTACATGTACTTGATTGTATGTATCCATCAGTCACTGAATCACTAAACATTTATTAATTAACTACTATGTGCCAGACACTGTGCCAAACACTCGGGATACAAAAAGGGACAAAAGACAGTCCCTATCTTCAAGAAGTTCACAGTCTGATGGAGGAGACAACACGCAAACAAACATATACAGGCTATATACAGTATAAATAGGAAATAATTAAGATAAGGGAAGGCACTAGAATGAAGAAGAGCTGGGAAAGTCTTGCTATAAAAGATGGGATCTTGGTTGGGGTTTAAGAGAAGCTAGTAGGTTGGATTGGCGCGCTAGGCATGGAGAACAACCAGAGAAAATGCCTACATCCGAGGGATGCAGTGTTGTGTACATGGAACAGTAAGAAAGCCAGTGCTGCTTGATTATGGAGCAGGTGGAGAAGAGTACATATGGCATAAGAAGACCAGAAAGATAGGAGGGGCCTAAGTTAAGAAGGGCTTTGAATGCAAAAAAGATTCTGTGTTTGAACCTGGAGGTGATGGGGAATCACTGGAGTTTATTGAGTTGGCCGAGGAGGGGAGGAAAGGAGGGAGTGACATGGTCTGACTAGTGCTTTAGGAAAATGACTTGAGTGGTTAAAGAGAGGATGGACTGAAGCAGGCATGATGAAGCTCTAGAGTCGTGGCAAGAGAAGGGAAAGGTTATTTCCAAGAAACGTTGCAAAGCAGAAATCAACAGGTCTTGGCAACATATTGGGGGAATGGGGCATGGTGAGAAATAGTGAGGGGTCAAAGATGACTCTTAGATTGGGATCTTGAGGGACTTGGAGGATGGTGTTGCCCTTGATAGAAATTTAAAAGTTCAAAAGTGGGAAAATCATTTGGGGAGAAAGATAATGAGTTCCATTGGACATGTTAAGTTTAAGATGTCTATTGGACATCAAGTTTGAGATGCTTGAAAGGCAGTGGGAGAGGTGAGATTGTAGGTCAGCAGAGAAGTTGGGTAAGGATAGGTAGATTTGAGAATCATCAGCAGAGAAGTGGTAATTAAATCTATGGGAGCTGAAGAGGGCACAGGGCAGAACACTTCAGGACACGTATAGTCAAAAAGAGTGATCAAGAAGATGCAGCAGGGGAGACAGAAAAGGAATGGTTTGGTAGGTGGGAAAAGAACCAGGCGAGAATGGTGTCCTGAAAACCTAGAGAGAAGAGAGAATCAAGGAAGAGAGGGTAATCAATAGTGTCAGAAGCTACAGAGACCAAGGAGAATGAGGATTGAGAAAAGGCCGTTGGATTTGACTACTAAGAGATCACTGGTATTTGTGGGGAGAGAAGTGTGGGTGGAATGATAAAGTTATAAGTCAGACTATAAGGTGTTGAGAAGAGAAAAACTGGAGGCACCTATTACAGATGGAGATCTAAATTCAAGTGATGATTTTTTTCAGAATGGAGGATGATGTGGGCATATTTGTAGGCAGTTGGGAAGGAGACAGTAGACAGTGTAAAAATAAGTGATAGAATGGGAATGATAGTGGGGACAGTCTTAGAGGACATGGCAAGGAATGGGATTGCTTGAGCAAGTAAAGGGTTTAGACTTGGTAATAAGGCCAGTTCATCCTATGAAATGGTTGAAGGAGAAAGTAGTAGAAGGCACCTGATGTGAAATGTGAAGAGGGAAGAGGAAACTCTTGGCAAATGGCCTCTTTTTTCTGTAAAATATAAGGCAAGGCTCTCAGCTGATGGGGTGGGGGGTAGCTGTGGGAGGTTTGAGGAGGAATAAATAGATTTGGAACAGCCACTGTGAAGAGTGGCATGGGGTAGGCATGCATAATAGGATTGCCTAGCAGCAGTGAGGACCCATTTGAGGTTATGTAACATAAATTTGTAATGGACGCAGTCAGAATACGTCTGTGTTTTTCTTCACCTTCATTTAGCAGCATGTATGTAGGAGTGAAGGAGAGTGATCTGAGACGGAGGCGTGGCTGGGTGTAATAGGTGATAGGAATAAGGGAGCTAGGGGTTCCTAGGGATTTGAGAGAATGACAGTATAGAATTGAATTGGTTTACCAAAGGGTCAAGATGGGGAAAAGAGGAGAGAGTAAATAATGTAGAGGAGATAACCTGGGAGACAATTGAGGGGTCACAGGATTGGTGCAGTTGAGGAATGGGATTTTTTTAAGGAAGGCAAAGGGAGAGGTGAAAAATTAATAGATTATGGTTGGATGAGGGGATTCTGGAATTCACAAAGGTAGAGGTATTTATAGGTAATGGAAAGATCAAGGCTTTGACCAGCTTGGTATGTGGCTGATGTAGAGTACAAGAGTAGGTCATGGGAAGTGAATAGGTTGAGGAAATGAATGGTTAGGGTGTTTGAAGGAGAGTCATTATGACTGTGGAAGTTCCCTAGTATGAGGGCAGGAATGGGGAAAAGGGAAAGATTGGAAGCCCTATACTGAACTCGTTGAAGAAGAATGAGGAGTGACCTTGAAGTCGCTTATGCATATATTTATGTATCTTGTACATATATCTGTGTATCTAATAATGTACATGTACTTGTACATGCTATATATCTGACTTGTACATGTATTTATATATTTGAAAATAGATAATGCCACCTTAGAGTTATATAGTTCCTTACCATTTATGAATTTCTTTCATATGCAGTGACATGTCTGACTCCTTTCTTCCTTTCTCTTTTCCTCCCTTCCTAAAATCCTTTCATTTTTATGGATACCAGGTTCATTCATATAGTACTTTGCTGTCTATGAAATATTGTTATATGCAATATCTCATTTGACCTCCACAACACTCTGGGATAGCTGGAGCAGGTTCTTATTCATCGCCATTCTATAAATGAGGAACTTGCTATTAGATCAGTACAAATTGGTTAAGTGGTATAGTTGGGATACAGGCCCACGGTCTTTTCACTGCTATTTAGTGCATTTACTACTATGAATCTTGAATTGCATTTTTAAAAAATACATAAAGTTCGTGTGTCTTTATTATGTTTCCCGTTAGTTCCATCTGTTTTTTTTTCCCTGAGTAGGCATACTTGGTTGCTGACTCATAGGTAGAATGAGACACAAAATATCTTCCTTCTTAATAAAAGTCTCTTAGTATTGTAGCTTTGGACAGGTTCAGAGAATTCAAGCTCTGCCTCTTCTTTATCCTCCTTTCTCGGCAAGTTTGTAGATGGGGAGTCAGTTTCTAAAACATAATTGAAGGAAGGTCTTGGCAAATAGTCGACCATTCTGGCACGTCAGCTTCCCAAAGTATCACATGGTTTCTTGGCTTTCTTAGCAAGGGATCTTATTGCTTATGCGTTGTTTACTTCCAACTGCCTGGATGACAACACAGAAGAGCTATTTAAATAGTAACCTACATCAGTTTTTTAACCTCATGAACCTCCAAGGGCTCAAGCCTGTTTTTTTAGTCAGGTGCCTATTAGAAATAGCATTTAATTATGACACAGCAAAACATTGTTGCTTCGTTGTGAGGTCATATATTAGAATTTTAGTGGAATAAGAATGTCCAAGAAGGAGCCTTTCCACTTACCAAATCAATCCCTTTTTTAGAGATTAGAGGTGAGGGCAAAAAAGCAAGTTGTTTTTATTCCAGTACTACTTAGTTATTTTTGCTAAAAGGGATAGTTAAGGGAGAGATGTTTACTACCAATTTCCCATTTCACTACTTGGCCAAATAGAATCAATTAGAAAAATATATAGAAGCAAAAAAAAAGTGTCAATTATTCTTTTTTTTTATTAAATATTAAAGCATTCAAGTTCCTTTTTCTACAGACTTTGAGGATTACCTTATCAAGGTAGGAATTATACATCTCGTATATGCTGCTACCCTGATTGTGAAGTAAGGTTGCCTTCTCTTGAAGGAATCTAACCTGTCTTAGTCCTGAATCTTTTTTAATATATTTACAACTAAAGAGAATCTCGCATGACCCTAATGCAAGGGATCTTGGAATCACTGAATCAAAAAAGATTCTTTATTCAGTGCAAACCTTGCAACTCTGTAGTTGACGCCTATTGTTATTAGTGAATCTTAGCATTCAAAGAATTGAGTCCAATCTAAATCTGTATAAAAATCTGTTCTGGAATATTCCTATAAGGGCAGCTAGGTGACCCCATGGATAGAACACTGGGCCTGCCGTTAAGAAGATTCATATTCCTGAATTCAAATCTGGCCTGTGACCCAGACCACGTTGCTTAACCCTGTTTGCCTCAGTTTCCTCATCTGTAAAATGAACAGGAGAAGGAAATGACGAACCACTCCAGTATCTTGGCCAAGAAACGCCTAAATGGGGACACAAAGAGTCAGACATACTGAAAGACTAAACAATAATAAGAAAATATTGAATACTTGGAGTTATGGGAAGCTCATTCATTTGTGAGTCACTACATTTCATTCTTGGACAACTCTGGATATCATAAAGTTCATTCTCATGTTGAGGTAAAACTTCTTTCTCATAGGTTTTAGCTGCTGTACCTAGTTGTTCTTGGAACACAGGTGTCAAGCCTACCTCCCTCATGGGTAGAAACAGATTAAAATATAATTGGGAAATGTTTAACAATAAATAAAATACAACATAGGTTGTGTTAATTTGTGGTTTTCTAAGTCACTATAGGTTTTGTGGACAGGGATCCTTTCTGTTTGAGTTTGACACCATAGCTCTAGAACACAGAGCAAATCTACTTTCTCTAAGACAGTCTTTTTCCTATATTACATCCCTTCAAAGATTTGAATAGAATTATGTTTTTTTTCCTTATGGTCTTTTCTTTGGGCTAAAATCCCAGTTCCCTTCAGTTGTTCTCGTGTAGCTTGGATTCTAAATTTTGAATCCCCATCGTGATGGGCCTCTTTTGAATGCTAAACAATTTTCCAGTGTGTCTATCAAAATAGCTTACTGACATTTGAAGAGCATATTCCATATATCAGTCATTTCAATAAATTTTTGTTGAATATCTTTGTGTAAGGCCCTAAGACACAGACTACATTCTTTAAGAGTGTTCTCTTATAGCATGGTCTATTAATGCAGCTGGGGATTATTTAATATTAACTTAAGTAGCTGGTGTTTCATGCTGTTGGCTTATGTTCACATCTAAACTTCTGTCCAAAAGTTTTCCATATTTCTCTGAACAAGAATGATGCCTCAGTGTACTCTTTAAAAAATATACCATGATTTCTTGTAGTCAGTTTACTGCCAGTATATAATATGAAATACCCTTTGGTTTGTATATTTCTGTATGTCAACGTATCAACATTGATAATCCTCCCCCTTCCTTTTTCAAGTGACTTCAGGTCCAGATAACTAACATTACATTTGATTGGGGCACAGTTTTTATATTACATGACCCTTACACCTGCACATTATGGACACTGAAAATGCTGTGTTTATATGTGTGGGAGGGAAGAGGTAGTGGAGATGTTTGGCAAGAGGTGAGAATGGAGAAAAGTCCAAATATCATATTAATAAGTTCTCCACATAGATGGATTCATTTAACCCACAAAAAATGAAATCAATTCAGATTATCTATTAAGTTAGCATATGATCAAAATTTGTGTAGTACCTTGCCAAATATTAAACTGTTCTTAAAAATACTTAATCTGAAAACTTAACATACTGTTCACATGCAACTCACTGCCTCACATTGGTCAGCATCTGTAAAATGATCTCATTGATGAACCTAGCTTAGAGACTTCTACCTCTAACACTGATGCTTTAGCTTGTTACTAAGGCAAAATTATTCTGCTTTTCCATCTGCACAATATTGATACCAGGTAAGTGCACAATTATTTCCTAAGGCATTATTGTATGGGGACTGGAGCAAGATAATTATAGCCTGCCAGACACTTTGAACAATGAAGGAAGTTAAATGAACCTACAGAGAAACAAACATTATACTTTTTTTTGAAAGTTGCATTTTTATGGCCTACTGGATTGATAAATAAAAAAAAAAGCAAATAAAGTAGAGAAAATGTTAGACAATAGAACTGCTTTAAAAAAAGTTCTGGGGAGATAATAAAAATAGAAGATATATCATTCGATGTATTGTTTGACCATTCAAACATCATAAACTTACAAGCGTTACAGGCATGTCACTTATTTGAACTTACATATTTAACAATGTAGAGACTCTCATTCCAGAAGTGATGGGAAAAATATCTGCTTGGTCTTTTTAAAGCAATTGTTTTGGGGTCTGAGTGCATAAGCTTTTCTAGAACTCTTGTGTAATAGAAATACTATTTCACAGTCAGTAGAAGTTATAAAGGAACATGGGGTGGGGTGGGTAAATCCCCCTTTGCCTGCTAAGATTCCATTTAGGTCATACCAACATGTGCTTTCAGTATCCATTTATATCGAATCTGATTGCAAATACAGTTATTTAAGCAGTTTCTAACATTTTATAGTTCAGAGTCACAAAATTTTCTACATATTCTGTAGATTTTTGTGCTGTGCTAGGGGACCAACTTCAGGTGATGTTGTAGGACAAATCCCACTGGCATCATTTTCTTTGTATCTGCCCAGTCCAAAGAAGCCCCTTACTGGATGCAAAGGCAAACAGAACACAAAAAGTTAGTATATAATAAGAATTTAATATGAAAAACTTAATTATGTAGGTGTAGAATATTCCCATTTTTTGTTTTATGTAGCTGATGTGCAGAAATCTATGTATTCTTTTATTATCAATTTTAATTCTTTATTTGGTAGATTTTTTAAAATGAAACTAAAGAATAGGCTTTATGTAGCAGAATTATTCGTTTCTCTTTATGGCTGTTTTTCTCTAAGCATACCTTTGTTCTTTGACATGTTTAATACCTCTTCTCTTTGCTTTTTAAATCTAATTTGTCACCCCTTGTCCTGTCTTCTTTTTAGAGAATCTCGAATCTGCCTCTCATCTATTCCCATTATCACCAACTTATTTCTCACCGTCCTCACCTCTCCCTTGGACTGTTGCAATAGCATCTCCTCATTCCTGCCTCCACCATATGCTTCCCCTAAATCTATTCTTTACATGGCTTCTGCGGTCTTCCTAAAACATAGTTCTAATAATGTTATTGCCCTGCCTTGTTCAGAACTTCGAATGGTACCATTACCTCCTGAATCAAGTCCCAACTCTTTAGACTAGCATTGAAGAGTTTCCATAATTGGATCCCAATCTATTCATCCTGTACATCTCCCACTTTTTTTCTTCACGTTTCCTGTATTCTAGCCAAAAAGACTGCTTGATATCCTTTCCACGTGCCCTAAAGTTCCTTGTCTCCATATCTTTGCTTAAATTGTTTCTATTTCTGGGATACTCCCTTCTCCTAGCTGTGCTTAATTTCTGTCCATCCTTCAAAGGCCATCTCTCCTAAGAAAACTTCTCTTAACCTCTCTCCAACTTGTAACTACTTGTAGCTTTTTTCTCCTTTGAATCCCCATTGCATTTTTTGATATTTTTTCCTATGGAACATATCACATCCTGTCTTGTATTATAGCTTTTTTTTGTAGTTGGCCTTACTCCTTCTACTAGATAGTGAATGTGTTTAAATAAGGAGCTTTCTCATTTTTTAACTCAGTGAAAATTATTCAGTAGGAACTCAGTAAATTTTTTAAATTGAATTCCCTTAGGCCAAATTCTAATAGAAAATTACTACTTCCTTAAATATTACAATCTGATAAATTCTGGCCAGATCATCATTATAGCTGTCATAAACTATTGGATCTCAATCTTTTTTTTTTATTTATTTACAATGGCCTATACCACCTAAACTTTGTTCTACTCAGAAGGAGATAAAATGATGGGAGGGGAACTTTTATTTAAAAAAAAAACAAAACTTAGTTCCTATTTAAAACAACAACAACAACAAACTTTTAAATGTTTTTTCTTTGTTATTTTAGGTCCTTTGGTGTTGTCCTCTGGGAGATTGCAACATTAGCAGAGCAGCCCTATCAGGGCATGTCTAATGAACAAGTTCTCCGGTTTGTTATGGAGGGTGGCCTTCTAGAGAAACCAGACAACTGCCCCGATATGCTGTATGTATTTCCTGGGCCTCTTAGTTTCCTTCTTTTTATTCTCTGATATTGCCTCCTTCCATTGAGGGATCAAAACTCAGAGAAGCAAGTCTGACTGTGGGCAATGTTCTAACAGACTTTTACATTGGTGGCTGCCTGTTGAAGTTTTACCTCTAAGGAACCATGTTTGATGAAATGTCTGTCTTTAGGAATATCTTTGTTTTTTTTTTTCTTATGTCTTATTTTATTTAGCTTTGTACTTGGTGTACATACAAGTTTGACAGCATTTGCTGTTTTGTTCAGGTGAAGCCCACCTATGAAATTTATGACCAGCCTTTCCTATCCTTCCCACCCCCCGCAATCCAGTTTACACATAAACATGCATGCTCATGCACGCAAGGCACAAGGATACATTTTGTCAGTGTAAAATAACGAAGAAAGCCTTTGGAGTCACTGGCTTTTTTTAAAGACCACAACTTTGGAAGGCAAGCAGAAAGAAGATGTAACCTTTGGAATAAGGAATTTTTAGTGTCTCATGCAGATGAAGAACAAAACACATCAGTTCTTTACCTTGAGCAGTTCCAACATACTGCTGCAACCAACGCTTTTTCTCAGTGAGATACTTTCTCCCTTTCTGTTAAGTGTTTTAAAAGAGCGTGAACTGTATGACTAATATTATCACTCAAACTTCATTTTAGTGAACAATGTGGAACTGAAACATGCTTTAACTTAGCTTTAAATCCCTCTGTACACAATCCTTGGCATGCACAGCCTCAGTTAATTTTAGGCACTTAATACTCTCATTTTCTCAAACTGTCTTTTTGGGAAGAAAAACTTACAACTTGTTTCAAAATTCGTTCGAGGGCCCACAATGGGCATATGATTCCTTATGGTCCTCAGCTGCTGAACATTCTTGTGAAAAGAGCTTTTCTGGCTAGAGGTCTTGCTCTGGTGTCAGATGACAATGTTTTGTGACTTGAGGGAGGTAGGAGCTGGGAAAAATGGGAGGGGGTGGGTAATGAGGGTTGGGAGTGCTATAGCCTTATGCCTTCCCATCTCACACTCTTTTCTTTGCACAAGACTAGAAAGAGGATGACAAGAAACCCCTCTGTTATGTTAGGCATATTAAGACAAGTTGTAGAAATAAAAAATTGAGTGTCTTAGTTGCTCATACTCTAGTTAAAGCAGAAATGTTCATAGTTTCTGGATTGTATTCTGAAAAGCATGAATGTATGTAGTCTGCTCATAAGTGGTAGAGATCACATATTAATTTTAAGACAAGTTAAAACCATGAGTATTCATTCTGGGATGACATGTCAGGAAGAATTATAGATTACCCTTTTAAATTGTTTTGGAAAAACTGCCCCACATTTTGATGTCCACCCTGGAAGGTGTCCTCTTTGGAGAAGCTTCTGAGGACAGATGTTTTGTGGACCGACTTTGATTTTTGTTCTTGAAAGCTCCTTCCACCAGGAAGAAAACATAAATCCATTGTCCTTTCTGTAGATTGAGATTGTGTTGGGACTTTAAGTATAAGTTTGAAGTAGATGCTTTCTCTGTAAAAATGTTCTCCGAAAAGTGGTGAGACTGATTCTTGTAGCATTGTGGCTATTCGTGTTAAGCACATTTCTGTGCTTTTTAGTACATTGGGTACTCTTTGAAATTTGGCTCATGTATTATATCCTTTAAACAGTTATTATGAATGCAAAAGGCAAAGGGTGAAAGAAGGTTGCCAAGACACATTTCTTTAACAAAGTAAAGCTTAGACCTGTATTATAAATGTAGTCTGTTTAGTGGATGTGGACAAGCACCATCATTTGGGAGATATATAGATATGACATGCTTTGCCTTACATTGTGTTTCCCAGAACCCACATTTGGAAAGAGTTCTTTCCAGTTCTGAACATATCCTCCTCATCCTGAGTATATTGATAAAAATTACTTGGAGGATAAGTTTTAATTAATTTGAACAAAATATCATAAGAATATATAGCGCAGTGATTTTTAACCTTTTCTGTATAATGGACAGTTTGGCAGTTTGGAGAAGCCTTTGGACCCTTCTCCAAATAATGTTTTTAAAATGCAAAAAAAAAAAATACATCAGATTATCAAGGAAACTAATTGTTTTCTTTTTAGTTCCAGGGTCCAAGGTTAAGACTCCTAATTTTAGCTATGATATTCATTGTTAGAACTGGTAGAGTCTTGGGGAAGCATTAAAAAAGAGCCCAAATGAACAGGTGTTAGTTTTGTCTTAGGGGAGGGGGGTGGCATTAGGGAGGATCTGAGTATTTCTCTTTTGTGTCTTCTCTTGTGATTCATGTAAAATTTTGTCTATAAGATATTTGTGAGACTCGTAAAGTTGATCCACCCACAGATGAATGGTATTTTAATATTCATTTAAGATGCCTGGGAATCTGAGCCCACCTGCTATGGGAAAATCAATACACTTCCTGTTCCCAGCATAATGTAACAGGAAAACTGAGGAGAGGTAGCATTTAGATGTTAATTCAGTTAGATGTCTTTATTTTGCAGTCTAAAAGTTCTCTGGAAAATTCCTCTCCCTTTTGGATGCATAACAAAACAAAAGGAAGACTGTTTAATTTTATAGGTAGTATACTTATTTGTCCTCTCATCCTCATTTATGGATAAATTGAGCAAAGGAAGATATCCTTTAGGAGACAAGTTCTTTGAATACAAAGAACTGGGAAACAGGTCAACATAGAAGAGAATATTTTAAAACCAGAGTCAGGCCATATCCTGACGTCTTGACCTCATGTGTCTTGGCCCCTCGAGGCCAGTCCTCCACCATCTACACACATGCACATGCACACACTCATGCATATACACACATACACTTATATACATATACATGTGTATATAGAGTGTTCCAAACATCTTAGTGTAATGTATTAAACGTTACTAGCTTAACACTGAACTAAGACTTTGGGACAGCTTGTATAAGTATAGTTTCTCGTGAATGGCAGTCTTCTGTATGTAAGAATTAAAGGAGTATACAGTAACCTCTGGAGACCCGAAACAAAATAACCCAAAAGCATCTGGACTGCTTTATTTTTCAGTTTGCAAAACATAATGGAACACAACTCCCCCACCCTTGTTGATTAAAAGCCATACATTGTTGAAGATTCTTGGCTGGTTCTGCTAGGATTCAAAGTACTTGAATAGAGACCAAACTTAAATAATGTTTCCAGCCTGTTTTAACACTTGGATAAAATTTCCCCATGGTAAACAGTACATCCTAACACCATTAACTTGCTTACCCTAACATAGGAGTATTTAAGTTAGAGCAAGTATTTAAGATACCAAGGCTAGGGAATAATGCAGCATAACGATTTCATAGCCTAGAAGTTGTTTTTGAAACATGAACTCCCTATGAAAATGTGCAGCAGTGACTCTAATGAGGTTGTTTTGTGCAGATATAAAAGCAGACACACAAGCATCTTCTCTCCATGTTCTGCTTTGTAGGGCACCTTGTCCTAAGTGTCGTGACCACTGTTCTCATCGGGTCTGACTGAAGCTTCTGGCTTACGTTTAAAGCAAGAATGCTTTGATCCTTAAGCTCTCTGTATGCGTCTTAGCTTGCTAGCTCTCCTACACAGATTTTGACTTGTCCATTTTATGATTCCTGCTGGAGTGCTTAAAGCAGGAACAAGTCTGTCAAAGATATGCATCGCCTTTGCCTCCTCCCTTTTTTTTTTCATAAAGAATAGAGCTGTGTACCATAGTGGTAAGCAATTACTAATTTTCTTTTAGCCTGGTTGTAATGCCTCAGGATCATCCAGTTTGCCAATTGTCCCTAATGTCTCTGCTTAATTATGGTCTCAGTTATATGCCGAATACATTTAAATGATGAAACTTAACAAGCCAGGATTTTTTTAAAAAGAACTTTTATCATTTTAACACCACAGCTTTTTGACCATACAGTTTTCTTTGCTAGAGTTTGCTTATGTCTTAGACCAAATATTATTTAAGGGATATGGTATTCTTCCAACATTATTTTTAACACTTCATCTCTAATTCACCCACCATCTCCCCCTAAAACAAACAAAAAACCCCAACTCTTAACCGACACTTTAAAAGGAAGAGATGTTTGTTGGTTTGTTTGCTTTTTAATCAGCTCTTTTAGTCCTCTAGAAGCTAGTCTATTGGAAAGTTTTCTTGTGGAGATAGTGTAAACAAGGTCTTGAATCCTGCAGAGTAAAAAAAAAAAAACAACAACACTTCCTTTTATGGGAAGCACTGGAAGGTTTTTGAATCTGGAATGGTTTAAAAGAATCATCACATGGTCTTGTTTGTGCTGATGTCACATGCATTACTCTACTGCTTTGTGGTATCTCCCAAGCATTGCCCCCAGGCCACAGGGCTCTGAGCCAGGGAATATCGAGTGAGTGTTCTTGGCCCCAGCTGATGCTTCTATTCAGGGACATACCAGTCAGCTAGAGAGGCATAGCCATGAAGTCACAGAGATGAATTTTATATATTTATGTCAGTGCTTTATTTCTATATACATTGTTTTTCTCCCACCCACCTTTGGGAAATGGTTGAGCAAAAGAAGAGAGAAGGAAACATGGGAAGGCAGATTTCTTAGATCCTTTACAGAGAGAAGTTTAATGAGTTGTAAATGCTGAATATGTGTCAGTAAATGCAAAACTTTTACACTGCTCCTGATTATAGAGGAAGCCAAGAGTTTTCCAGGGGAATTTTGACAGTTCCTGGGTTCGCTTTATAACAAATCATCTATGCCTATCAGGAGCAAAAGATACAGAGCTAGAAAGAACCTTAGAGATAATGTGGCACTGTCGCTTTGTTTTCAAGTTGAAGCAATGTGACTTGCCCAAGGTCACACAGATCATAAACATCAAATCTTGGATTTGAACTTGAATCTTTTGACTCTGAATCCTACTCTCTGTTCTAACATACCACCAGTACCTTAAAAATGTTTGCTTTAAATTATATGTATAAACATTTTTTCACTCCTGGAATACTAGAGAGTTGCTGTTTCTCCCTTATGCATTTCTAGACAAGTAATCACAGATATTTTAATTGAGCACGATATGAAACCTGTGTATTATACTCTTTCTGAGCCTCATGTTCTCTCTCATCCACCCTGGACACATTGCCCCTCCAACACAGATTCAACTGATAGCATTCTTTAATAGACCTTTATATTCTTTCTGGTCAAATTGTAGGAGTTCCTCTTTCTACAGCAAGTATTTACAATGTCTGTTGCCCCAATCCTTTGTGAATTTCTTGGGGGAGAGAAGGGCCACCTGTGGTTAAAGATTTTGACTTTCTAGCTCTAGAGTTCAAAAGCTGTACTAGAAGACCTAAGGATATTGGCTAATTGTAGCTTTCATATCTGTAGTTTTATTTTTCATGAAAATTGACTGATCAGTGCTAAAGGAGGGCCAGTTGGGTTGAAAACTACAGTAGCAGTACATAATGACCAAGAAGGACAGGAGAACAAAGTGATGCCAACATTAGCACCTGTGGTGGCTAAACTGAGTAACTGTGGGTCCTCTTCTAGTTCTTCAGGCAAATGAGGAAAGTTTGTTCTGAAGCTAAGTAAAA
>CM053598.1:108694442-108726033 GCA_028646575.1 Pseudocheirus occidentalis | reverse complement strand
TGGGTCCTCTTCTAGTTCTTCAGGCAAATGAGGAAAGTTTGTTCTGAAGCTAAGTAAAAAAGCCTAAAACTGTTAAGGCTGTAAAGGGAAAAAAAACTGCCTCCTGCTCACTCTCTTTTCTGTAGACATCATCCTATTTTTTTGTCATGGGACTATGGTCCTTTAATTTGAGGGTGGGGTAAGTGATGGGAAGTGTTGGCCCTGGAATCAGTGCTATGAAATTCTGATCATGCTAAAGTTTGTTACCTCAAAAAAAAAAAAAATTGACTGATCAGGGGCGGCTAGGTGGCGCAGTGAATAGAGCATGGGCCCTGGAGTCAGGAGTACCTGAGTTCAAATCCAGCCTCAGACACTTAACACAAAAACTAGCCATGTGACCTTGGGCAAGTCGCTTAACCCCAACTGCCCTCCAAAAAGCAACAACAACAAAAAAAATTTGATCAGATTATTTTGTTTTTATACAATGTTCTATTGACATTTGGGAATTGGGGAGATAGTACAAGGAGAAAGCTTTAAAGCATTCTGTTGTTATAGGCTCCTGTTAAAGAAGGAAATTGTTCTTGGCCATCTAGCAGCCTTATTTTTTTAAATATCCAAGAAATACACTTTTTTCCTTCCCCCCTCTTTTTTGTTTTTGCTGTATAATCAATAATAGTATACTTTTCATGTTGTTTGTCCTGCTTCATCTTTTGGTAGTTTCTATTTGATAAGCATGAAACACCCTTCTTTCCCATGTAACCTAGTGTTTCCACGTGGGATTTTGTATCTGCTTTGTCAAGTATCGTTCAGTTTCTGATCTGCAAATGGACTAATGAGCAAAAACACAATCTCTCTCTTTGGCTTCTAGGTGGGTAGCGCTGTACTTACAGCAAAATTTATATTCTGCTTCATCATACTGAAAATACAGTCTTCTTCCTGATTGATATACCAGTCTGTGCCAGCTGGGCAAACAGTGGGCAACTCTATCATTGAGTTACTGAGTTGAAAAGTACTTTTAGTGTTCCATAACTTAGAAAGTCAATAACTTTGTTTTGACTAATGACCCATAGAGAGGATCTGTTTACTTGTAACGTACTTGGACAATCAAAATTAAGGTCTTAAGTAGAAACTATGTGAAACAGAAGCATTTCACTGACCTCTTTAGGTCAGTCTAAGCACATAGAAATACTTAGACACTCAGAAATGGAGTGGTATTAGTTTTGTCTGCTTTTATGTGTTGTTCCATTATATGCTTGTGTTTCATTTGTAGGTTTGAATTGATGCGTATGTGCTGGCAGTACAATCCCAAAATGAGACCTTCTTTTCTGGAGATCATTGGCAGCATCAAAGATGAGCTGGACCCAGGTTTCAAGGAGGTCTCCTTCTTCTACAGCGAAGAGAACAAGCCACCAGACACAGAAGAGCTGGATTTAGAGACTGAGAACATGGAGAGCATTCCCTTAGACCCTTCCTCCACCCTCCAGCCGGCTGACAAACTCTCAGGACACAAAGCCGAGAATGGGCCTGGTGTGGTGGTCCTCAGGGCCAGCTTTGATGAAAGGCAGCCTTACGCGCACATGAATGGAGGACGCAAGAATGAAAGGGCCTTACCTTTGCCCCAATCTTCGGCCTGCTGATCCTTGGATCCAGAATCCCATGCAAACAGTAACACATGTACACTGGGGTTGGGGTGGGGGGTGGAGGGAAAAAGAAATTTAACAATATATTCAAAAGCCTACTGTACCTCAGTGGATCTTCAGAACTGCCATCGCTGCACACAGGAGACCCCTATCTTCAGTAAACAACACATTGACGATTTTTTTCTTTTTTTCAATATGCAAGCAGATGTTTGTTTCAGTAAAGGATTCCTCAAATGAGGCGGGCCTTTAAAAACTTTACTGGTAACATTTAATAGCAACAGAAAACTTGAGGTCTGATTTTCCTCTCTCTTTACCCCTGTCGTCTTTTTTTCATATATCTCTGTCCTCACACACAGTACACTCTCTCTCTTGGCTTCTTAAGGAGAAACATATCTGCGCGCAAATCCAACCATAAAGCACTTTTTATCAGATCAAAGAAATGGCTGGCTGAGTGGCCCCTATTACCCTTGCAAGCACCTGCCTAACAGTATAGAGGTCTTTATAAAATCAAGTTAGGAGACTGGATTTTTAACCCTGCTCTTTAAACCTTTTTAATAACTCATGAAATTTTAAAAGGGCCATCATTCATTTGAGGTTGTTACCATTTTCAATGCTGCCAAATTTTGCCAAAAATCCAAACTTTTCTTTTTCCTTAAATTCTTTTTGTTGTTGTTGTCATAGGTATGGAAAGAGCACAGTAATCAATTGCTCCATTACAAAAAAAAAAAAAAAAAAAGAAGCACTAGTAATCTTCTCCACCCAATCAGACACTGGCATTCTTTTTACATTTCATTTAAAAAAGAAATTGTTTTTGTCTGGATTATTGTTATTTTTGGGAACTGGACAAAATATTCCTTTCTCGTGATGGAAATGGGAAGGAACTGAAATGATTCCCGCCCCCCTCCCCCCCACTCTCTGGCCCCTGGGAATTCTGGAGAAAACTGGCAGTGGTGAGAGCCAGAAGTAACACGCTTCACACACAAAGTCAGCCGTAAGCCAAACTCCCCTCACCCCACCCCTCCTCCCTATTCATCTCTCCCCACCCCCAGGACACCAAACGGAAGGGATCTCCAGTGATGCAGCCTGCCCCTCTTTACAGGTTTGCAAGGAAAGAAATTTAAAAACAAAACAACACAAAAGAGAAGAAAAAGCAGTAAATGGATTCAAGCATATTAAGCTTTGTTGACATTTTCTCTGTTATTAAGACTTCTTAAAGGGTCTTACAGTTCTCTGTTAGACCGTGGATCATTTGCATACACATCGTCTTTAATGTCACTTTTATAACTTTTTTACGGTTCAGATACTCATCTATATGTCTGTACAGAAAAAAAAAAGCTGCTATTTTTTTTGTTCTTTATCTTTGTGGATTTAATCTATGAAAACCTTCAGGTCTACCCTTCTTCCCTTTCCCCCTTCCAACAAAGTTCTTATGCTTTGAACTATATAGTGTGCAACTTTCTTCTTCCTCTCCCAGTAATTGATACTTGTATAACATGATTTGCCATGAACTGTTTGATGCCTTTTTATAAATATATTTCCCTCCCCTACCCTTACCCCCATTAGCTGTTTTTAAAACATTAGCTGTGTGGGCACAGGGCTCAAGAAGCAATTGGGAATTGGGGGTAGGAAGATGCATGCCCTTGATCGTCATCAGTGTGGCCTAGGGGGTGTTTTTACTATACCCTCCCTCCCCTCACCCACCTCCTTAACCCACACCCACATAGCACTCGAGTCTGTTACAGTGCAAGGCATGATACAAACTCAGGTCAGAAAAAAAGGTTAAATATTTAGTACATTCTTGTTGAGTGTTCATATTCATCATTGTTGAAGAGTCTCACCGTCTCTCCCTTGCCTTTCTTTCTTTTGATTGTGACACACATATCTCTCTCTCTCTCTCTCTCTCTCTCTCTTTCTCTCTCTCCCCCTCTCTCTCCCTCTCCCTCTCCCCCCTTCCTCCTCCCCCCTCCCTTTCCTTCTCTCTCTATATATACATATATATATATAAATAATATCTATTTTTTTAATTGTTTGGGTACAACAGCGGTTTAACTGCAGACACTAGGCATTTGGGTCACTATTTTTTAAAAAAAAAAAGAATATTTTAACCTTCCATCCCATGAACAACAACAGCTGCTTCATCCAAATCATGTCACAAGTGGCCCTAAGAACACTGATCTGATCAGACTTAACCATCTTTCTAATTAGAAAATAACAAGGAACACTTTTTGAATTGTCCTACCTCTCCTTCTCCTTCCACCACCCCTTCCGCAGTGGCAATTACTTAGATAATTGCATCTGAGTAAGACTTGGCAAAAGGTGAGCTAGGTGGTTGACATCCCCAGGTTGGTGAAGAAGCTGAGCCATGGGAAACTGTTCTGGCCTGCTGGTCTGGACGTAGACCTGCCATCAAGATCAGATCCCAGGAAGCTTGTTTCATCTGCAGAAGCCTTGGTAGCTGGGGCAAGGCATGAAAACTCAAGGCGCTATTTCAATTTAGTACCTAAGTTCTCTTTTGACTCTGCTCCCCTGAGGGATGACAGCACTAGAGTTGTTCTGGGATGGAAATGCTTAAATTTTGGAATAAGAACAAAGAGGTAAAATAGAATGATTGCTAGTTGTGACTGGAGATTAAAAACAAAACAAAAAAAACACAAAAATGTTTGTAGTGCTTTTTGCTTGTATAGTTTGAGTCCCACTTTCTTCTCTAGCCTCTGCCCCATAGTTATTTTCCCTTTTAAAAAAAGTAAAGAAAAAAGGAAAAAAAAGAAAAAAGTTAATTAAGAAGGTATTCTATGTAGGATTTTTTAATTTATTTTTTTGTGATATCAGTTTAAATCACTGTAGAGATGCCCCATAATGAATTTAAATACTGAGATAAGGGTTTTTGTGTATGACGGGGACAGTTTTTGATTTTTTTCAAACATTTATCTACCTCACTCTTATTTTTTATATGTGTATATATAAAAAAAAGAATACATCTCACATTTCTCAGCACCTGACAATATGCCGTTGATACTGGTAACCTCATTCACACTACAGACCACATACACTAGGTTATAGAGAGGAGTGGCCAGTATTTTATTCCAAGGGGTCAAAGCATCATTCTAACTCATCTATCTCCTAACATTTCCAAACAGCTTGCTTTTTCCTATTTTTCTTTTTCTTGTTTTCTTCCCTTTTTTCTTTCTTTTTTAAACTGTGGGATAGGAAGAAGACAGAGAGCCAGGAGAGGCCTCTGTGACTTCGCATAGTTGTGTTAGAGAACCTAGGGGTGTGTGTTTGTTCTTTTGCTGCTGTCATAAACCAGGCAACCGTTGCAGCCTAGGAGAGTGGCTACTTGTCCATCCAAGTCTGATGATAACTGTCTCTGACTGCTCTATACGAATCGAATGATGAATAACTTATTCATTACCAGAGCCACTTGTTTACAAGGTTTCCCGGATTGGGGGTGGGACTGAATGAAGCAAATAGCCTTTCTGTTAAAATTCCATAGACGGGCATAAGTTGTTTTCTGTTACCTCCTCTCAGATGCCACTTGCACCACTGGACTATACCATGAATCACAAGTCCAGGAAAACTTTGGTAGGGAAGTGCAGCTGTTGTTGAGTTGTACAGTGCTCCAAAGTTACCAATTAGGAAACTATCATTCTTAAAGTTTGCCATTGCTTCTGACCAAGAGTTGCAGAGCTCTCAAAAGTATGGATGATCCAAATGAATGATCTAAAATAGAATGACCTGAATAGAACATTTTCTCTTCTCCTCCCTACTTTTTTTCTTGGTCTCTCTTTTTTTCCTAGAAAGAAAAGAAAAGGAAACACTATACCAAACTCTCTGGTTTCTAAGGGACTCTCAATCGATTTTAGTCTCCCTTTCATAGTTTTTAACTGATTACCGTCTACTTATCCTAATCTAATCCTGCCATTCATATGACCCGAGTCACCTGAATCTGGCAGCTGCCCTCATAGAGGGCTCTGATGGCAGTATCTGAGGAACATATGGTTGACTCTTCCAAGGTAGGGATGACTTCTTGAAAAATTTAGCTTTATCGTTAAGCTCAGGAGCCTTCTCTGTCCTTAGGGAGAGCCTTACTTTTTTCTCAGAGGTCCTCTGAGCTCCCAAGATCACAAATATTTTGTCAGGGTTTTTTTCTTTCATAGATGACCCCTTGGTGTAGTGACCTCTCCTCTTCTTTGCACATACTGGTTTCCGCAACTGGAGATCTGCAGATCATTCAGCTGGCTATGAGGGTTTTGTTAAAACTGTCCAAGTTGTGTGTGCGTGTGTGTTGTGTTTTTTTTTTTAATGTAGGTGGTTTAAAAGGAAAAAAGTAGGAAAAAACACTAACAATGTAGCGCCCATCATGAAAAGCATTTCAGAAGCACTTAAATGAAGAGAACATAAGCATTTGTGATGGTGCAGTCGTATTTCCTGGACCAAGCCACCTTCACTATACCAAGGCATTTGATAGTCAGAGGTCTAGTCTGATGTCATGTTGATTTCCACCTCTCTTTGATTTTTCTTCTTTGTATACTCCAAATAGCTTTACAAGTCTGAGTTGCGGCATTTTCCATGCGCTCTCCTCTTGACAGTAAATCACACTGCTTTAGTAATGTGAACCACTGAGAATGGACATTGGCTTTTGTATCGGCGTTATGTAACTGTTACATGCAGCCTATTCCTGAGACACCACCAGCTTGTCTGCTCTGGAGAATTTCTCTAATGTCATCTGTTAGAACCAAATTGTAGCACTTCTTATTTGTATCATATGAGAAGATGATACTGAACTATGTATGACACAAGATTGCCGCCATGGAGGGAACAAGGCAACTTTCACGATTAGCACTAGGCCATTCTTCTAGCCTCTCTCATCATATTTGTAAGTGTTTCGGTGGTCAAGGAGGTGGTTTAGTTTTAGATAAACAGACACATAAAAAGAAGGTGGCTATTGTGGAACTACCAAAGCATGCCATACTTGGTATCAAATATTGAGGTATTTTTGTTTGGGAAGATAGAAATATCAACCAAGTGTGATGCTAAATTTGAGGCCAGTTCATGTTCCACCAAAGCCTCTTTCTCACTGTGACAGCTCCATTCTGTAAGCAGGTTGTGAGTGATTCATGCCTCTTGTCATGGTTTGTTCTCACCAAAACTCAAAATTGGTGGGAAAGTCCAGGGTGCTGTGGTCAACTGGTCCCCAGACGTTGCTGTAAGATTCTCTGAGAGCAGTTTTGCATTGTTGAGGATAAGTTTAGTTCAAACTAATGACACTCCTCCATGAAATGCCCTACCCATTCCAGTAGCAAGTATATGAGAAATGTATTTAGGGTTTGGGTTTTTTTTTTAATTAATGTTACTCTTTGTTTGTCAACTGTCTATTATTTCCTGGGCTAAGCAACGATGGGAAGGTACCAGAGATCCACTCCTTAAGAACCAGTGATAAAGGTCAAACTTTATAACTCTACTCTGAAGTAATTGGTGGTATAAATAAGATTTCAAAGAGAAGATATTGTTTAGATTAAACATTTATTGCCAGAGATGCTGAAGATACAGACCTGAGACAGGCCAGAAGGCTTTCGTTTTGGCACTCAAGTAAGAGGACTGGTTATTCTTTGTAAAAACACACGAATGACCCTTGCTGGTTCAATGAGTCAGTCAATAGGAAGCCAAATCTACTAAACTAATATAATAATATAAAAAAACTATGGAATTGAGGACATAAGGGTACAGAGCTTAGAAGTTTGGGGGATTTTCTGAGCTTGACGGTTTCTGGAGGTCTCAGACCCAATCAAAGCTTGGAAATCTTACTTGATCACTTGGTTCCTATGAATAAACCATCTAATGTCCTGCTTTGGAAACTGTTGCCAAGGAATTTGCTTCAAATTGGTCGCTGATATGAATTTCTGATGCAGGTGTCATTTCTGGGGTATGTCTTTAGATTTTACCTAATGGCATTACTCATTTGTGTGTGTGTGTGTGTGTGTGTGTGTGTGTGTGTGCTTCAGCATCTTTTTGGTAAACATTATGTTAATTAGTGATTCATTAGCATTTTCAATAGGGCTCTTAAGTCCAGTAGATTACGGGTAGTCAGTTGACGAAGATCTGGTTTACAAGAAATAATTAAATGTTTCATTGCATTTTTGTAAGTACATAGAATAATTTTATAAAATGTTTGTAGTTTATAAATGCCTAAAATAATTTAAAGGCACTTTTTTCTCTGTGTGTGCAAATGTGTGCATGTGATCAATTTTTTTGAGGGTACCAGTTTACTAGTTAGCTTTACAGTATGCCAAAAAGGATCTTTACCTTCCCCAAACCGTGGTCACCCCTTCCCACATCCCCACCCCTCAAGCTTTGTGCCCTGGTTTATAACAAAGGAATGGTGATTTTGATGGAATTAGTAGTTCTGTATCTTCAGTATCTTGGTCTTCCAGAACCCTCCAGTTGGGGGTGGGGATCATCTCTAGCTGGTCATTGTGCTTTATAGTATAGCTAACTCAGCAATTGAAAGAACCTCATTGGTTATGGAAACAGAATAAGTGTTGTGGCAAACTAAGCAGCCCAAGTCACATTATTTAATACCCAGTTTTGTTGTTTTGTGGTATGAAATGCCAGAGAAATTGAAGGATTTGACAACATAGCAGATAGCTTAACAGTTTTTATAGTAATCATAGCATACAGATTTATTTCTTTAAAATATGACAGTTCTGTATGCAAAATATGCTATTTGGTTATTGGTTAGCTGCCTTGTATCATGACTAAAGCTTTGTTTAAAGTTAACAAAGAAGAGTCCTTATTTATTTTTATTTAAGTCAGAACACCGAAGATAGATTTTTCTGCTCCAAAAGAATATTTCCTGCCTCTGCTTCCCCCAGATTCCGACACATGATAGGCTGTGTCTACACAACTCCACAACAATTCATGTGTTTGAAAATAGCTGGATGTTTTGCACTATGGCAACAAAAGGTCTGACTGGTTGGTTTTTTGTTCTTTTTTTTAACTTTTCGTCCAGATGTTTGGTGTTGTGTAGACACAGCCATGGAGAAAATAGATGCCTTGAGAAAACACCTTTCTGTTTTCTAAGCCAGTGAGGTTTGAGGTGAAAGGATTGGCCAGAGTTTGTCTACCTCTGGGATGAAAAAACCCAGAAAGCTCTATGGAACTGATGCATTGCAAATACTACATTTTCCAAGTTTTCTTGTTTAAAAAAAGTTTTTAAAAAAATAAAAAAAGTAATAACATGGCCAATTTGTTACATAAAATGACTTTCTGTGTATAAATTATTCCTAAAGAAATTCCTGTGTTTATATAAAATGAATCAGTAGATGATGAAAAATTTCAAAATGTTTTTGTATATTCTGTTGTAAGAATTTATTCCTGTTATTGCGATATACTCTGGATTCTTTACATTATGAAAAAAAGAAACTTTGTCTATTTTGAATGGCTGAAGCTAAGGCAACTTTAGTTTCTCTTACTCAGCTTTTTTCTAGTAGTTACAGTACTACATGATTTTAAGTTAAATAAAAGAATTCTGTATGCATTTGCTGTTTCTGAATTTGTGGAAGGCTTATTAGCTCATTGCACTTGGTAAAATGGAGGGAAAGCATTATAGCATGTATATTCACACATGTCACTTGAAAATATTCTGCACTGAGCTTCTGGCTGATTTCTGACAGCTAAATATTTACTACATATAAATTACTAGAGAAGAAGGAAACCTATTATACTCTACACCATTAAATAACCTTGAAGAAAACCGATCGACACAGAGAACAAGAGGCACCCATTGCTGGCATAGGCCCTAAGGTAAGTAATCCTGTCCTACTGTGGTTTGTGCTCAGGATTTCCAGGGTTGTACCCTGGGCCCAGCTGTTCTGGGGAATGAGTCAAGGTTGACAAACAAAAAAACATAGCCACTGAAAGATGTTAGACAAATCTCATATTCTTGCCACAATTTTTAAGCCTTCAGTGGAAGGAATAAATAGTAAATATAGATAGATACACAAGATGAATCAAAAGTAGTATGAATTTAAAGATTTGAAGGCACACAAAATTTCTGGCATAAAGATAAATCATTGTCTAAAAAAGATGACCAGATCAAGTCTGATCTTGGGTATAAGGCTAATTTGGGGGATTTGACCTGTGTGGGTGCTGTTATATAGCATGTAAATCCTGTCGGCCATACTGTTTTCCTGGATGGTTATGTACTATGAGCTTAGTGTTCCGTAAAGTTGCTTCCAGGCTGAAGTAGCCTCCTCTTTTCTGGTCTCTTAAGCGAAAGAAAAAGAGAGAGAGAGAGGGGAAGGAAGGAAGGAAGGAAGGAAGGAAGGAAGGAAGGAAGGAAGGAAGGAAGGAAATGAACTTAATCCTCTAAAAAGTGAGGGACTGGGTCCTTTGAAATGTCAGGCCCCTAAATCAGTTTCAAAACAATTCTAGAGCATTTTTAAAGCATCAGGTTTGTTATGACTATTTATATATATGACTGGCCAAAAAGAAAAAAAAAAAAGATTCAGTAGTTTCATTAATGGAGGAGAAGCTCATCTTCCAGAATTTGAATTGAAACAGACCTCAGAAGCCATGTGGTCCAAACCGTACTTGAACGGGAATCTTCTGGATAAAGAACATGACTAGTGATCATCCCATCATTGTTTGAAGATACCCAGTTAGAGAGGAGCCCTCTACCTCCCCAAAGTAATTCATGCTACTTAATTTTTTTAGTTCTGAATTTAATAAACACAAAATAAAATGAGCACTTCTATATATATAGTAAAACAGAAAGAGGATTGTCCATGGAGTCTCTTAGAATGTAGAACTTGCTTTTCTATTTAAGTAAATAATAAATTCAACATGTAACTTACAAAGCTGTCCCACTTGTTTGTAATTTCTTCTGGCCTTCATTTTGTTCTCTCCTGGCCATTTTTTAAAAACATGTGTCAATGCCTCCCCCCTTTTTGATAACCCTATCTAATCTCCTGGCCCCCAGGTAGATAGACAGATAAATAGACAAACCCTTGTAACAAATATGCATGGTCAATGAAAATAAAATCATTCCACTTACGGATAGCTCTTATTCTTGGGAGGTTTTTTTTCCCCCAGTAACTTCAAACCTAAATTTGCCTCTTTGTTTGTAAAACAATGCTCATCATCTGAAAAAAAAATTCCTTTGGATTTCCCCATTTCTGCCAAAAAAATAACATCACCTAATCTTATGCTTAACATCTACCCATTACCCCCAATTCTGTCCTCTGGAGCCAAGCAGTACAAGTTCAATCTCTTTTTCCATAGTCATCCTTTGGATACTTAGAAGATTTCTGTCCCCTTCCCCTTATCCTCAGTTTTCTTCTCCAGGCTAAACAACCTCAGTCTATTCACCTGTAGTTGCTAGAGCAAAATAGAATAAAGGAGATGGATTAAAAAATAATAATAATAATCTGCCTTTCTTCCAAAGAATTGATAGAATTCAAAGCAGGAGTCATTCCTTCTCTATCATGCATCTTCTCTCCTTTTTCATTGGTCTTTCCATCCTAATTCATAATCGTTTTTAGTTCTTTCAAAATAGTATTGTTTTTACAAAACCTTCCCTCCAATATTTTTGCCTCATCTTCCTGGTTTTACTGTCAATCTAATCTCATCTAACTACCAGATTTCTTGAATTATCCACAGTCAGTGCCTCTACTTTACTTTTTGACCCACCCATTTATTCCTTATTAGATAACTTTTGGGCACCATTATTTTTAGGTCACCAGTAACCCAATCCAATGACCAAATCCAATTGACTCTTTCCAGTCTTTTCAGCTCCTTGCCATTGACACCAATGGTCACCCCGTCAATCCTTAATACTTCCTCTTTTCAGTTTTCAAGACAGGAATTTCTCTCTTGGTTTGCTTGAAATATCTCTGACAGCTCTCCTGTTTCCTTTGCTGACCTTCCCTCCTGGCCCCCTAAAGTGAGTATTCAAGGGATCATAGATGGGTTAGAAGGGACCTTTAAAGATCAGTTGGCATAAACCTTTTTCTTCCCAAGTACCAGCAAGGAGGTTAAGTAATAGGGCCCAGGTATGAACCTTAATCTTAATACCCAAATCATATCTGGTTCCACTATACCACAGAGCCTTTCTGTACATAGGATCCTAGATTTACAGCTGAAAAAGACCTTCAACCACCTACTCTAGCTCTTTTAATTTACAGATGAAGAGCACTGAGGTTTAAAGGTTAAATGACTTGCCCAAGGTTATATGGATTGAATGTGTCAGAGAAAAGGATTTGAAAGCAAGTCCTACTCCAAACCCAGTTCTTTTGCTGCTGTACAATTTTTTTTACCCTACTGTCTCTCTATTCCTTTTCCCATCACAATTTCATTCATTCCCATGGTTTGAATAATTAAATATTTTCAACAAGCACTTTGTAAAATTTTTACCTTATCCAAGAGACTGTACTAGGTGCTACATACATATTTACAGACAAAAACATATCTTAATTTCTGCCCTCAAGGAGTCTACACTCCAATGGGGGGGGGCAGAGGCAAAATAGGAGGAAAAATGCAAAATGTGCACAAGTATGACACAAAGTAGAAAGGAATAGGAACACAGAAGAGATCCATATGAAATGCTCTAGGAAAACTTGAGGAAAGTAAAGATCCCTTCAGTGGGGATGACTAGGGAAGATGTGGAGTTGGGTGGCAGTGGTTGCCCTATGCGCTGAATGAATGGAAGAGGGAATACATTAAAGGTGTGGGGAGAGAGGCTACTCAAATGCACAGTGTGAGGGTTGAGGAGTAGAAACAGGGAGCAAGCAGTACAGAATCTGACTTGGAAACTGCATACCAGTTTGGTTGGGCTGGAATGTAGTGCATGAAATAAGGCTGGAAAATTAAGAGCCAGAGTCCAAAAACATTACATTTCAAGCTAAGAAGCCTATATTTTATTCTATAGGCAATTGGGAACCACTGGATATTTTTCAGTAGGGAAGTGCCTGGGCTGTGCCTGTGCATGAGAAGAACTAGTCTTGGATTTATGTAAGGCATAAATTGACAAGGAGAGAAATGAGAGGAAGGGAGATTGGTTTTGGAGGCCATTACGATCAACTGGTGATAGAACGAGAAGAGAAAAGGTGGGAGATTGTAGATGTTGAATCAACAGAACCTGGCCACTGTTTTAGGCTTCTATTTCCTCACCTGTAAAATGTTGGAGTTGACCCAGATGATCTAGAACAGTGGTTCTCAACCTGTGGGTCATGCCCCCTTGGGGGGGTCGAATGACCCTTTCACAGGGGTCACAGGGGTTGCCTAAGACCATCGGAAAACATATATTTCCAACTGTCTTAGGAACCGAGATACGTCCAGGCGGGTCCGCCCACATGCAGATATGCCCGCATATGAGTATTAAAGGGATGCCGCGTTAGGAAGTTTGAGAACCACTGCTCTAGAAGAAGCCCTTCAGCTCAAGCATTCTGTGTTTGAGCCCTATGGGTTTAGGATATGGGGAAGAGTAAATGACAACTGAAGTTTTGATCCTGGAAAACAGAGAAGTTGGAAATGTGCAATACATTCAGAAAGGCCAAAGAGGATGGGGACTGAGAATAGGCCTTTGAATTCAGCAACTGAAAGGTCATTGCTGACTTTTGAGAAAAGAGTTTCAGTAGAGTAGTCATGGATTGACAAGCGAGTAGGTGGTGAACAGGTGCAGGTTATTCTTTCTAGACACTTAGTAGTGAAGGAGATCAGAGAAATTCTGTTTCCAAGCTGGCTACTGGACATTTTTATCTTGATGTCCTGGCAATACTTCACAGTCAACATGTCTTAAAACAATACTCGTCATCTGAAAAAAATTCCTTTGGATTTCCCCATTTCTGTCAAAAAAAAAATAACATCACATCGTCTTATGCTCAAAACCTCATTTTTATATTTATCTCTTCCATCTCCATCACCTCCCACGTTCCAATTGGTCGCCAAGCCCTGTCAACTCTAATGCAGAAATACTGCTCTGATCTATTGCTTTCTTCATCTTTCCACTCCCACCACCCTAGCTCAGATCCTTAACGCTAACCTGAATTGCTACATTAATCTGCTACCTGGTCTCTAGCTATCAGTTCTTCCTCCTCATATAGGCTGCTGCCAATGTCCCGAAGCATAGAACTGGTTGTGCTACTACTGTGCTTGAAACCCTTGAACTGTTTCTCTTTGCCAGTTAAATACTATCCAAATTTCCTGGCTTATCATTCAGGATCATAACCTTAAGTAGAGCTAGATTTTGTCCCTTAGTGAGCACTGACAGTACATGTATTTCCCTAGCAGGGAGAAACAACTGAGTTGGGTAACTTGTTTCCAAGAGTAACTGAAGTGACAATAGGAGGCTAACTATAGGAAAAGTAAGATGGCTCTCTTGCCCAGGTGAGCTCTTCCTGGCCTGGCCCCACCTTGGGTTCTTCTATTAATAGCAGCCTCGTTGTCACTGGGCATTGGAGGATTCTTTGACTCACCATCCCTAAGGTATCCCCTACCACAGTGCTTTTTGTGGTGCTTGTCCCAGGCTCCAAAATTCCTAGTTATGGTTCTATTTGATGTCTTTTACAATCTGTAAATTCCTTATCTTCCTACCCTTGTCCCTCATTACTTCTCTCCATCAACTAAATTCAGCTAGTTAATATCCCTTGTTATCTAGCTGGTGTCTTCCCTTTCTTATACCATTGTTTGTTCCCTCATCTTTATCTTCTGAAATACTAACCATCTTTTAAGTCCTAGTTTAACAGCAGTCCTTTCATAAAGCCTTCACTGAGACTCCAAGTCAGAAAACTCGTGTTTCTCTTTTGTACTCATACTGTCTTCTGCAGTAGTGATATCTTTGAGTCGTATAGTATTTTATATATATATATATATATATATATATATATATACACGTGTCAAATTCCCATAGGATTATGCACACACACACACACACACACACACACACTCACACACACACAACCTTGGGCTCTCCGAGATCAGATACCTTGTCTCATTTTAGCTTTGCTGTTGTCGTTCTGTCAAGACTTTTTGTGACCCCATTTGGGATTTTCTTAGCAAAGATACTGTAATGGTTTGCCATTTCCTTCTCCATTTCATTTTACAGATGAGGAAACTGAGGTAAACAGGGATAAGTGATTTGCCCAGAGTCACACAGCTAGGAAATATCTGAGGCCAGATTTGAACTCAGGTCTTCCTGACTCCAGGCCTGACACTCTATCCATTGTGCCACCTAGCTGCCCCATTTTATCTTTATGTATTCTAATAACTAATAAGAGAGTGGCTGTTGAGACTATGTGGTGCAATGGGTAGAGTGCTGAGCCTAGAGTGAGGAAGACTTGAGTTCAGATCCAATCTCAGACATTTAGTATCTGTGTGACCCTGGGCAAGTCACTTAATTTCAATATGCTTGTTCCCTCAATTGTAAAATGGTAATAATGATAGCACGTATCTCCCAGGGTTGTTGTGAGGGTCAAATAAGATATTAGTAAAGTGCTTGGAACGATGCTTGGCACATAATAAGTGCTTAATAAATGCATATCTCCTTTTCCTTCCTATTGAATGAATGGACAAGATTGTGGAGATCACCTAGTACGGAGATGAAAAAAAAAATTGAGGACCCAAGGGACGTGATATGCTCAAAGTCATATAGCTAAGTCATGGCAGGATTGAGACAAGAACCTAGGTCCTGTGACTGAAGGACCTAATCCTGTATTCTTTCCAAGAGGTCCCTGATGATCCATAAATCAAGTGAGTTCTCTCCTGGGGCTAGAGTAGGAAATAAAATAGTACAGAAGAAAACTGAAATTATAACCATGTCTTTCCTTAATGATAAATACAACGATGTTCATCAGACCCATCACAATGGATATTCCCGTGTAAGCAAGTCAAGAGCACATTCTTTAACCACTGCACATAGCAGACTGCGCTGCAGTCATCTGTGGTCAGGATTGCATACTCTGCAATCTCTCAGAAAAGAAATTACTTGGATCTCATTATATTATTTAAAAATTGCACTCAGAGCTAATTAATCCCTTTTAAAATTTCTGTCTTCTATCTTTTTCTTATAAGAATATAACCCCTTGTGTTTCGTTGGGTTGATTCATAATTTGTTCTCTGTAAACATCATTTTACAAGCAATTAAAAAAAATCTTTCAAAAGTCCAGTCAAACTCTTAGCAGGATTTCAGCATTCAATTTTTTTTTCCCCTGAAGACTCCTTTCCTCCTTTGGTTTCCCTTGGCATATAACACAGTGATTATCTGAGTTTTCTGCAAATCATGCTTTATTCTCTGGCCTTTCCAAACTGTTTTAACATCTCTTGGATAATGATTTGCAATGCTCTTCCTAGAAGGTCGGCTGTTAGCAAATTGGATAATGGAGGGACATGAATGAAAGCAGCACAGCCATTTCCGTAATGCAGAGACAAATAGTAGGTATAATCGCAGACATATCTGTAACCACACAGAAATATCATGGTAAGAATCAAACTCATCTCAGTTGTCATGAAAGTCAGTTAGGGAAGAAGTTGTTTATCTCTAAATCAGGCTGCAAATGAAGTTTGTGGGAAGCTCCCTTAAAAATTGTTTGCAGGAAACATAAATCCAACGTGGGAGTGGGAGGAGAGGGGAACCCTCCCCACAAGGGGATGAACTAAAGGATCTTGTATAAAAGTCTCTAAAATGTACTTCCAGTGGCAGACACGGAGGAAACAGGTAGGAGTTGAATCCCAGGGGAACCAAGAGGGGAATGTTTATCTGATACCGAGAAAAGAGAACCTTACTGACCTTGCTGTGTTCTACCATTTTCTAGGTTCAGTAGATTCATAAAACAACTTGAATGACAGAATGTTAGAGCAGAAGGAACCTGAGGGATCGTTTTGTGGAAGAGGAGCCTAAGACTCAAAAGGTGAAGTGCCTCGTCCAGTTAAAATGACAAATGAGTCAATAGTACCTTACCTTAGCGTGTGTTTTGTTTGTTTAGTTTTTCAACCACCTTGCACTTACTTCATTTAGTTCTTATAACCCTCCTGTAAGGCAGCCAGGGCATGGGATGGTTTCTTCATCTTATACATGAAAGATCTGAAGTTCACAGATGTTGTTCTAGAACAGGAGTGGGGAACCTGTAGCCTTGAGGTCACATATGGCCCTCTAGGTCCTCAAGGGAGGCCCTTTGACTAAATCCAAACTTCACAGAACAGTCTCTGACTAAACACCCCTTTTCTAGATGGCGAAGTATTAGGAAAACAATGGAGCTTAGAAATTTCATCCTGATACCTGGTATTTTCAAGAATTCTTTCGTTAAATAGTAAAAATGAGAATGTACCAATATGAAAATTGATATGAAGTTGTGGATGTTTGGGTACTTACTGGGTTCCTCTGGGCTTAGCTCTGATTCTCCTGCTTCCTTCTGTCCCAGCTGATGAAACTGTTTTTCCCTAGCTCCTTTGGGCTCTGATGGCAACTGGGACTAGAGGAAAGACAGGAGGGGTCGGGGGACAGGGAGAAGAAGGGAAAGGAGTGTGTGCTTGTGTGTGTGGAGGAAGGGAAACGGGACAAAGGGAGATGAAGGGTGTGTGTGCTTATATGTGTGGGAGGGAAAATCAGGAGAGGAAGAGACGGCAAGCTACTTTTTCCTCCAAAGACCAATACAAACCATACCTTAGTCTACAAAGGTACTAACTATGCCTTGCTCTAGCTTCTTCCCTGCCCTGTACTCCGAAGTCCATGACAGCTCTATAGGAGCTTTTGGGTTAGAAGCAATATTCTAAGTATCCCATGGAGGTGAGGATAGCTTTTCCATACAAGGTACTGAAACCATCATCAAGACTTAATTGGGTTCTAGTGACTCTAGCTGTTGACTTAAGTTTCCTGGTGGTCAAGAAGCAGTTCTTCCCTCAGGGTTTCTCACTGTAGGTCGTCCATGGATAACACAGAAACTGGGAGATTTCACCCAGATGATTAAGTGTTATATCCTTGCTCACTTTCCTTTCCCTACTATGACTACAGAAACTTCTTTTTTTTTCCACTTTCATTTGTTTTCTCCTGGTGTCCATTTGGCTTTAATTTGAGTTGGGCTTGGTCTTTTGCAGAGTCCTTGACCTAATGGGCTTTGACCTATCAGATCAAGAAGCTCACTTCCCCTTCTCTAATCTCCTACTGCTTCCTACCCCCAAAATCAGCTTCCTGAGGAAGGGAAAGTGGGAAAAGTCCTTTGGTTTTTTTGCCCTCACAGATCTTCTAAAGCTGCCTAGTGTAGATATAGCAAATGAATTAAGTCTTTCCCATGGAGGGGAGAATCCCATGTTTGTGAGGGTAGGTTTTAGAGTAGGCCTCAGTTTAGCTCTAACTCCTCCTTGTCTTTCTCCTGCTTCTTTGGGTGTGCACGTGAGAAAAACAAAAAAAAGACAAAAATATTTGCCATTTGAAACAAGCAAATGTAGATTAAATGTAGATTAAATTTCCAGTTCCTAGATTCAAAACAAACTTGTTTTATGGCCTTTAGCGGCTTTGCCCATGTGTCACACAGATATAAGAGAGTGGCAATGACAGGAGGGCTCAGGCTTTCTGACGGTTCAGGGAGCAGTCTAAAGATCTTGTCTAAAGATCTGAAAACATTTTTCTGGGTCTTAGTTTCTTATCAGTCTGAGGGAAGAGCTATTGATTCCTTGTTCCTTTACCACCAAGAAGCTAAGTCAACAGCTGGAGTCACTAGTTCCCTGAGCCAATTAAGCCTTGATGATGGTTTCAATACCTTTTAAGGAAAAACTTACCTAGCCTACGTGGTCTTAGAATATTGCTCCTAATAATGACAGAGTGGTACAGACTGATCTATAAGGTCCCTTTCTCCTCTAACAGCCTAGAATGTATTGACTTAATGCTTTACACACCTTCTTGAAAATAAGTTAAAAATAATAAAAATCTTTAGGGCTCACAACATGTTGAACGCCAACAAAATGTTCATCAATCTTTCCCTTGCTTAGTCATGCCAGAAGTACAATGAAATAATTGATAATACATTAGTATAGTGGGAAAAGCACTTGCTTTGGAATCAGGAAGACATAGGTTCAAATCCTTTTTCTGACACTACTGGAGGGTGACCCTGATCAAGTCACTTTAGCCTTTCCTAAACTGAATATAATGATAACTCCTACCTCATAGGATTGTTGTAAGGTTCAAATAACCCCTGCTGCCCATGTGCCCTCTGGCTTCAAGTTGGGACCTTTTCTAAAGCACAGTACCCTGAGGTTCACTGTCCATCTTTAGTAAGACCTGCCCCAAGACCATCTCTAGCAGACCTATTCCATTTCCTGCCTCCTAGGGGCTTCTCCAGGGAAAAGAAAACACCTTTACTTCTTGACCAAACTCCCATATCTCTTCCTACTCCTTCCTGCCTGCTCTGAGACAGGTTTCTCACAGGGGGAAGCATCACCATCTACAACCAGGTTAAATCTCTGGGATACTTCTTTATACAGTCCAAATCTCCTGCCTCCTTCAATGGACTTCTCTTCAGTCACTAATACTCTTCCTGGATTTACTCCTTACTGGTTGACATACTCTCACCCTTTTATTCTCACCCCATCTCTGTGATTCTGAACCCAGAGCTATAGATGTACTCACCACTCCCTAAGGTCTATCTATAACCAACTGGTCTTCCTTGCCTCATTCTTCTCCATCTACTCAGTATGTATATTGTATCTACCCAGTAATTTACATGTTGTCAACCCCGATGGAATATAAGCTCTTTTTTGGGGGGCCATTTTTTGTATCCCCAGTGATTTCCCATAGTGATTGGCACACAGTGAGGATTTATTTAGTAAGTGCTTATTGACTCACTGTTGTCTAATTTTAAAAAGAGACAATGTTTGTAACGTATTTTACAAAGCTTAAAGCTTTATAAAGAGTTTTGGGTTTTGGGGTTTGGGGGACCAGATTTGTGAACAGAAGCTTTTTTTCCAGCAAAAAACAAAAAACTCCCATAGTCTTAGATCCTTGCCTGAAAGCACTTTGAGATTAAATGACTTGTCTAGGGTCACACAGCCAGTGTTCAAGTCAAAGGTAAGATTTGAACTGAGGTCTTTGATTCCAAGTCTGATCTCTATTCCCAGTGCTTGACATATAAATGTTAACTATTAGTTTTATTATTACTGCCCTCAGTACTCTAGACTCTCTCTTCCATTTTTATGATCACTTAAGTGATTTGAAATATGATTGCCCTAACCAGTACTAAATAGTAACATTGAGCATAGAGCTCTGAAAGTGGGAGAATGTGGTTATTCAGCTCATTTTTAAAATTTTAGTTTGGATAGAGTGTCTCTAAGACTATACATTGCAGAGAAAGTGCTGGATCTGTATTGGAAGGAGTTTCTTCAACAGGGATTTTCCTATGTCAAAAAAGTTGTAGGTGTCTAGCTCTTATCCTATTCTTCTCTATAGTATCGAAGAAATAAATTATTGACAGATGAGTAAAGGAGAAATTCAGAGTTTTCTTCACTGATCAAAGATTTACCTTCCTGCATCTCTGGAAAAGAGAACCTGGATTCCATTGACAGAGATGTTTTTGCAAACTGCTTTCATGCTGATAGTAGATTCAATCAAGTCAGGGCCATCTGACAGGCAGACACCACCTTCTGGTGAAAAACCACAAATATCTGTATCTCTATAACCTCGGTTCCTTCCACACTGTTCAAGGATGATTGCTTTGGAAGATGAAGCAACTCCAACATGGACAGCGAACTGCTTAGGTGGGAAGGGAGAGGGAAAAAAAAGTCAGCGATTGAAAATTAAAAGCTGAATGTGTTTACATTGCAGGAGTTCTAAACTTGTAAGTATGAGATCCAAACTCAAAGGTACAGAACATCTCAGCCATGCACACTGAAATTTTAGTTTTATTTAAAAATTCACAGGCTGTATGATAGTGTACTGTACTTTTCCCACTGCCAGGCCTACTATAAACATAAAACACATAAGTATTTCTCTTGAACATATTAGATTGTCATTTGCTCTCAAACAGACTACCATTTTTCTTGGGTGCTAGATGGGATATATTTCAATTATCCCCTCCTTTTCCTTCTTTTTCCCCGTCTTGCTATTATTAAATTGTTTTTTTTTTTTACTAAATAAACAATTGCTCAAATAGTGGACTTTAATTTTATAAGCCCTTCATATTTCAACATTTTCTTAAACAGTAACAAACTGCCTGTGAGCTTGAGAATAAATCCCTTGGTAGACTAGCACAGGAAAAGCTTAGCATTTCTGTGGAATCTTAAGGCTTTTTTTATGAAGTTTTATTTATGGAAGTTAGTGAAAGCCTAATAAAATCTTGTTGAAAATGTATCTGAGTTGATTATTTCTCGCTTTGAAAAATAGTTGTTGCTTCTTTAAAAGTGTCTATATATATGGTTTTCCATGAATATGTTTTAGGGTTCTTGAAAACAATAATTTCTTGCTCTTCTTTTTTCTTTTTTTATATACTAACTTTCTAAATAATTACATTTAGAGGTTATTAAACTCAGTGAGTGCAAATGAAGGAGGGACAACTCCTTAGCCCACATATACATATTAATTTCAGCCCAGTTGATGATAGTCTTCTCATCTCCCGCCTCAATATTGTAGATTACTATCTTGATATTTGATGAAATATATTCTAAGAAAACCTAATTGTGCACAAACAGAACTATGACAGTGTGGAGTAAGGCAAGTGAGGCACTTGCCTTGAAAGCTCAGATCTTAGGAGAGCAGAAAAGCATGTCAAGTGTGTATCTGCTAAACCAAGAAGGTCATACTATTAGCATAGGGGAACAATCATTTTATCTTTTTGCTTTAGATGCAAAGTTGGCTTATTATGGTGGCATTCACAAGAATCAAAATATTGTTTTACCTCTTGTTTTAAGTCACAATTTTATTTTCCCTTTTGAGGAAAAGGTAGTGATTTATTCTTATGATTTAATCTATGAGAAGACCTACATCCACTGATGCAGATCAACAAATGATCTTTAACTTTCTATACAGCATGCTGAGGGAACTGAGGGGTTAAAAAAAAGTTATTCATGATCATGCAACTAGTATGTGTCAGATGATGGTACTCAGCTAGTCCTGACTCCAAAGCCAGCTCTGCAGCTTTCCTTATGTGAGTATTTCTCTTGAACATATTAGACTGTCATTTGTCCTGTAATGGTAATGTAATTTGGAGATGCCCCTGAATTGACTTGGCTTTTGAGTTGAGTGTTAAGACCAATATAAATCCCACTTGTAGGATGGACTTGTTGACGTGAAGAGAGGGGGCTGACCTGGGAGGAGCCATGAATAGAAAGGAAGGTTCAAGCCCAGAGAAGGCCAGAAGAAGGACTTTTGGGAAGAGCAGTATCCCGTATCTTTGAGCCTGAGTTATTGAGAGCCCATTGGAGCTGCCCAGGACTTTTGAGGACTGACACCTGGAGCTGCTGAGAACTGAGGAGGCATGGCTGTGATGCTGGTATTTTGTCTGTCTGTTTTGATGTTGTTTTTTTCAGATTCACCTGATGATAGACAGTGCTGCTGTTGTAGAGGTCCTGGAAACTGGCTGTTGGTGCAGAAGCCCTGAAGAAGGGCTTTCTTGTATGTTCACAGAAATAGGCATTGCTGATACTTTCAAGGGTTCTGGAACTGCTCTACAGGCAGAGTGTGACTTGATGAAGACACTGGCTATGGCTTTGTTGAGCCTTGTCTCCCCAGGAACTATTATTTTTAAAAAGGCTCGGAAATGAATTTTTCATATCAGTATTTCAGCTTAAACTTAAAAGTTGCATACTAGGGTATCATTAAAAAACTATTATTTGGGGAGTTCATGGTATCACAGCATATTATAGTAGGTTGGGCTGCGTTACATCTTTCTGAACTCTACATACGGTGACCAATCCAAGATAGGCCCCTAAAACTCCCATCCCACACATACCAATTCCACAGTGTAGCTAACAGTGTTCCAAGATTTAAATCCCATAAACATTTATGGAGTACTTACTATGTGTCAAGTATTATGCTAGATTTTCATTGCTACTTTATAACTGTAATTTTGTTACTGTCATGAATTGTAATGTAAATATCTGATATGCAGGATGTATTTTCATTGTTACAAATTGAACATAACCCACAGCTTGAGAACTGCTGTGCTAGATGCTAGGGATAGAAAAGAAACAGAAAGAAAACAGTTGCTGTCCTTGAGGAGCTTCAACTCTCTTCACATGGTTCCATTCTACAACAAGGATACTACTATCTCATTTTACTTTAGGGTGGAAAATTAGCTGTCACACAGAAAAACAATAATTTACTTGGGGTTTAAGGGTTTCCCAAATTTTGAAGATTTCCTCCTTTGTTTTCTTGTAAGACACAGGCATTTGCAGAATCCAAACCATCACATCTTTGCCCAGTCCTAAATTGGAGAGTTCCTGTAATAAAAAAAACAAATTAGGTGGCTCCTAAGATGATGTGGGGTTTTGCAAATGGCAATTTAAAGGGTTAACCTTTGTTTGAAAAATGTAGAAGGATGGAACTGTTTCTTTTTCCTCCTCTTTCTTAGCACTTCTCTGAAGATTTTGATGCAATGCTCCTTTTGTATATCCTACTCCCTTCTTCTCTGTTATACTACTTTTTCCTGGCTCTCTTCTTTGCTAGACTGTCACCATCTCTAGCCCCCAAGTGCAGGCATTCATCTTCCAGTTTTGTCCTGTGTTCTCTTCTCCTCTCTGTCTACTCTCATGGTGACCTCATCAACTCCCATGGGTTCACTTATCCTTATGCAGATGAGTCCCAAATCTATATATCTAACTCTAGTTTCTCTCTACAGTTTCAGGCTCACATTGCTACTTGTATGTCCCAGAGGTATTTCAACATCACTATACTCAAAACAAAATTTTCCTCAAGCTCCTCCCCTCCCTGAAATTCCCCTTTTCCCATTGAGGACTCCACTAAACTCCCAATCACTCAAGTTTGCAACTTCTGTAATCCTTGACTTTTCCCTATTATCTCTTCCTCTCTTCCCCCATTTACTCAATTGCCAAGTCTTGTTGATTCAACCTTCATACCAGCACTCACTTCCATCCTCTTCTTTCAACTCACAAGGACACTATCTTCATTCGAAAACTTGTTATTGTTGTTCAGTCATATTTGATTCTTCGTGACCCCATTTGAAGAATTTCTTGGCAAAGATACTGGAATGGTTTGCCATTTCCTTCTCTATCTCATTTTACAGATGAACAGACTGAGGCAAACAGAATTAAATGACTTGGCCAAAGTCACACAGGTAGTAAGAATTTGAGGCCAGATTTCAACTCAGGAAGACGAGTCTTCCTGACTCCAGGTCCAGTTCTTTATCTGTTTCACCAAGCAGCAGCAGCACCACCACCACCACCAGTACTCTATACCTAAGAACATTACTGCCTTAAATTGTTGCCATAGTGGTTTTTCAGGTAACCATGCCTGGAATTTGAAGACCTCTATAACTATAGGATTTGTTCATCTGAGTGCCTTGGTCAACTGGGAATATTTTATTCCTGGTAAGTACGCCAGTAACTTGCCTCTGTGTCATGGAACATAAGTCACAAGAATAGGAAGTCAAGGGCTAATATGCTTGTTATCATTGTAAGTGGAAGGGATCACATCTAGAGTCCTTGATGGATCATTTTATCATGATCTCAGTCCAGAGCTAAAAGGGTCGTTAGAGAATATCTACTCTGATTTTCTTATTTTCCATGTGAGGAAACTGAGTCCCAGAGTCAGATACTTGCCTTCAGTCACTGAAAACAGCATTATTAGTGCCCTCACCCTGGACCCCTGAAAGGGACTGTACTTATAAGAAGAGGCAGTTATTTCTCCTGTCCAACCCTGTTTCAGCTTTTTCCAGAAACAATGCTGGACCTTTGATAAGGACTTTGTGCATCTCCTTTGGAGTTCTGCTGAGTAATTGGAGAGGGAGATGGTAAGGTCAAATTTGGTTTTCTTCATGGAAGAATTGATGCTATTTCAGTCCATGGATGGGTCTTTTTTGCCTTCTCTTTCCCATTTTGAACCACAGATCTTTTTTTCTTTCAATGATTCTTCCCCCAGCCTCCTGAGGGTGCATTTTACTACATGACATAGAAGAAAAAGTTCCAGGTTTCCATTATGTGGCAATAACTCTATTTGGGTTGGAGTGATAGAGGGGGAAATAATTCTTCTGCTCCAATGTGGACTTAACTTTTTAAATGACTAGGTTCAGTTAGATAGAAGGTCCAAACTGACTGGGTCCAGTAGATGGAAGGTCTAGGCCAGCCTGGGAACCAGGTCATCCTGACATTCTATTATTGTATTGTTTGGATGGCCAGACTGGCAAGTACTTGAAAAAAATATGGAGGCAGGAGGAGGGGGAGCCTGAGAAGAAGAGTCAGGGAGTATAGGGGATTTATGACTGTTATTTTTTAAATGTCTCCAATGATGTGGCAGAATATACATAAGGTCTCTTTCAATACCAGTGCTTTGAGGCACAATGTATATATATATTATCCTTTCAGAGATATTGCCAAGAGCAGGTTGATGTATCCCTTGTGATATTTCTCAGCAGGTAAGGACAATTTTAATTCTCTCTTGAGATGATGGGGTTGGTACTTATGCTGAATTTTCCCTGTCATTTTTTCTGATCTATTATGGCATTTCCCTTCCATATCACCAATTTAATTGTCCTAGAGAGGTCACATATAGTTGTGGCAAGAAAACTTACCTGGAAGCCAGCAAGAGACCGAGGTTCAATTCCTACCTCTGAAACACATTGGCTGTGTGGAGCCTGTGTAAGTCATTTGACTTTTCAGTGTCCTAGGCAGTTCTCCAGTACTTTTAAGTTGCCCAGAAGATGCTGACCTGAATTGGCAAAGGAGATTTCCTTGCCTGGGGGATCCCTATACTAGTAAAGCAGCAGGTCTTGTTCCTATCACTGTTTATTCTAGGCATTCAAGACCTGCACTGGGCCCAGACTCAAAAGACAAAATTTTTTTCAAAGTTTTAATATTTCAGGGAGATTTCACCATAATGCATCAAAAGATATTCCTAAACGCAGAGTTCTGCATTTTTTTTTCTTTCCCCAGCAGCTCCAGAATCTGAGGTAGAAGAGCATGAAATCACGTGGGAAGATTTGTTCCAATACCTGTCCTGTCGAGAAGGGCATAGTTTCCACAACCTGTTGCATTCCAGGTAGTTTCAGGTCATTTTCATGGGGCTACTCTAAAGGGATGGGTCCCAGCACCAAACAGTACTTAACTGGGAAATTTGCCTTTGAACGCTGCTTCCTGAATAACGGTTCCAATTTTCTTGTCAGCGGAAACATTGATTAGCTGTGCTCAATAAGCTATCTGACACAAGCAAGAAAACAATGCCCATGGGAAGTAAACAAACCCAGAGAACAGGGCCAGTCTTTCTCCCCTGGAGCAGGGTCCGGCTGTGATTGATCATTGCATCATCTTCACTTAAGAATGCAATTCTGTTTCTTGCTTTGACAAATAAATAAAGAACAGCCCTGGCTGGTTCACAATTAGCATTTTATTTCCCACCAGAGCACACTCCCCTCCCCCACTCCACCCCCACTACCCCCTGCTGCTGCTGCCGCCACTGCCACCATCACACACTGTATAAAAATCCTCCATTTAAAACTCCAGGTTGTAAAAATGCTACTGATTGTCATTTTAGAGTTTGATGATCCCTTCTATCCATGCCTCTAGAAAAGTTAGGAAAGAAAGATCTGGGGATCAAAGCAGACCACAAATTTTTTTTAAAAGCCATGGTATTTTCCCCCTATGCATTGGGACTCCACATTCCCTTGGCATTTATTTGATGTATTTCTTTTCTCATTTCTTCCCTTTGCCCTGTTTACCACTTCTCATCTCCTCCTTCCCCCACTGAAATTTTCACTATAAAATGGCAGTGGAAGAGGTCTGGATCATCTCTTTACTAGATAGATACTTGAATCAACAAAGCAACAGCATCATCACTAATTATAATACTACCTTAATGACAGCAGTAACACTAGGATTTTGTTTATTTGTCCCTCTATCCATTTCTATAACACCTAAGCTCCCCCACTCCTAATATATCACCAGTTTTTCCTCCCTATAGATTATGTAAGGTCCTACCGAGTCCTGAGATCAGTCAATATTTGTCAACAAACATTTATTAAGTCCTTGTTATGGGTCAGACTAAACATTGGGGATACAAAGAAAGGCAAAAACCTTTCCTCAAACCAGCCCCAATCCTCAAGTGACTACATTCTAATGTGTGTATATACACACACACATATATATGTACAATATATAAAGAATACCTATATACAAAGTAGATGGAAAGTAATCTGAGAGGGGAAGGCGTTAGCAGCTAGAGGGCTTGGGAAAGGCTTCCTATAGAAGGTGAGATTGGAGATGATACTAGAAGGAAGCCAGGAAAACTAAGAGATGGAAGTGAGGAGAAAGAACATTCCAGGCACTGGGGGACCACCAGGGTATGAAGAGTCTTTAAAAAAAATTTAAGTGAAAAAATAGATATTATACATAATGTGTTATAGTTTTTTAAAATGCTTTTTGGAGAGCAATTGGGGTTAAGTAGAGGAGAGGAGAAAGAGCATTCCAGGCATTGGAGGACCACCAGTACAAAAGTACAGAGTCAAGAGTTGGGAGTTTGTGTACAAGAAAAAAGTACTCCAGTGTATCTGGATTGTTGAGTATGTAGAAAGAAATAAAGGTAAAAAGAGGGCAAGGTATGAAGAGTCTTTTAAAAAAAATTTAAGTGAGAATAGCTAAGTAATTCACAGTTGATCATTATGCAACATTGCTGTTATTATAATGTTCTCCTAATTCTACTCACTTCATTTTGCATCCATTTATGCAAGTCTTATGAAGAGTCTTAAATGCCAAACCGAGGGAAAATATGTCCTGGAGGTTCTAGGGAGTCATCAAAGCTTGCGAGGTGGAAAGTGATGTGATCAGATTTGCTCTTTAGGAAAACCACTTTAAGAAATGAGTCGGGGTGGCTATTTGACACAGTGAATAGATCACCGGCCCTAGAGTCAGGAGGACTTGAGTTCAAATTCAGCCTCAGACACTTAACACTTAATAGCCATGTGACCTTGGGCAAGTCACTTAACCCCAATTACCTTGCCCTCCAAAAAGAAAACAAACAAACAAAAAAGAAATGATTGGTAAAACCAAAAAAAAAAAATGGACAGACCTTTAGTCAATATGATTTCAAAAAAAGAAGAAAATCAAATTACAAGTATCAAAAATGAAAAAGGTGAATCTACCTCCAATGAAGAAGAAATTAAAACAATAATTTGGATTTATTTTGCTCAATTATATGCACATAATTTGACAATTTTAGTGAAATGGATGAATATCTACAAAAATATAAATTGCCCAGATTAACTGAAGAGGAAGTAAATTACTTAAATAACCCCATCTCAGAAAAAGAAATTGAAGAAGCTATCAATGAACTCCCTAGGAAAAAATCTCCAGGGCCAGATGGATTTACTAGCAAATTCTATCAAACATTTAAAGAACACTTGATTCCAATACTTTACAAACTATTTGGGAAAACTGGAGAAGAAGGAGTCCTATCAAATTCTTTTTATGACACAAATATGGTGCTAATACCTAAATTGAGGAGACAAAATGGAGAAAGAAAATTATAAACCATTTTCCCTCATGAATACAGATGCAAAAATTTTAAATAAAATATTAGCAAAGAGACTACAGCACTTATCTTGAGAATAAAACACTTTGATCATGTAGGATTTATTCCAGGAATGCAAGGATGGTTCAATATTAGGAAAACTATTAGTATAATTGGTCATATCACAACAAAACTAGCAGAAACCATATGATTATCTCAACAGATATAGGAAAGGCTTTTGACAAAATACGACATCTATTCATATTAAAAACACTAGAAAGTATAGGAATAGGGAGGGGAGAAAATCTGAAACTCAAGGGATTGTAGAACTGAATCTTGCATACTAAAAGTAAATAAACAAATCAATTTAATAAAAAAAAGAAAAAAGAAAGTATAGGAATAAATGGAGTCTTCCTTAAAACAATAAGTAGCATCTATCTAAAACCATCAGCAAGTATTATATGTAATGGGGATAAGCTAGAAGCAGTTCCAATAGGATCAGGGGTGAAACAAAAATGTTCACTATCACCCCTCTTATTCAATTGGTACAAGAAATGTTAGCAGGATCAGGAAGAGAAGAAAAAGAAACTGAAGGAATCAAATTAGGCAAAGAAGAGAGTAAGCTATTACTTTTTGCAGATGATATGATGATATACTTAAAGAATCATAGAGAATCAAGTAAAAAATTACTTTAAATAATAAATAAATTTGGCAAAGTTGCAGGTTATAAAATAAACCCACATAAATCCTCAGCATTCCTATATATTTCTAATGAAATTCAACAGCAAGAGATAGAAAGAGAAATTCCATTTAAAGTTACTATAGACATTATAAAATATTTGGAAATCTACCTGCCAAAACAAACCTAAGATCTATATGAACACAATTACAAAACACTTTTCACACAAATATAGTCTAATCTAAATAATTGGAAAAACAGCAATTGCTCATGGCTAGGTTGAGCTAATATAATAAGAATGACAATTTTACCCAGATTAAATGACATATTTAGTGTCATACCAATCAATCTACCAAAAAATTACTTTATAGAGCTAGAAAAAATAGTAACAAAATTCATTTGATAGAAGAAAAGGTCCAGAATATCAAGGGAATTAATGAAAAGAAATGCTAGGGAAGGTGGCCTAGCCATACCAGATTTTAATCTGTATTATAAAGCAGCAGTCATAAAAACTACTTGGTACTGGCTGAGGAATAGAGTAATGGATCAGTAGAATAGATTAGGTACCTGAGACAAAGCAGTCAATGACTATAGTAATTTACTGTTTGATAAACCCAAAGACCCCAGATTTTGGGATAAGAACTCACTATTCGACAAAAACTGCTAGTAAAACTGGAAAATAGTATGGCAGAAACTGGTCATAGACCAATATTTTAAATGGGTGCACAATCTAGGTATAAAGACTGATACTGTAAGCAATCTGGGAGAGCAAGGAATAGTTTATCTGTCAGATTTATGGAAAGGGAAGATTGTATGACCAAATAAGAGTTAGAGAGCATTGTGAAATGCAAAATGGCTCATTTTGATTACATTAAGTTGAAAAGTTTCTGTACAAATAAAGCTAATGTAACCAAGATTGAGAGGGAAGTGAAAAATTGGGAATTTTTTTTTAACTCCAGCATTTAAAAATTTTTTTTACATAAATTATTTAACTTTTGTTTATTTTTAGTTTACATCAGTCATACATCACATGATTTTCAGTTACAAATTTTGTCCCCATCTCTCCCCTACCCACCACCCCAAAACAGCGGTCCCATGTTTACCCCCTTTCCCAATCTGCTCTCACCTATATCCTCCCCCATCACCCTTCTGACTTTCCTGTAGGGCAAGATGGATCTCCTTACTGTAGTGCCTGTATATCTTAATTCCCAGTTGCATGTAAATAACAATAATTTATATATATATATATATATATATATATATATATATACATATAACAATTGATTTTAGAAGTTTAAATTCTACACTCTTTCCCTATCTCCCTTGCCACCCACCCCCACTGGAAAGATAAGCAGTTCAATACAGGCTGTACATGTGTAGTTACATAGAATATCTCCACAATGGACATATTGTGAAAAACTGACTATATTTCCCTCCTTCTTATCCCGCCCCCCACTTGTTCTATTCTCTACTTTGACCCTGTCCCTTTATAGAAGTGTGTGCTTCTAACAACCCTCCTGCCTAACCTGCCCTCCCCTCCATCATTCACCCTCTCATCCCCATTCCCACTACTCTGCTGTAGGGCAAGATACCCAATTTAGAGTGTATGTCATTCCTTCCCTAAGCCAAATTCAATGAGAGTAAAGTTGACCCATTCCCTTTTTCCTTCTTGTTCTTCCTATCCATTGTAACAGTTATCCCTTTCCTCTTCTATATAAGATGATTAACCCCATTCTGTCTTTCCTTGTCTCCTCTCATTCTGTTCCTCTCCCACCTGTTTTATCTTTTAAAATCTCATCCCATCCTATTCAGTTGATCCTGTGCCCTCTCTCTATGTACACATGTGTACACACATTCACATATGAATTCATATGCATATATACCCTGCTATATAGACATATCTGTATGTGTACATACATACAGATATATATGTAGATAGATAGATAGATAGACAGATAGATAGATAGATAGATAGATAGATAGATAGATAGATAGATAGATACATTTATATTCCCTTCACCTATCCTCATACTGAGAAAAGTTTCATAAGTTACAATTATTGTTTTTCCATGGTGGCATGTAACTAGTTCAACTTTGATAAATTCCTTATGATTTCTTTCCCATGTTTACCTTATCATGCTTCTTGTATTTGAATGTCAAATTTTTCATTCAGTTCTGGTTTTTTCCTCAAGAATGCTTGGAAGTCCTCAACCTCACCGAATGACCATATTTTCCCCTGGAACATTATACTCAATTTTGCTGGGTAGGTGATCTTGGTTTTAATCCTAGCTCCCTTGATCTCCAGAATATCATATTCCAGGCCCTTTGATTCCTTAATGTAGAAGCTGATAGATCCTGGGTTTTCCTAATTGTGTTTCCACAGTATTCAAATTGTTTCTTCTTGGCAGCTTGTAATATATGCTCCTTGATCTGAGAATTCTGGAACTTGGCTATAACATTCCTAGGAGTTTTCTTTTTGGGTCTTTTTCAGGAAATGATCAGTGAATTCTTTCAAGTTCTATTTTGCCCTCTGGTTCTAAAATATCAGGGCAGTTTTCCTTGAGAATTTCCTGAAGGATAATTTCTAGGTTCTTTTTCTGATCGTGGCTTTCAGGTAGTCCAATAATTTTTAAATTGTTT